>VXBQ01015664.1:6032-33422 GCA_013400175.1 Phainopepla nitens | reverse complement strand
TTTTTTTTTTTTTTTGTTGGGGCAAGGAGTCTTTCCTTTCAATGTTACTTTTGTTGAAGGGTGGTCAGATAGGGATCCCTAAAAACTTAGCTACGATGCCTGTTAAAACTTGGTTACTGCCAAGAATAACGCCACACACGAGTGACTTCTGCTGTGGTCTGGGAAGCATCTAGGTAGTGGCATTTCCAGTGCAGAACCTGTGTATGTGCATGAGCGTGAGGAACACCTTTGTGACCCGTGCATGTCCCTCTCTCCCTCCGCAGATGCCTCCCTACGGGCAGCAGGGCCCCAGCGCCTACGGGCAGCAGAGCCAGACTCCCTACTACAACCAGCAGAGCCCCCACCCGCAGCAGCAGCAGGCTCCCTACTCGCAGCAGGCTCCCTCGCAGGNCGCGGCTCGCAGGTGTGGTAACCTGCAAGAGTAGAACTCGGCTTTGGGGAGGAGAGACAAAGCTGGCTGGGGCCTTCCAGCAAGCACTGCAGCACATCCGGGGCAGCCTTTGAGAAGTGGAAGGGTTTACTTGACTTGCCTTGTTCGGAAAAAAAGTTTATTGGAGCCAGGGTGAGATGGTGCAGGTGAGGAGGCGCAGGGGCAGATCCAGGACAGGCTGTGATCTCCAGGGTCTGTGGGGAGGGAAAGCTGGAGAGTGGCTGTGCTGTCATGGCCCTAGAGCTCTGCTCCCAGCTCTGAGCAGCCGCTGGGCAGTGTTTGTGTGTGCTGGCTTTCAATCCTGGCTCTCACCTCCTGTTTTGGGCAAATGTCACCAAGGGATCATAAATCTGCCACAATATGAGAATATCCCAGAGTGATTCCAACAGAGGCTTTATTGTGTTCCCATTTGTGACTTTTTTCTTGTGTGTTTCTTGATGTTTCAGGAGTTATCTCAAGACTCATTTGGGTCCCAGGCATCCTCTGCTCCCTCAATGGCTTCCAGTAAAGGGCAAGAAGACATGAACTTGAATCTTCAGTCCAGACCTTCCAGCCTGCCGGTGAGTGGGGCCTGGGCCGAGGGCAATCAGGAGCTCAGCAGGAGAAATGAGCACTGGTAGTATTCCACGTGGAAATGGGAACGATGGAGGCTGCCTGTGCTTTTTACTAAGTCATTAGTTTCTGGCTTCCCACTGGAGATTGAATGTAATTTACAAAAGTAATGGATTTGAGAGGGAAGTTTAACCCTGAGTGCTCTGGTCTGCGGGTTCTACCTAAAGCAGTTAAATCTGAGCTCTCTGTGCAGTGTCTGAAGTACCTGACTGCTGTCAGAGTAGGCCCTGATCTCCAAGGAGAATTCTCCTTTTTGCCTCATTTTCCTGTTCCTTGGCCCACTGTGGCGCTGGTGGTTGGCACTGGAGCACCACTGCCTTTCTGTCTCATTGGAGCTGGTTTAAGCTTCTCTGGTCCCGTCAGAGCAAGCAGTTGGTGAAACAGACAAATTGGTTGGTATCTGGAGTGAGGAAGATCAGTCCCACGTAGCTTCTTCCTTGGCAGATGGAGAATTATATTTTCTTTGGCATCCTAAATCTGAATGTGCAGTGACCAGTTAGGGTTGAGGTTAGTCCCCAGTGTTCCAGCAGGCTTTGGGCCAGAGTAGTTTTAATTTTTCTGTTAAAATATCAAGAAAACAGAGAAGGGTTGAAAGTTGAGGTTAGCTTACACAAGTTGGTCTGTGCCTCTGGCTTGGAAGAAAAGTTTGGAGCTGCTGAGTTCCAGTTTTGCTGGTAACTTTTGTTCTAACTTGTAGGAAGTGAGTAAGCTTTTATTTTTTTTCTTTAGCCACTGGCTCAGTCAGTGCTGGGAGCTGCGTGAGGATTGGCCAGAGGAGTGAAGGAGTGAGCTGTGTGTAGAACTGAGTTATTTTTGCTCCCAGCAATGAGAACAGCTTTGTTATGAGCCCCTTGAAATAATGCCTTCAGATCATGGGTACAGATTGTCACCCAAAATATAAAGTGATTCTGGTTCTGACCACCTAAAGGGAGTAGTTATGGGTTGATGCTTTTTCTTTCTTGTTTTTTTGTGGGTGTTTTTTTTTTTTTTGGCCTTTTGGACCCAAATTTACAAAGATTTAATTTGTTCTGAGGCCTGGGGGGTGGGGGGAAAAGAAAAAATCTTTTTAAATAGCATGTTTCTTTCCACTCTGCCTCTCCACAAGTTCTTCCATGTGACCCATCTTCTGGCGAGGAGCGCGGGAGAAGTGAAGGCACTGAAGTAATTGAAGAAATTGCTGTAGCTCAGAACGGTGGGAAGTCCTTTCAGAGGCACTGATGGAGCCTCCCTGAATCCTTCTGATCCCTCTGACTCGGATTATAGGAATTAGTAACCAGGCTTTGCAGAAGTGGCTCCTTCTCAGCACCAAGTGGGAGTTTGTTTTGTACCTTGTGGTTAAATATATTTGGCCCTTTTCAAGTTGTCCCTTCTCCTGAGAGGTCTAAGAAAAGAAATCCATCTCAGCTGCAAGAGTGGAGGAACCTAGAAACGAGGGAATATCTGGTTTTCCTGGCTTTACCACCAAATAATTTGCATTTAAGAAATCAAGCAGTCTTTAGCTTACCCAGCCCTGATGTATTTTTGGCCTTTCTCTTCCTTAGTAGGCAAAAATTAAAAAAAGGAGACTCACTTGTGCATCTTTCATAATTCCTTGTTGTCTCTTTGGGATCCTGTAGGACAAGAACAGTAGCACTGAGAGGCTTCAGACAGGAGTGCTGTGGGGTGTTGAAAGGCAGCATCTCTGGGATGCTGGCAGCCAAATCCTTGTTTCAGTTTGCTGTGATCAATCTCCTGCATGGAATTTGGCCTGGGGATGCTCAGGAGCACAAGAGCTCCATGGAAGGGCACTATCAATTTCTTTTTATCTTCCTGATATTGCTCAGTCTGTCTAGTTGAGAAAGTTTTATCCTGCTCTTGAGGATTCCCAGATCCCTGTTTTGCCATTATGGATGACTTAGAGGAGCAGGGTTTGTTTGTGGGCTTTTAATTTTATTATGGAGTCCTGAGCCCTTTCCCAGGCCTGGTGGGTGCTGTGGAAAAGCTCACTGGGTATCCTGCAATTGGGGCAGATCCTGCCATGCATCATCTTTAATTAAACACACATCAGCCCCAGCAGGAAAAGGAGGTTCCTGCTTTTTAGGTGCTTGGGAAGTGTTAAATGTATGTGCCCCGTGCCTTTACACATTGATACTGTGCATCAGTGTTCAGGTTGGAATTCTGCCTGAAGGGGGAATGTTCCTTTGGCTGGTCCATCTCCCTTTCAGGAGGTGCTGATCTCCTGGCAGGGACATTGTCAAGTTGTTCAGCTCCTGTGGCCTTTTTGGGATCTGCCTGAGGACTGTCCTGTGGATTGTTCTGGGTGGGGCCTTCAGGGTCCCTTCCCAGTCCTGATTGTTGTGTCATTAACTAAACTTTCTCCTGAGCTCAGCCCTGATGCCTTGTAAAGAGCCCTGCCTCCCTGTGAGTGTCCTGGCTGCTCTCCCTTCCTGTAGCAGGCAAGGTGAGGAATTTCTCTGTAAAATCCACTGCTTCCCTAGGGAGTCTCCATCAGGATTGCAGCCAAACTAAACTTAGATTGCAATTGCACAGGAGAAGTGAAGTACAGTCTTTTGTGTCTGGGTGTAATGGAGGAACAGTAATCCTTGGGATAGATCTGTTTCTCCCAGGAGATTCCCTGGTTTCTTCTCCTTAGCAAAAAATTCTTCCTGGAGAGTTGTATCCAGTTTATTCGGTGCTAACTTTAACTTTGAGTCTTGGATTTTGAGGCTGAAGGAGTCAAACATTCCCAGGTAATAACTTCCTTCTGTGTAGCCATGGAAGCTGCTGGTAGCAGCTCTGGGGGAAGCAAAGGTTGAGTGTTGGGACATCCATTGGGGTTTGGATTGCAGACCAGCTCTGCTGCAGAGTCCTTTGGAGTTGTAGGTTTGTTGGGAGGGATTTTCTCTCTCGTTATGGGACAGGTTTTACCTTGGCCCAGTCTCTTGGGCTGCCTTGAAGGAGTTCCTGATGTCTTTGGGATGGATGTGGAGCATGAGGCAGGGGTTCCCACCAGGCTGTTCGTTCCTTCCCAGCCACAGAAGCTGGCATCTCTGGTGTTTGAGCTTCCAGGTTGGCCCAAAAGCCATTAATAAACCAGGAAGACAGAATTTGGCAGGGTTTTGAAGGTCCTGGCACAGCAGGGTTGTGTTGGAATTTTTGTGGCAGCAAACTGGGCAGTTGGGGCAAAAATTTTGGAACTCCCACCCCAGAATGTCCTTAGTTTGGTCATTGTACTGGTGAGCCTGAGGGAGAAACCCCCTCCCTGTCCTGGGCCGTTTATTTTCATCTTGTTGTACAGTGGGAATAGTTTTAACCTCAGTATTTTGTTATTTCGCAATATTGGGAAACTATTTTTTTTATTTGGTGATGTTTCACTCTGGTTCATGTATGAATTTTGATATGAAAAGTGTCCTATCTCAGTGGCAGAAATATCTTCAGTTGGTTAAAATCCTTCCTGATCCATGGTTAATTTCTGGGTGTGGGTTCTGGCCTTGGTTCTTTGCAGTGTGGATTTAAGAAAATTAGGTTTTGTCGGGTGGGGAGAGGAATGAGGCTGCAGAGCTTTGGTAGAAAAATCTTGTCAGTGAATGTCCCCAGCAGTTGTGGGGTGGTTTTGGTTTGATTATCTCTCCCTCAGCCAAGCAGTTACTGAGTTTGGACACTGGAGGTTGTCAGGAAGCACCGCTTGGATTTTCCTTTCTTTCCAACTGGTCATTTCAGCTGCTCTGGGAGTGCTTGAAGTGGAATAAAGTTGAGCTCTGTCAGCTGCGTCCCCTGACCTGGAAATAATCAATGCAACAGGCTGAAATGCAGCAAAAAATTGTCAGAGCTGCCATGGAGGGAGGGAGGCGGCTTGTTTCTTTAAAATTTCCGTTTAAAATGAATAATTTTGACAACTTTTTCAGGGCACAGGGAGAAAGAACCTTCTATAGTTGAATCTGCTGGTCACTTCAAACCTTTTTATTTTTTTCCTCTTCTTTTTTTCTCTTTCCATATGCGACTTCCTGCTTCTGTTTGGTTTGTGTTTGGCCTTTTGAGCTTGTCTTATTGCTTGCCTTAGGAGAGGGATTAGCAGTGTGTGCATTTCAAAGCAGGGCAGCACAGTGGATATGCAGATAAAGCCACCAGCACCCCGAGGCTTCCCCCAGGAGCATCTGAAGCACCAGCAGTGCAGATCCCTGCATTCCAGTTTGTGCCATCCGAAGGGTTTTATCCCAAGCTGTGGTGATAGGGGAAGGTAAAAATGTATTTTTCCTCATTCAGTGCTCCTCTGCTCAAGGTTTTCTTGTTGTGTGACTGCGCCCACCATTTCTGCATGGTTCCTTGAGAAGACTGTGCCTTTTTTTCCAAGTTTTTATATTTTGTTAACTGTGGAGAGCATCTCCAGAGCCACCCCGACCTTCAGCCGGTGTCAGCTCCGGTGACACTTCCACACTCGGCCCTGCCCAGGGCTGCTGTGCTGTGTCCCTGTGGCAATTCTCTCTCCTCCCACCCGTTCCTCGGGGTCTGAAGGGAGCTAATCCCCCCTGTGCCAGGGGAAGTTCCCCTCCCCGCCCCGGAGCTGATCCCCTCTGCACAGCGAGCATCCCTCGGAGCCGCCGCAGGAGCTGCGCTGCGCGCGGTGCCGGCCTCGTTTCCTGTTTCTATTCTGGTCCAGAGCAGTTCAGCTCAGCTTCCTGCCTGCGCCTCGCTCACGTTCCCCAAAGCCCAGCCCTTCTCTCGCTGAGCCCGGACCCGTGAGGGGCCGGAGCTCCCCAGCCCAGCCATGGGCCCAGCCCAGCCCTTCCCTCTCAGAGCCCGGACCTGTGAGGGGCTGGAGCTCCCCGGCTCAGCCATGGGCCCAGCCCAGCCCTTCTCTCGCTGAGCCCGGACCCGTGAGGGGCCGGAGCTCCCCGGCCCAGCCATGGGCCCAGCCCAGCCCTTCCCTCTCAGAGCCCAGACCTGTGAGGGGCCGGAGCTCCCCGGCCCAGCCCAGCCCAGCCCTTCCCTCTCAGAGCCTGGATCCATGAGGGACTGGAGCTTCCCGGCTCAGCCGTGGGCCCAGCCCAGCCCTTCCCTCTCAGAGCCCGGACCCGTGAGGGCCCGGAGCTCCCTGGCCCAGCCATGGGCCCAGCCCAGCCCAGCCCTCTCAGAGCCTGGATCCATGAGGGGCCGGAGCTCCCCAGCCCAGCCATGGGCCCAGCCCAGCCCTTCCCTCTCAGAGCCCGGACCCGTGAGGGGCCGGAGCTCCACAGCTCAGCCATGGGCCCAGCCTGGCTCGGCTCAGGCCTGGCCCTTCCCTCTCAGAGCCCGGACCCGTGAGGGCCCGGAGCTCCCTGGCCCAGCCATGGGGGGAGGCAGGTCAGCGCTGCAGCAGGAAGGTGCTGCAGGGTGCCCAGTTCTGCTCTGGGATCCAGGACGTGCTCCCTGCTCTGCCACATGTGTCCCATGCCCATGGAGGGTGAGCTCTGCTCTCCCAGCACTGCAGGGCAGGGAGATCAGGCCTGCAGCTTCCCTTTTGCTGCTGACTTGGCCTCACTGGACACCCTTTAAAAGGTGCAGGAGCCTCTTGTGAGTCTGACATTGGATGTTTGATCCTCATCCTCTTCCTTTTTCATCCAAACTGAGCCCTGCCAGAGGGGGAACCCACGGTGCTGGTGTTGGTGTGACCTTCCTCTGCTGCATGGAGCAGGGCAGGGATGACTGAGCATGTTTAACCCTGTGGTGCTTTCAACACCACCACACCTGAGCTCTTTCCCTGCAGGAATAATTTCCCTCTTACAGTGCTTCTGGCACGCTGGATTGACTTGTCTTGGAGACATGTGGGATCATAAATACCATGGGCAAAACTCTTTCCGCATGGTGCCCACGTGTGGGGCATGGCAGGGGCCTAAGGCTTGGGATGCTCCATGGGCAGGGATGGGTCACCCTGGGATCCCTAATCAGTCCTGGTAGCTGGAGGAGTTGTATGACTGGTTCTTATTACAGTTTTGAATCTGGAAAGTAGAAGCTTCTATTAAGGGAAAGAACAAAAAAGGTTTAATTTCCTGAAATGAGAAGCAGTGACATCTCCAGGAATGGACTGTTCTGGCACCCTGACCCCGAGGGCAGCACCGGGCCCACGTCAGCCTGGCCTGGGCCAGGTTTCCATGGATATGTTACCTCTCCCTGTGCCTGCTCCCTGCTCTGAGCCAGGAGACAGGAGCAGTTCCCTGATTCTCTCCAAACGTGCCTCCAGTCTCCCCCTCCCACCCCCTGGCCTGGGGTGGCACTGCACTGCACACAGCTCTGCATGGAAATGGTTTCTCTGGAGGTGCCCCAGTGCCAAAGGGCCATCCCTGCCTTCCCACAGGTACCTGGGAGTTTGGGGAGGAGCTGCTTCCAGCTGTCTCTTAGAATCAGTCCAGGATCACAGAGTGGGTTGGGTTGGAAAGGACCCTAAAGATCATCCAGTTCCAACCCCCTGCCATGGGCAGGGACAACTTCCAGGGAAAGAACCACTGCATTCACCACACTTGCAAATGCCTGAGACCTTAGAAATCTTGTTCTGTCCTAAAATCTTCCTCCTGCTTTTTTAGAAATTGATCCTGTCGCTATTAAATTGTTTCAGAGGCTGGTGAGAATACTAAAAGCTGATTTATCTTAAAATCCAAACTATTGCCTGAACAGGGGCCTTTTAAATTTTGTAATAATTTCAGCCTCTTGCCTTTGCTGCTTCCCTTTGCCCACCCTGGCTGGGGTGGTTGGCATGGTGGCACAGTCACATGCTGGGATGACTAAATGCTTTGGAGTCTGTGTGTGGAACATGAGCCTGGAAGTGCCTTCCAGAGAAGCTGGGGAATGGGAATATCCTCGTGTCTGGCAGTGCAAGGGGAACTTCCTGCCTCCCCCATGAGCCTGTGTTTTGTGTGAGCTGGGGTTTGTCTTCAGACTTGGATGAGGAGACTTAAAAACCTGTGGAAGGAAAACAAAAGCCCTGTGAACGAGCAGGTCTGTCAGCTCAGGCCTGCACTGGTTTCCCTCCTGCACCTTTCCCATGGATGACTTGGAGATCCCCACAGCTTCCAGAAATCCACTGAGAGCATCCTCTGCTGCTGCTGCCATGTTGCTTCTTCCTGTGCCCGGGATCCTCCTGCCTCTTTCCTGCAGCTTGTTTTGGGCTCAGTGTTGCTGTAGGAGCTGGAGCTGTCACCCTTTTGTGCCGGATGGATGGGACAGCTTCTGGGACAGCTGAGGTGACACTGCCCTGTCCGGAAAAATCGGCATTTTGGTGCTGCCTTGGATGTCTGATGTTGTACCAACCCTTGTGAAGAGCTGGCAGTACTTGTTATCAGCTGAGCAGCCCCCAAAGGGTTAAGTGGGAGCTCCTGAGTGGGGTTTTGCTGTGGCATCTCCCAGGGTCCTGTGGAAGAGCCCAGCACTCTCTGGGTGGGAGTGCTGCCCTTCCACATGGCAGGTCCTCCCTCCAGCGACATCTTGTTCTGTGCATGAATCATGTTACTCCTTCTCTACTTTGTGCTGCAGCCACAGCTCTGAATCTCCGCTCTCCAAAGACGGAGGAGATGAGATTTGCTCGTCAGCTCCATGCTCGGAGAGGGAGGAAAGCCCCCTCGCCCTCCCTTTTTTTTTTTTTTTTTTTTTTTTTTTTTTTTTTTTTTTAATATATTTTATTTTATTTTATTTGGAGGGGGAAGAGAAGGAGGGGTGGCACGGGGTAGGAGCAGGAGATGTGATTAAAGCTCCTGCCGAGGAGATCTGTGGGAGTGGAGTATCGACCTCTGAAAAATCAATGGCTGCTGCGGTAGCAGCGCCGGCTCTTCCGCAAGGCTCCGGTGCAGGAATGTGGCACAGCCAGCAGCACTTCCCTCTGTCCTCCTCCCTGCTCCATCCTGTGCCTGCTCTCTGCCAGACTCACCTAGATTCACTGAGCTGGATTAGAACAGCAGCTTATTTTTGCAATCAGAGTAAAATTTCTCGTGTGGCACTGAGCCCCTCCTCCTGCCAGCCTCCTCTCCGAAGGCTCCCTTCCCTGCAGTGCAGCTCGAGCCAGCAGCTTCTCCCAGTTTGTCTGAAGCCAGCCTGGAAGAATGAGCTTTTCAGCTTCTTTTTTGAGCAAGGAAACTGCACGACTCTCTCTGGCACGTTCCAGTCCCCATCTTAGGTTTGTAATTGTCAGCGCTGCTGCCTGAGAGGAGCTGAAACTCCTTGGAAGGGAACATGGACTCTGTAGCAGAGGCTGAAGCCTTGCTGGTGTTACCTCACTGGTGTTTGTTTTAGTGGGCAGGTGTTTTCCCCTTGAAGTAGCAAAGTCTAGCACTTCCTTCCTCTCCCTAAGGACTGCAGAGACGAGTGAGTGGCACATGAGGACTCCCAGGTCCTTCTGGCACGCTCAGTTTGGTACCAGGATCTGGATGTTTTTTCTCTTGTTGAACTCAGTTCTAGTTGTTCTCATGTCATTCCTGCTCAGATCAGAGGTTGAGCTTCCAGGGATATATCCAAGGGGCCAATCCTAGTGATTTCATTGCAGATAAATCTCTTTGTTCCTTCTGACTGCTGCTCTTGTCCCATTTTGAAGGAGGATGTCCCCTTTGTGTCTTACCCACACCTGAAGGATCCTGAGGATGCTTTTGGTGCTGGAAAGATGGACTCATGTTCCTCTCCACAATAACTGGTGGTAGAAGAGCAGAGTAAGGGGAATGATGGTCATCCCTGGCACAGGTTGTATGTTTTTGGGATAGGACAGGACTTGGAAAATCTCTGTTCTGACTCTTGATTTGTCAGCTTTGGAAATACGGGATGATAAATCTCTCTGGGTCTCTGCTGGAGCTGAACTTGTTCCCAAGCTCCAGCTTCTGGTTTCTGCTGGGGACCAACCTGGTGGAGGCACAGCAGGAAAGGCACTGGGGCTGCAGGGCCTCTCCAGACCCTTCTGTGGAAACCTCAGGGTCCTTTGTGGGTGTGCTGTGAGGGGAGAATGGGAAAGTCTCCAGGAGAGAGTGTTCTGTGGAGCATGAGAGGCAGGATTTGTCTGCGCTGCCAAAGGAGGAACAAGTCTATCCATGTCCCCAAAATAGCAGGGAGATCCTGCCAGTCAGCTGTGTGATTGTTGTGATAGAGAGGATTGAGGTATTTTGGGTGTGGAAATAAAGGGGAAGGAAAGGACAATCTTGTGATTTTTAAATGTTGGTAGTTCTTGAGTAAGTGGAAAAGCAACTGCAGAGAAAAGGAGCTTGTAATAGAAAGTGAGTATATCAATTAGAAGGAAGGAAGAGGCTTTTTCCCTTTCAGAAAGAACTGGGGAATAAATTTAGCCGTTGTTCTCTGGTCTTGTTTGGGAGCATCTTATGAAAACAACTAGCCTTGCAGAGTTCATGAGCTCCACCACATGCTCGTCTCAGACCATCATTTCCTTGAGTGCTGTCTGGTGATCTGATGGAGATCATTCCCCGTTCCCCCACACTTCCCACGTGGGGCTGGGGCTGGGCAGGGAGGCTGCAGTCCCTGCTCAGGAATTCCATTTGCTTTCTGGTCAGTCTTCCTGCTCTTCCAGATCCATGGGATGGGCCAGAGCGGAGCCTCGAGTCTCTCTGCCCCTCTGGGATTTTGTTACCTTGATCTTAAGTGTTTCTGGTCGTTTCATCTCTCTGTTTGTTTAACAAATGAGCTGTATCAGATAGAGGGGTGGTGGTTCCTGCTGCCAGATGAAAGAATCCCGCCTGTTTCCAGCACCAACCACCCGGCTCCTTGTGCCGCTCCTGCCAGGACTTGCAGCCCTTTCCCTGCGAGGGATGAACCCCCTGTGCTCCTGAGGGGAGCAGACTGCGTGGTTCCAGGCACGGTTTTGTTGTGGTGTGAGAGGGAGGTGGTGCTGTTTGTCAGCAGCACTGGCAGCCCCGCGCTGGCACCGGCCCGGCTCGGGCATCCACTCGCAGCTGGAACCGCTCAGCTCCAGGGTCCCCGTGGGCTTCCGCTATCAGGTCACATCCCAAAATAACACTGGGCAGTATTTCAAGGGAAGAAACTCAGGCTTTGGGGCTGCAGCCAGCCTGGAGTGTGAGATTCTGTGTGAAATAGTTGGAATCCCTCCAGCGTTTTTGATCTGCATGGCAGATGAGCAATAAAATGCATAAAAAACACATTGGAAACACGTGAGGAAATTCTCCAGACCCTGACGTTTCCTTGAGTTGGCAGAGCTGCTGCTGCCGAGCCTCACCTCCTGTCTGGGCTCCCTGGCTGTGCTGGCGGGAGAGGGAAGGGGAGAGCCCTTCTCCTGCTGCTGCCTGCCTTTCCAGGGCTCCTCCCGAGGCTCCGTGGGAGGCAAATAAAACCTCCCCGGCCCTCTGCTCTTGGGCTTGGTCCAGAACCCCCTGACGGCAGCAGGTCTCCATTATTTCCACCAGGTTTTATTGTTTTTAAAGGCTTCTCTGCTAGGGCTGCCCTGAAAACAGGCTGTAGGGAGATGCAGGGATTTCCTTTTCCCCTGGTAGGGGGTATCAGAGCTGGAGGTGTCCTTTAGGGTTAATTAACCCGTGGTGCCCTGGTGCTTGACATCCTGAGGGAGGATTTGATGGGAGGAATCCAGCTCCCCACTGATGAGCTGCTGGGGCTCAGACATTCCAGTCCGTGTTTTCTCCTTCCCCTTGCAGGAGTTTCCCTTCTGAGCAGCTCAGTCCTGCTGAATAACACACTCAGAAAATGCTGCTGTGCTGGCAGAACCCTTCTTTGCTGGGAAATGACTTTATTGTTGGAATTTATGAAACTTGCGTATCGTTGAGGTGAAAGCGTCAGGAGTCATTGGATTTTCACGGTCCTGTCCCAGCGGCCAGGAAAGGGGGATGTGTGATTCACTCCAAACTCATTTGAACTGATAATCTGGGAGCCTGATGCACAGCTAGAGCTCTGCTGTTCCTCTGGGGGTCCCTCGTGGTGTGTCAGCCCACAGGGGTCCAGCCACCCAGGATCCAGCTGCTTCTTTAAAACGGGATGTTTTCAAATGACTTGAGTACTAAAGCGTTGATACACAGGCAAGGTCAAAGACATGAGCCCTGTAGATTGTTACCTACTTCTTGGCAGTTAATTTTCAAACTATTTTAATGTTCCTTCATTTTATGTTTTGCAGATATTTTTGTGTCAGGCATTACCAAGCCATGCCCTCCTAGGCTGCCCATTTCATGGAAAATATTACTGCCCAGGCCATGGAGTGACCACCACACATCCTGAGGTCCCTCCTCCCAAAATCTTCTCTCTAGCCTCTTGGAGAAGCCCTTACCCCCCAGATAAAGGAAGGAAACTCACATTTCACCTCGCACACTTGCTCTGTATCTGTTCTTTCCAGTATTTGTCTCAGGTGCACTTCAGTGTATTTTTTTTTCCCCTTTGAGCCTAAAAGCCCCTCATCTCTGCAGCCCAGGCACTGCCCCTCTGCTCTCTGGGTTTAACTGCTCTAAAATCCCCACCACCAGGAGCTTATGTGGTGCAGAATTTCAGAGCTGGAAATGGGTTTGGCCTCCAACTTCATTTCAGTGATGAGGAAAAGTGTTTGGATGCACTTGGTGATTCAAACTAAAACTACCTCCATGTATGAAAGGGACATGCCAGTCTTTCCATCCAGTTGCAGGCTGGACTGAACTGGTTTCTGGGCATTCTGATCCCTTCATGGGCTCTGTGGGAAATCCCTTTGTGTGTCTTGTATCAGTGACTGCAGTTGGGTGCAGTAAATCTCAGTGAGAGGAGTGTTTTGCTCTTGATTGTTTGTGTTGGTTGATTTTTTAATGCAAAATTTTGGAAATAATGTCTCTTTACTCCCACTTCAGATGGTTTCCGCAGCAGGAATGTGGGATTTGTCAGAGTTGTCCAGGGAAAAACACCCAAATAGCTGCATAAAGGAGCAATGCTTTTTGATGTTACAGTAGGAAAGTAGTGAAAATTGCAAGAGATCTCAGACACTATTTTTAGGCTTTTTCTGCAGTTTTTTAGCTTTCATTGAAATAAAACAAAGCTTTTTTTTTTTTCCCCCCTCAGGAAGATAATAGTTGAGCAGTAAGCAAATATACCTCAGAGACTGTGGTGCAGGAAATGAGCTCTCCAACAGGAGCAGTAATGGAAGGGGAGGGAGGACACGCTCTGCACTAAATCATCCCACCAAGTGTCGGGGCTCTGCAGCTCCAGTGTAACACTGGCCAGCGTTTGTTAGAAGCATTTGTCCAGATTCCATTAAAACAGAGGAAATGGCCACGCTGGGGCAGCTGCACGTGGTGCTGAGGCCCAGCTCTGCCCTGTGTCCCCTTGAGTGTCCCTGTCCCACAGGGGTGACGGGGTGCTTGGCTGTGGCTTTTATTCCTCCAGAATTCCACTCCTCCGTGACTTCCACGTCCTGGATGTGCTGTCAGAGCCCTTCCACATCCCCTGGCAGGCAGGTGTTGTGTGTGAGGGCTCCTGCTCCCCAAGGCTCATGAGTTGCAGTGTCTGGTGTTCCAGGTCCATCTGCACCACCAGAGCTGGGAAAACATGCCCTGAACTGCTGCTGAACCAGGAATTGTGCTGTCAGTGTAAATGAAACCAGGGTGTCCAGGTGATTTATCAGCTGCCTCGGCCTTTCTCTGTGGGGTTTAAATGAGGTTGGCTCTGCTTGTGCTGTTCAGCTGAATTCTGTGCAGGGAAAATGACCTGGGATTCCCTCAGGGCTCACCCAGAACCCTTCTGATCCAGAGCTGATTGCTCTGGAAGACTTAGGAAGGGTAAGTGAAGTCCTGGTAAGCTTTGGCCTCCACTTCTTCACCTGCCGTAATCCTTTGAACCTCTGGCAGAGATTTTATCTAATCCCTGGAATAGTTACAACTTCCCAGCTTTCTGTGCAAATACACTGCCACTTCCTCTGGCTGGGGCTGCTCCTGACTCATTCACTGCAGGCCAAGCCTGAACAGCTGATGCACCTTGTTACCAACCAGCCAGCACAACTGGGCGTGTTGGATCTGCACATCAGCTCCTTGGAATTATCCCCATTTTCACCCTTGCCAGCTGGTTCTTGATGCTGTCGCTTTGCTGCTGTGGCAATTGGAGGTTTCAGCTCCCTTAGGTTTGTTATGCTTTTCTTCTCCAAGGTGAATACATGCAGGAGGAAGGGTGTTCTCTAGCCTTGCCTTTGAGAAAAGCTAAACTTTACAGGTTGATGCAGTACCTGCTAATTTTTGCTGTCTTTGAAGAAAGGGAAGTGGGAACCCTGAAGAGTATTTTATGGTTTTCTTTTAAATCTCTGTTTAGTTTGGTTTTTATCCATCTCAAGTGAGTAGTTTCCCAGCTCATAGGAGGTTTATGAATTAATTATGGTGAGGCAGGAGTTTTGTGTCTTTCAGAGGCTGAGCCACGTTTCCCTTCCAAGCCATGATCACATGGACTGTCTCCTGTGTTTGCAGTTTTACGTGTGCTGTTGATGCATTCTTTAACTTCCCACCTCTAAACTGAATTAAAAGAAGCAAGTAGGAGAATTAGCCAGTTGTTTGGGCCAGCAGCAAACCAGCTCAGGAGCTCCTGGGTTCAGACTGGCAGCGGGATAAGACACGTCTGGCAGCTGCCTCAGTCTGCAGCAGCCTTTGGTACCAACAGTAAACAGAGTTCAGTGAGTCGTGTGTGCAGCATGCCCAGGGACAAATGTTCTTCCTGAGTGCTGTGTGAGAGAGCAGCCCCGTGGCTCTGTGGTTTCTGATGTGTTTCTGTGCCCTGCAGGACCTGTCTGGTTCCATAGATGACCTGCCCATGGGGACCGAAGGAGCCCTGAGCCCTGGAGTAAGCACATCAGGGATTTCCAGCAGCCAAGGAGAGCAGAGTAACCCAGCTCAGTCTCCTTTCTCGCCACATACCTCTCCTCACCTGCCAGGCATCAGAGGACCCTCCCCCTCCCCAGTTGGATCTCCAGCCAGCGTTGCTCAGTCCCGCTCCGGTCCCCTGTCTCCTGCTGCAGTCCCAGGTAAGCTCTCACCTGCCGGGCTCTCTGGGGCTGAGCTGTGGTGCCCAGCAGGGAGGAACTGCCCAGTGCCAGCTCTGTGGTTGCTGAGGTCCTCTGGGCTCGTTTGTTTGTGTGGGAGCTCTGCAGGGATGGGTGGGGTGCTGGCGAGCCAGCGGTGCCATCGCACCGGCCCGGTGTGACCACTCGCTGCTGTTCTTCCTCGCCGTGGCCAGCATCCCCTTGCCCTGGGGTTCTTTGGGGTGCTGGGATGTGGCCGTGCTGCCTGCAGGCTCTGTGGAGAGCAGCTGCTGATGATCTCTGTCCTTCTGTGGCCCAGGCAATCAGATGCCTCCCCGCCCGCCCAGCGGCCAGTCGGACTCCATCCTGCACCCCTCCATGAACCAGTCGAGCATCGCGCAGGACCGAGGTGGGTCACACAGCTCCTGCTTCTTCGAGGTACCTGGCCTGGGACTGGGTTCTGTGGGACAGAGCACTCAAAAACTGCCCCAGGATTACAAGCTGAAGTGTTGAGGCACCTTGCAGTAAATTCAGCTTGGCCTCTAAATGTTCCATCCAGACTGGTGCTTTGGCTTCTGAGTTATTTTCTCTGGCTTCTTAACATGCTTTCTTTAAGCTTCAAAACAAGGGGTGCTCACAACAATTTTGTGTGCCTTTCTCCTTTGAGAGAGTAAGATTTTGAGGGGAAAGATGCTTGTATAACTTCAGCTCTCCTGGCTGAAGGTATAGAGTTGTCACCCTGCGACAAACAAATGAACAAAAACCGAGAACAAGAAGCCCCAAGGATTTGCAGAGTTGTACTGGCTTCTGCTGTGACACTAAGGGTTTTTTTTTCTTCCTGGCTAAAACAGGAAATTGGATCTGTTATCTGCTCAGATAACACTGGCTTCTTAATGCAACCACTAAAATGTGTCCAGGCTGCTGCTGGAAGGATTTTGTCAGTGCTGGGGGCTGCTGCCTGGAGCACGTGAGTGCAGTGGCAGCTCTGGGTGCTTTGCACTAACCATTTGCTCTGTCCTGGTGTGCAGGGTACATGCAGAGGAACCCCCAGATGCCCCAGTACAGCTCCCCCCAGCCCGGCTCAGCCTTATCCCCCCGGCAGTCCTCGGGAGCACAGATGCACGCCGGCATGGGGCCCTACCAGCAGAACTCCATGGGGAGCTACGGACCCCAGGGCGGGCAGTACGGCCCTCAAGGTGGGAACGGAGCCAGCAAAGGCCTCTCTCTGTCCTCCTGTTGTGGGGGGGTCCAGGTTGCCCAGAGAAGCTGTGGCTGCCCCATCCCTGGAAGTGTTCAAGGCCAGGTTGGGGCAGGCTGGGATAGTGGAACGTGTCCCTGCCCATGGGATGACCTTCAAGGTCCCTTCCAAACCACTCTGTGATTCCATGATAAATGTTGTGATGTGTCCCCTCTTAATCTGTGGGTAATGCCAACCAGAGCTTTGCTCCATTGAGATTGATGGGATATATTGGTTTCAGGGATAGCTGTACTTCTAAAAGTGGGATTTTTCCTCCTTATTTAGGAGTAAGCAGGTCGTGCATCCCATATAACTGTGACAAAGGGATGGCTCTCTTTGGAGGGGAAGATGCTGAAGCGATGCCTGTTTTGGGAAGGGTTAATGTGGGATTTTCCATCCTGCCCTGGACCATTTAGCTCTCTGTGCTGGGTTGAGGTTTGGGAGAGTTTCAGGCAGCTTCTGAATCGATGTTGTTACTTGGCTGTGTCAAAACACATTTTACGTGGCTTATATCCAAGTACTTCGACTTTGTGTTGAGGTGTGAACACTCCCCCTCATCTCCGTTAGCGATCTTTAAATATTTGCTGATAGAAGATTTTCCTGGTGATTCATGAACCGAACTGGCTGAACGATGTTGTGTTCCTCTCCCCAGGAGGTTACCCCAGGCAGCCAAACTACAACGCCATGTCCAACGCCAGCTACCCCAGCCCGGGCATGGGGGGCAGCATGACCCCCATGGGGGCGGGCGGGCAGATGCACGGGCAGAGCGGCGTGCCCCCGTACAGCGGGCTGCCCCCGGGCAGGATGGGCCACGCGGCCATGGGCAGCCGGCCCTACGGCCCCAACATGGCCAACATGCCCCCCCAGGTGGGCAGCGGGATGTGCCCCCCGCCCGCCGGCATGAACCGCAAGGCGCAGGAGGCCGCCGCCGCCGCCATGCACGCTGCTGCCAACTCCATCCAGAACAGGTAGGGGGGCAGGCAGCCTGCAGGGAGTCACAGCTCGCTGCCAGGGGGCTGGGGGGAGGGCTCACAGGGGCTGCTGGGGAGGCTGGTCCTTGGTGGAGCTTTGTCCTCCGTGGAGGTTTGGTCCTTGGTGGAGCTTTGTCCTCCGTGGAGGTTTGGTCCTTGGTGGAGCTTTGTCCTTGGTGGAGGTTTGGTCCTTGGTGGAGCTTTGTCCTTGGTGGAGGTTTGGTTCTCAAGTGAAGTGTTAAAAAGGAAGAGGGTAAAGCCTGGAGGAGCTGTGTGCCCAGAATTGTGGCTGCCCCTGGATCCGTGGCAGTGTCCAGGGCCAGGCTGGATGGGCTTGGAGCAGCCTGGGACGGTAGAAGATGTCCCTGCCCGTGGCAGGGATAGAACAGGGGATGGCCTTTAGGGTCTGTCCAACCCAAACCATTCCAGCACTCTCTTTGTCATTTATGACACACTTAGGGAATTTTTAATGTTCACAGGTGAAATTATTTAACTCTGAAGATCCCTTCAGTTGTTTTTACATTTTGCTTTCTGGTCTCCTCTGTTCCCTGGGTGACTTGGAGATGCTGCCCCTAAATGCAGCAGCCACCCAGCTGTGTGTGTGATCCCAGGCATTGCTTGTCCAGTGTGAGGAACTTCTTCCTTTTAGGGCCTTGATGAGCAGCTGTGGGAAAGGAACTGGAATTCAGCTCTGAACTTTGCACTATTTTCTGTGGTTGCTTTTTCCTTTATTGCCCATTTTAGAGTAGGTGTGTGTGGCCTACCAGAATGCCATGGGAGCCATGAACACGCTCTGAAATTGGGTTCCCCCAGAACTGGCAGATATATTTGTTGTCTGACTGGACAATGCTCTTTATCCTCACCTGAGGGCTGCTCTTGCAACCTCCTGCTTTCACCTGTGGCTGCCAAGGCTCAAGTTCCCAAACCCCAGTAAAGGCACCCAGGCCTGTCCTGTGAGGAAGACATTTGAGCCACAGTTGTGTGGGAGGTTTGTGATACATGGAAAATGCTTCCAACCCAGGCCACTCCATGATTCTAAATCCTGTATTCTCACTTCACTGCCCAGGCCTGCAGAGTCTGCAGGTTAAAGGCAGTTTAACAACTGCAATGATGCTCAGTTTGTGGGTGTAGGAGAACAAGATGAAGGGTGAAAATGTTCAGAGCTCAAGTCCCACTTTCCAAAGGGGTTTGCATCCCCTTTTCTCTTAAGAATGAGACTTGGGCTCTGTGTACTGAGCTTTACAAGAGCACCTGGTTTTTTTCTTCTCTTGGAAAATTTGTTTGGGGCAAGTCACTTCTCCGTGTCCTTTTTAGGTTTCTTTTAGCAAAGCTGCTTCCTCAGAAGGCAATATCCTAGTGCTTACTATGTGGAGTGAGTGTCTGTTTGTTCCTTGCCTCCTCTAGGCCTCCTGGCTATCCCAACATGAACCAGGGGGGAATGATGGGCACTGGACCTCCTTATGGGCAGGGAATTAACAGCATGGCTGGCATGATAAACCCCCAGGGCCCACCCTACCCCATGGGGGGGAACATGGCCAACAACTCTGCAGGTAAGCCAGAGCTTTAGGATTTCATCATTTCATTGCACTGGAAGGAAAATCAGTGTTAAAGATTCCTTTCACTTCCCAGGGATGGCAGCAAGCCCTGAAATGATGGGACTCGGGGATGTCAAATTAACACCTGCAACTAAAATGAACAACAAGGCAGATGGGACGCCCAAAGCAGAATCCAAGTCAAAGGTAAAAATGTTCTGGGTTTTGTTTTTATTGACTCCCATCCTCTTCAGCATCCAGGGAAATAAAGCCATGTGTTGTACGTTCACTTGGATTGAACAGTGTGAGAAATGGAGGGGAGCGTTTCCCAGTCCTATGGGAGTCATGGATTTCACTTGGAAAACAAATTCAGTATTAGGAATTATCACCTGCCACAGTGAAACTGCCAAAAGCAGCATAAACAAACCTGAGTCTGTTGGTGCAGTGGGCCTGGAGCGAGTCAGCTCTCAGCTGGGACGTGGTAACTAAAGTGTTGCAGTTGTTTCACAAACAAACCTCTTACTAATCCTGTATTAAAGCCAGAAGAGGGAGGCAAACAAGTTCTTCAGGGAGTGTTTTTCTTTGCATTGCTGCTACCAGTTTCAAAAGAACCATCAAAAAAGCAATTTCTGAGCCCCTGGTCTCCTCCTTTGCTACCTGAAGGAAAACAAATGCTCGGCAGGTTTGATCCCTGTGCCAGCAGCAAGAAGATCCAGGAGATCTCTCACTTCTGCTTTTGTGTTCTGGCATCTGCCTCTCTTATTTATGGCAAAAGAGGACTTGAATGCTCTCGGCCACAAATCAGGGCTGCTCTGGCCTGGTCTGTGCTGTGGAAGGATCATCTCATGTGCCATGAACACAGTCAGTTTTGGGTCTAGGGTTCGCCTGGAACATCAGCAGGTTTGAGGAACACCTCTAGTTTGGGAGCTCATTGTTAAGGAAGGGTTTGGGATGCCACCTGGGACGTGGAGGAGCCGCTGTTGTGCTGCTCAGTCCTGATCTGTGTTTCCTTCTCCTAGAAGTCCAGTTCCTCTACCACAACCAACGAGAAGATCACCAAACTGTACGAGCTGGGTGGGGAGCCCGAGAGGAAGCTGTGGGTGGATCGTTACCTGGCCTTCACTGAGGAGAAGGCCATGGGCATGACCAACCTGCCAGCCGTGGGCAGGAAGCCCCTGGACCTGTACAGGCTCTACATCTCCGTCAAGGAGATCGGGGGATTGACTCAGGTCAGTGAGCCCAGCCAGGGGACAGAGCTGCCCACAGCACAGAAATCAGCTTTGTGGCCAGATGTGAGCCATGAATTTCCATACAGCCGCATTTTATCTGTTTTATTTCTGTAAATAAAACCCAGTGCCCTTTAAGTGAGCCAGATGTCTGCTCTGCCTTTGTCTGGGTGAGAACAGTCTGTGTGGCCAGATCCAATTCAAGCCCTTTCCCCCTGCTTTGTCCAGTGCAAAGATTGGTGGCACTGTCTTTGTCTTTGCATCTGGCTGTCAGCTGCCCTCGTGACTAATTCGATTTGCAATCTGTCCCTGTGAATCTGAGATGTTTTCTGTAGGTGAAGAAGGGAGTTCAGTAGTTTTGGGGTTGATCTGCTTAGCCCTCACTGCATCCTTCATGTGAGCTGGGAAGGGTTGATTCCTCCCCTTGGAGGAGGTACAGCTGGGATTTGGAGTTGAGAGCCTCCCGTTTGGTTGTGCAGGTCAACAAAAACAAGAAGTGGCGCGAGCTGGCCACCAACCTGAACGTGGGCACGTCGAGCAGCGCGGCCAGCTCGCTGAAGAAGCAGTACATCCAGTGTCTGTACGCCTTCGAGTGCAAGATCGAGAGGGGCGAGGACCCCCCTCCTGACATCTTCGCAGCTGCTGATTCCAAGAAGTCCCAGACCAAGATCCAGCCTCCATCTCCAGGTGAGGCCAGCCCCTGGTTTGAGGTGTGCAGTGGGTGTGTGAGCAGGAGGGTCTCTGGTGCTGTGCTGTGAGCCAGGCTGGCCCAAACTGCCACAAAAGCCCCAGCTGCTCTCTGGTTGTGTGCAATAAAAATGCTTTGGAAATGTGGGAGTGGATGAGACTGGGAGGGAGTTGAGCCCCTTGGCATAGCTCAGTTTTGTGCGTCCAAGCTCTGGACTAAGCTTGAGAAAAAGCAAAACATAAAATACACACACACACACACACCTCTCTGCTTGCTGCTGCATCTCTGCCTGGTGAGAACCTGGTGGAGAGAGAGCTGTGGAGTTTCCCTCCAAGGTGATTGCAAAAGCAGCCCTTGTCACTGCTTGTGTTTGGGAAGCCACTGCAAAAGCTGTGCTGCTGTGGACTGTGCCAGTGATTTCTGCTGGGAGGAAAGGCTGGATGTGGCTGTGCACTCACCTCCCTCAGGAATTTCTGCTCTCAGCCTCAGCAGGACTTTCTGAAGCTCTGTGCACAAGCACTGGAGGCCTACAACAAGCTGGGTGCTTGAGGAATTTAAATTCCCTTTAAAATGAACCTTGGCTGTTGTTTCATATTTGATGGGGTGCTCCTGTTTCTGAATATTTAAGCATAATGCTCGATTCAGATTTGTTAAACAAAAAAAGAAAAGACATCCAGGCTAGCCATGCATGTTGTACTCTAGTCTTTGGAAAGTCTGATCCTTTCTGTCTCATTTGCATTGAGTTCATTGCTTGAATTGCTGCTGAATTTGCCAGCTCTTCTTTAAGCTTGAGTTTTCCAGTTTGTCTTATAACTAAAAAACTTCAGATGCTTTTTCTGGTCAGGAGCCTGCTCATGTAGGTGAAATAAAAACTTGGTCTGCTTTGAAGTTCCTATAATAGTTGCAAAAAAAAAAAGCCTGTTTGGTTCTGAAACCTGGCACCATCTTTGTCTGGCCCCTGAGGAGTGGAATAATGAACCTCTTTTGACTGCAATGCAGTGGTGTCCCAGCCCTGCTGAACCCCTCAGTGACACTGGGCTTGTCCCAGTCCTCTGCTGGGCACCACATTTCTCTCTCCTTTCAGCTGCAGTGGAGGGGTTTGTAAAGAACTAAATCCTGTCTTGTCACTGGTCAGGAAATCTGCCCCAGTGGAGCTTCAGCCTTGGTGTGTTCTGCAAGATAAAGTAACTCTTGTGCCATTAGACTGAACCTCTGTCCAAAGTGGTGTCTGAGTTCTGCTCGAGCTAGATCACAAATCCAACCCCACTTTCTTTCCAAAACCTCTTTCTTGCCCCCCCTGAGGCAGCAGATCTCAAAGATGTTGAGAGCATTTGGAGTTTATTTGGAGAGAGCTGAGACTTGTAGGAAGCCACTTTAGACTTGTAGCTCTAGGTGTGTGTCAGAGTGGATTAGGTGCTGCATCAGTTTTTGTTTTGTTGTAGCTCACGTGGTGTTTGTGAAGGGCCTGGCTCTGCCTTCTGGGCTGAGCTCTGGCTTCAGCACATCAGCAGAAGGAATTTGCAGAGCTCTTATCCCAAGCTCTGCACGTTTGAGTCCTGCTGTGAGAGGACTCTGCTGTGTTTCCAGTTCAAACCCTTCTCCCAGCTCGCCTTGCTCCAGGCTCCCACAACTGGCAACGTGCAGAGGCAGCACTGAAGCCTGGCTGGTGGCTCTGATCCTTTCTGCTGAATCACTCAGCGTGTCCCTGCTCCTCTTTCACTTTCCTTTTCTTCCTCTCAGGCCTGGGGGTGCAGGGCAGGACAGAAGTTGCTGTGTCAGCCCAGCTCCAGGCTGAGGAGCCCTAGGGGAGTGTGAAGTCCTGGTGGTGCTGCTGCTCCTCCAGGGCCCCACACAGCCCTGTCCCCCAGGGAATCACCTGGATGAGAATAAATCCCTCTTGGGACACCTGTGGACAACAGGAGGACATTCTGAAGCCATTTCATCATTTGGCTGAAGGGCTCTGCTGTCCCACAGACGTGGTTTGCTCTCCTTGCAGACCTCACAACTTGCTGGCATTGGCTCGCTCTTCTGTTCTGCCAAATTAACTCCTGCAGGACTTTGGGAATGCTGGGAGGTGTGCCATTCTGTGTGAACCACTTCCTGAGGCTGCAGAGGTGGAACTCCTGCTGCCAGAGCTGCTCCACGCAGTGTCCATCACAGCCCTCAACAGCCAGGAGCGTTCGCAGAGATCCTGGCCAGAGGGAGCTGGGAATTCCCTGAGAGCCCCAGGTTCCGTCTGGCAGAGTCCCCGGGGAGGCACCTTGGGTTTGAATTCCCAGAGCGTGGAGCTGGCCCCGCTCCAGCTCCTGTGGATTTGTGAGTGGGAGGCTGGCGGGAGGTGGGGACAAACACCAAATGGCAGCGACGCGGGGAATGTCTCAGGGAATGTCTCGGGGCCTCTTCCTGCCGTGCCAGCAGTGCCAGAGCGAATTCCTGGGGGAAGCAGGGGCTGGGCTGCCAGGGAGGGGCTGTGAATGAAACTCCCCGGGAGCTCTTGCCCTTCCTCCTGCCCAGACCTCCCCAGCCGGGAGGGAGGCACAGAGCACAGGACAGGGTGCCAGGAAGGTGGGGTGTAAACAAACATGCCCTGGACGTGACCTCGGAGGATTTTAATGAATAGCTGAAATGACTCATCAGCCAGCAGGGCTGAGGCTCAGGGATATCGGGTGCTGGGGACAGGAACTAATGGAAACATTAATTAAGAGTTCAGCTCTTGCCAGCTGCGAGGAGCGGCTGAACCTGAGCTGGTGCTGTCACAGCGATCCTGGGCCAGGGGAGAGCTGCTGCAGCTCCAGCACAGCTGGATTACACACGGGGGTGGGGGGTTTGGTCAAAGCTCAGTGGAGCAGAAAGGAGGCTGGGACTTGCAGGGAACCTGCTGGACAGGTTTTGTCCTCCAGTGAAAGATCCGGCATCTCCGGCATTCCCTGTTCCAGGAATCCTTGGGAGTGGTGCTGCTCTGGTGGAGTCACTGCTCTGGAGGGGCACAGCAGGCAGAGGAGCCTCGTTCAGAGTTACTTGGTGGCTTCAGCTGAGGTTCCCATCACCGGGGAGATCCTGAGATTCCCAGGACAGGGTTGAAACCTCCACCCTCGTGGCTGGGGGGATGTGGAGGTGACAGGCACAACAGTGGTTGTCACTTGGCAGGAAGCCCCACGTTCCTGCCACGTGGTGTCCTGCAGAGCATCAGCCTCTGGTAGGATAACTTGGGAAGCACCACACAGGGCCATGGTGTGCAAAAGGGAACGGGGTTAAGATGAGCAGAGACAACAGCTCTCAGCTTTAAGTTCTTCTGGGGAGCCTGGCCCAGCCTGTCCTTGAAGTGTTGAGCTCCTTGTGCTTTTTTGGCCGCATTTCATCTGTCTCTTCCTCAAAGGACTCTCTGTTCTCCAGGCTGATGTTCTGGGAGGTTCAGGGTTGCATCCATAGGGTGCAAAGCTGCTCACCCCACGCTCCTCCTCTTGCAGCGGGTTCAGGCTCCATGCAGGGCCCGCAGACACCTCAGTCCACCAGCAGCTCCATGGCAGAAGGAGGAGACTTGAAGCCACCAACTCCAGCGTCGACGCCTCACAGTCAGATGCCCCCTTTGCCAGGCATCAGGTAGGGAACCAGTGCTGTGGTGGGGTCACCTCTGGGTCACTGCTGCAGGTGCTGGGGCCTTGGGTGCCTGTTTTGGTGGGCCTTCATGGCTTTGCTCCTTCCTTCATGGCTGACAGCAGCATTGTGTGTGAATATTCTTTAATTTTGGGGTGGGTCTGAGGACAGCGTTGTGGAAGGGCAGTTCCTCTTGGCTCTGTGGCCCTTGGAGGGGATGGCAGCACCTGAGAGGGAGCATGTGAGGAGAGTGTCCTGAGGGCCATCGTGGACTTCTGTAACGTGGTCTCTGTGGGCTTTTTCTGGAACAGGAGTAACTCCGTGGGCCTTCAGGATGCCTTTGCAGACGGCAGTGATCCTGCGTTCCAGAAACGGAACTCCATGACTCCAAATCCAGGGTACCAGCCCAGCATGAATACCTCTGACATGATGGGTCGCATGTCTTACGAGCCAAATAAAGATCCTTACAGCAGCATGAGGAAAGGTGAGGGGTCATCCTCTCCTGGAGGCCTCATCCCCGTGTGGCTGCGTGCTGCAGGGCACCCCCTGCTCGCCCTTGCTGCCCAGAGCCCAGGTGTCCTTTCCTGCGGCAGGGGTGGGTGTGCTCAGCAGTTCTTTCTCTCTTGCAGCTCCAGGAAGCGACCCCTTCATGTCCTCAGGGCAGGGCCCCAGCAGTGGCATGGGTGACCCTTACAACCGCGCCGCCGGCCCCGGCATGGGCAACATGGCCATGGGCCAGCGGCAGCACTACTCCTACGGAGCCCCCTACGACAGAGTCAGGTGCGTGCTGCCCCGGGGCCCTGGAGCCTCTGCTCGCTGCCCTGCTGGCTGAGGGATCCCGAGTGGACGTGGGGTTTTTGTGTTTCCGTGCAGGACAGAGCCCGGGATGGGCCCCGAGGGCAGCCTGGGCAGCGGGACCCCCCAGCCCAGCATCCTGCCCTCCACGCCCGAGCCGGGCATGTACTCGCCCAGCCGCTACCCCCAGCAGCAGCAGCAGCAGCAAAGGTGGGTGCCAGGGGCTGCTGTCCCCAGCCAGGGCTCCCAGCCTGTCACAGGGACACTGACGCTTCTCTTTCCTCTCCAGACATGATTCCTATGGCAATCAATTCTCCACTCAAGGCTCATCCTCGGGCAGCCCCTTCCCCAGCCAGCAAACCACCATGTATCAGCAGCAGCAGCAGGTGGGTGATCCCAGAGATCCTGGTTGGCTCAGCTGAGAGTTTTGTCTGTGCTGTTTGTGAAGAGGGAATGATGAAAACTCTCTGGGCTGTGCATTTGCCTTGTGAATGTGAAGAATTAGGTACCTCATCACAGAATCACACACTGGCTTGGGTGAAGGAACCTTAAAGCCCATCCAGTGCCACCCCCTGGGCAAGGACACCTTCCCAGGCTGCTCCAAGCCCTGTCAACCTTATTTTATACAGGAGACTTTCTTCCCATTTGGAAACAATTTTAAAAAGTTTTAATTAACGTTCCCAGTGCCGTGTTAACAAAACCATGTTCTGAGAATGGAGGTTGTGTGGTTTGCACACTCTGGTCAGGCAGCAGAAGATCAGGAAGCTTTATTGGGCTTCTCTGTGCCTCTGGAACTTTCTGAATCCCATCCTGTTTCTGTAACTCTTTTGGTCCAAGTGATGACTTTCTTTGGAGTAAGTCCTGGATGGTTCAGGAGAGCTGTTTCAGGTGGATTGTTCTGCACAAACCAGGGGAGTTTTTTGTTCTTTCCCTTCCTCATCATGCAGCCAGAGGCTTCAGACTCCATTGCTCTGCTGCCTCCTCCTGCTTGCTGTTCCCAAACCCATCAGGTTTGTTTCAGGACGGTTTGAATGGATGAGTATCCCTGTCCATAATCCTCACCTACGACTTGCTCTTTGTATCCATGCCAGGACCCACAATGTTTTCCTGATAATTTTAAGTCCTATGGTTTAGGAGAGTATAGAGAGGGCACTCACTGAGCTGTGCTAAGAATAATTCCAACTGCTCTGCAGTTTGGCTCTGCAACCAGAGCCACGGGGCTCAGAGCCAAGAGTTCAAGTTACTCTGGAACTTGTCATCTTTGAAGCCCTAGAGCTCCATCTGAAGCCAGTTGTGACTGTGGAGTGTCTGAATAGCCTCCACAGCAGCTACAGCTCAGACCTTGGAGGCATGAGAGATCCTGGATTTTAATTTGGTCTCAGCAATTGGCTGTTTTCTCCTTTTGCACTTAAAAGAATTAGGGGTGAGAAGCCTTCTTGCTCCTTTCAGCAACGTGTTTTGAAATCCACAGGAGAGGAAGAAGGAGGAAGTACAACAGATTTTAATGTGTTTTGTCTGATACTTCAGCAGTAACCTGGGAAATGTGAGAGAAACAGGGTCTGATAAAATTCCTGGATGTGGAAGGAAGCAAGTGCCAGTGTCTGGTCTGGTTTGTGGTCAATGCAGAGCAGAGCTGAGCCTTTTCTGCAGGAAAGTCCTTTCTGTGGGCAGACTCCTGCCCCCAAGGCATCCTTGTGGAATCCACAGGGAAACTCCCCAGGCAGCCACAAGGAATT
The DNA here is from genome assembly GCA_013400175.1 of Phainopepla nitens. Lineage (NCBI taxonomy): Eukaryota > Metazoa > Chordata > Aves > Passeriformes > Bombycillidae > Phainopepla > Phainopepla nitens. The sequence goes on along the minus strand of VXBQ01015664.1, from coordinate 6,683 downwards.
GGCCTTGGCTTTTGAAATGGAACCACCGATCCAACTTTCACATTGATACGGCCAACGAGGAGACAGAGCCTCTCCCAGGCCTCGCCGTGGGGCAGATCTCTGGCTCTGGGGACTCTGCCCAGAGCTTTGGCTTGTTTGTTTCGTGGAATCACCGAGGTTGGAAAAGACCTCTGGGATCAATGAGTGCAGCGTATGACCCATCACCGCTGAGCAGAGCACCGAGTGCCGCGTTCAGGCGTGTCTTGGAGAGCTGCAGGACAGCGATCCCAGCACCAGCTCCCTGTGAGCCCCTTGCAGTGCCACAGCCCGAATTCCTGCTGCCCTGACCCTGTCTGTGCCTTTCTCCCCCCGCAGAACTACAAGCGGCCGATGGACGGCAGCTACGGGCTCCCCGCCAAGCGGCACGAGGGCGAGCTGTACAGCGTGCCCTACAGCTCGGGGCAGGGCCAGCCCCAGCAGCAGCTGCCCCCGGCGCAGCCGCAGCAGCCCAGCCAGCAGCCGGCGGCGCAGCCCTCGCCGCAGCAGGACCTGTACAACCAGTACGGCAGCACGTACCCCGCCGAGCGCCGCGCCGGCCAGAGCCAGTTCCCCTTCCAGTTCGGCAGGGACAGGGTCTCGGCCGCCCCCGGCTCCGGCGCCCAGCAGAACATC
>VXBQ01015662.1:38399-49272 GCA_013400175.1 Phainopepla nitens | reverse complement strand
TTTTTTTTTTTTTTAATGAAGCTCCCTCTTATACAGAGCACAGAATTTAAATTGAGCAGGTCCACGTCAGTTCAGTCACAGAATTTGACCCTGATGAGTCAAAGCTGGTTAAAGAGAAAACCAGGCACTGGTGTAAATTTACTGAATTCCATAAATCGGCAGAGGGTGCATTAATATTGAATCCCAGTGGGGATATTTTAATATCAATATTGAATATTTCAAACAGCTGCTGTCATTAAAACTGCTACAAGAAATTCTCCCTCTCGCAGGCAGAAGATAAATCTTCTCTCCCTCTCTTCCATAAGGCATTGACCATATGCTGAAGCATTGGGCAGTTGGGAAATCTTTTCCCAACTCTTTTATCAATTTTTTTCCCCCAAATGACTATGCCAGAATCACCTCACCTTTGTCTCTTTCTGCGATTTTTAAAACCCTTCCTTTTTTATTTTTTTTTCTCCCTCCACTTTTTGTTATTTTGATTCAAGCAAAGGAGAAACAGGGAGTGCAAAGCAGTTAAAAATTCCTTCCTGCCCTGGGAGATGCATTCCTGCTAATCTGTATTCGCCAGGCGGCCCAGAGCTCTGGCTGGCAGGGACAGCAGCTTTCCTTGTGTGGGGACAAAGTGACCCTGGGAATGTTGTCCCACGTGCACAGAGGCTGGCTCCCCTCGGGAAGCACAGAGGAGTCTGCAAATAAATCCCTTTTTCTTCTTCTTTCTCCTCCTGGTTTCCCTTTGGGGTTTCCCTTTGGGGTTTCCCTTTGGGGATCCTGCTCTCCCTGGATGTGTGATGCAGGCGGGCTCTTCCCTGCTCACTTCTGAAGGGATTCACTGTTTTTCCACTTACTGTTTAATGGAGGAGAGGGTGGGAGCCTCATGTGGGGCTGCTCTGGGTTTGTTTCAGCCCTAAAGGAGATGTCCCCCTGTTTCCAAACACAGAGCCTCTTCCCTTTCCCAGCGTTCAGTGGAGCATTAATCACAGTTTGATCTTTCTCCTATAAAATTCCCAGTGAGATCCAGCTCGGGCCGTGGGCAGGGATTTATTCCCAGTGGGAAGCTGTGGTTTGGGGGGGTTGGACCCATGACTCAGCTCCATTCTCCTGTAATTGTGGGGCACTGCAAGGCAGGGGAGTGAGGTCACTGCCTCAGTCACTCCAGCCCTGCTCGCTGGCCTTTTACAGTGGGGAAAGGCTGGGAGAATTGGGATTGCTCATCCTGGAGGAGCTCTGGAGTGACCTAATTGTGGCCTTCCAGTGCCTGAAGGAGCTGCAGGAAATGCGTGGAGGGATTATTTACAAGGGATGGAGGGACAGCACAAGGGGGGATGGTTTTAAACTAAAAGAGGGACAGTTTAGATGGGATTTTGGGAAGGAATCCTTCCCTGTGAGGGTGGGAGGCCCTGGCACAGGGTGCCCCAGAGAAGCTGTGGCTGCCCCTGGATCCCTGAAGTGTCCAAGGCCAGGTTGGAACAACCTGGGATAGGGAAAGGTCTCCCTGCCATGGCAGGGGGTGACACTGCATCAGCTTTAAGCTCTTTCCAACCCAAACCAGTCTGGGATTCCATGAAAACCAAGTCTGTACTGGAACTCTCCTGCTGTCCATCCCTTCCCTCCCCCCCTGCTGCCCCTGCCCTGGCTGTTTATGTCCCCCACTGCTAAAAATCCAAGTACTAAACATCTCCAATTCCTGAAAATCTATGCTACTGAGGCAGCAACAGCAACTGTTTAGTTTGTGTGAATTGAAGACTGTGCTGCCTTTATATAAATATTTAAAAATGCCTCATCTTGAGTTTTATGCCCCACTGTCACCTTTATTCATTTGCCAACCTCTCAATGGCAGAGTGCTGTGCTTTAATGGTAGTTCTGTAGTCACCACAATTAACTGGGAACCCTGAGCTTTATCAATCTGCCCGTTGTAGCAGAGGTGATTAAAGCAGCCTGGGCAGGGGGTACATTCTGTTCCTGGTGAGGGGTGTTGTGTGTTCAGGTGCCACTGGAGCCCCTGAAGAACAGTTTATTTCTTCCCTTCTGTTAACATTTGTGGTGTTACAATTGTGGCACTGCACATGGAATATCTTTACCTTTGTGAAGGCCATAAAACTCTTCAAATGCAGGTACAGGAAGGGATCCATAGGAGCACTCCAGGGGTGCTGTGTGTTCCTCAAGTGCCCTCGGAGCCCTTGAAGAACAGTTTATTTCTTACCCTCTGTTAACATTAGTGTTTTTACAATCTTGGCACTGCACATAAAATATATTTACATTTTCAAAGGCAATCAAACTCTTGAAATGCAGATAAGAGAATGGATCCATAGGAGCACTCTTGGGAGTGTTGTGTTTTCAAGTGTCTTTGGAGCCTTTGAAGAGCATTTTATTTCTTACCTTGGTTAATGCTCGTACTCTTACAACTCTGACGCAGCACGTGAAAGCTACCCTTCAGTATATTTACATTTCCAAAGGCAATAAAACTCTGGAAATGCAGATAATGGATCCATAGGGGCACTGCAGGAGTCCTGTGCATTCCCTCCAGGGCCAGCGGAGCCCTTGAAGAAAAGTTTATTTCTTCTGAGGTCAGAATCTCCACACTGCACATAAAAGCTGCACTTAAATATATTTACTTTTACAAAGGTCATAGAGCTCTTCACACGGAGATAATAGATGTGTGGGACAGTGTTGGGAGGCTTTGCTGTGCCCTAGGTGTGTATTCCACCTGTCTTCCTGACTTCTGGGAGCAGATAAGCTTTATCTCATTTTTTTCTTTGTTCTTTAGTAGGTTCAGTAAAAGTATTTAGTGCTGGGACAGAGATTAGGGTGAGCCGAGCTCTCGGTGTTGAGTGTGGCTCTCAGTGTTGAGGCTGGTTCTTAAAGGATGTGGTGGAGGAGGGAGATAAACCCAAGCACAAGGTGAGGAGGGCATGGGCACTCCATTATTTCTGCTGCTTCAGGCTGGAGAGCTGCACAAGGGAATGAAAATCGTGCAGTAATGAATTCCAGCAGGTTGCTTTCCACAGAAGGGTAATCCTGATCTATTATCACTTGGTCTTATCAGGGCCTTTCTCAGTGACTGAGGTGATAACAGCGGTGTGGCTGGGCTATTTATAGACAGCATTTACTCACCAATCAGAAAGTAAATGAAGGCCTTTTACGAGAGAGGATGTTCAGCACCAGTGTTCTGAGCCTTGTGCGGGTTCCATCCTGACAGCTGAGCTCAGCCAGTGCACATTTAATTACACAGTTCAGTGATGCTTTACAGGATGCATCAGTTTTCCCCAAAAATGGGTGATTTGCTCTGAGTGCTGGAGTGAGAGGAGATGGGAACATCCCTGGGACGGGAGCTGGGCTTCATGTGCTGGGCTCTGGCTGGAGGTGATGGAAGTGGTGCTGTCCCTGGTGGGTTTGTGCCAGCTCAGGGGTTTATTTCCTTCCTTTCAGACTGGATCAATCCTTCAGGAAGGCTGTCAGCCTGGCTGAGATGAGTTTCCAGATGTGGGAATCAGGGGGACAGCCCTGGTTTGCTCCCAGGGTCTGTCCTGGCTCTCTCTCTCAGCAGAGACCTCGCTGGGATGCTTGGTGGGACTCTGCTGGAAGCAATTCCAGTGCCAGGAAACCCCTGCTTTGTCTGGAGAGCAGGAGACCCAGGGCACCACTCAGACATCCACATTTCCCTCTCCACGAGACTGCCCTGAAGTCACAAGGCAGTTGTGAAACAAAATAATCCTCACCCTAGATGGGAAAGCTTTCCTGTTGTCACGGGCCTGGTGGACAATTCCTGGGAGCTGTGATGGAGGAATCTTCCCCAGAGTCATGTGCAGCAGCTGAGATAATGCTCTATTTTCACTAGGCAGACTCCAGGAGAGCTTTCAGGAGGTGTTTATAGGGAAGAGAAAGGAAAAACATGCCACAGAAGTTTGCCTGGACTTTCCGACAGCTTAGATCTTATTATGGCCTTAAATCCCTCCTGGAACTCCTTGTCTGAGCTGCCAGAACTTTGGCCAAGTCTCTGCTGGTGCTGAGAGGCCTCGGCAGCAGTAGGAGGTGAGAAGTTACAAAGGAAATGTCCTGAGCACCATAAAAACACAAATGTATTTTTAAAAGGGTGATGTTGTATATTAGAGCACGCTCTTATGTCACCTCCTCAGAGTGGCTGCCAGGCTGGAGCTGTGTGGAATTATTCTGCTTTGTTACAGCATGTTCTTGATTATAATTTCAAGTCTGGTTTATTGAGGGTTTTGTTTCTCTTATTCTTTGTCCTCCTGCCCGGGATCCCTCCTCTGTGCTGATGTTTTTATCAGCTCTGGAAGTCCCCTGCATTCTGGGGATTAAAAAAAAAAACAACCAAAAAACCCCAAAACAAAACAGGAAAAATAACTGAGAATTTGAGATTTTGAGAATTCAAGGAAAGGTGAGAGAAGGGGAAATACAGGTGTATGTGGAAAAACATGGGTTCTTCTCATGCTACTTAAAGACTTGAGGGAGAGCCTTGAAAATCAGCTCAAGTCTTTTATTCTGGATTTTATTTCGAAGCTCTTGCGCTTGGCCTCTGAAGTGAGTCCTGCCAGAGCCTCCTGGTGCTGGTAATGCCCTTCAGGACCTGTGGGATTTATCACTGGGTATTTTATGTCACCCTAAGATTCACATTCTGGAGGGGAGGTGAAGAAAAAGAGTTTGGAGTGGGGAGAGGAGAAGCAGGGTGGGACCGCCTGCTTTGGAAACCTCAGCGAATCGAGGCCGGTCACATTTCTGGTGGGGAGGGTGGGAGCTCCCAGTCATGATTGGTGGCAGCTTGTAAAGAGCTTTTATTTATTACAAATATTTGCTTAACACTGCCTTGGGTGCAGGTTGCAGGGCATGGAGGACTTTTCCTGAAGTCCTCACGTGGGCAAATCCTGCATTTTAGCAAATTATTAAGACACTGTTGAAGGCTGGGATAAGATTTTTGTCGTATTTTGATTCCATTCTTTAATTTCAAATTTTTTTTTTCTATCAAACTCGGTCCAGGCATGCTGGTGCCTATCTCCTGCTGCTTTATTACATTTGATTAACCGAGGAGCACGAGGCAATTTCCAAGTTTCCCCAAACAATGGCTGGATTTTGCGGCGATTATCCCGTGACTCAGCCACCATCTCCCCGTCCCGGTGCCGTGCTCCAGTTCTGTTGGGAGCTCCCCCGTGAAGAGCCCAGCTCCAATTTGCTGCTCCCCGCTCTGCCCTGGCCTCTGTGCTGCCAGTAATGATGGGGCTGAGCTGTCCAAAGGCATCACACGGGAGAATCACACGCTGTGCTCCTCCCCTTTGTCTGCTCGGGCTCTCTGGAGTTTCTTTTGACCTTCCCTACAAGTTTCTCACATTAGCACTTGCACCAGAAGAATTGGAGATGATGAATAGTCCAGGCCGTGTGATGCCTTAGGATTTTAGGTTTTCTATTTGTCAGATCCTGTGCTGCTTTAGTGCCTAACTCTAAACTCCATGGCCTGTCAGCTGCTGCTCTCCTGTTTTATTCAGACAAAACAATTCCTCTGGGCCTGGAAGGACACCCTACAGCCTCAGGCCCCGAAAAATGCAAACAAAAGTGAGTTGGGGGGGAGCAAACTGGGGGTTAATGACTTCATTACCTGAAGCTGGAATTGGAGGATTAACCCCTGATCTGTGAATGGACCAAATTTATAACTGAAAAGCTTGTGACCATTGTCCAGCTTGGGTGCAGCCTCGGAGGCTTTGACTGCCCAAGGTGCATCTATGAAATTAATTATCTGTTAATAAATACCCACTTTATTCTCTTAACCTACCCTCTGTTCTAGGTAGCCATCCCAACGCATTGTGAGAGTGAAATGGGATTTAAAAGCACTGGATGGGCTCCTTCTTCCTGCCCTGCTCTTGCAGGGTTGGAAAAAAGAACTCCTTCAAGATATCCAGCTTGTGCTTCTCGTTTGTTCAGGGCTGCCTGGGCCTGGCTGCCAGACCCTCACAATGAAATTTAATCCCCCTGCATCCCAAAGTGGGGAGATAAACACAGAGCACTTTCTCAGGAGCAGAAAATAACTGGGTTTAGGACTTTTGCAGGATGTTTAAAAAAATTACTGACTTAAATCAGTGCTTTCTTCAGGCTCAGCATCTCTGTTCTTTGCCTTTTGCTGAAGTTTTATAGGAGTCCAGGATCTTTTGCAGCCTTAATGATTCTAAAGCATCTGCTGCTATGTTTTGGTAGTATTTTCTTCAAAGAGTGTGATCATCAATGAGTTTATTCAGCTGAATTTTCTCGGCAGTTTTTTATGTTTGCCTGTGCCAGCATTGGGACAAAACACCTGAACGCACAACACACAAAATCCTGAAAAATCGCGGCTTGTCAACTGGAGCTGTAAAATAAATGTAAATAAATGTGTGTGCATGAGGGGCTGTCGTTAATGCAGGAGGTTTGTAGTGCTCCTGTTTGCTGGAGGTTCCCTTCCACGGGAATTCAGGATTTGATAATTAACTCGTAGCCAGCAGCACTCGCAGCAGTGTAATCCTGTGCTTTTCAGATTGCCTGTTTCCAAAGGAGCCGCAGTAATTACTTTATCTGCAGTTGTGACAACACTTGTACAGGAGTGTCACGTTCTGTGGGGCTGTTCCCTGAGCTGTGCCCAGGAGAACATTCCCTGGATCCCTCAGTGGCACAGGAGATAAGGATTTGGGAATTGCAGAGAGGAGTGTGGAGCTGCTGTTTGGGAGAAAACATTTCGATCAGAGTGGAGCTAAAAACAAGAGTGTGGTACAGAGGCTGCTGGAGCTCTGGAAAAACGGGATTTCTTCCCAGTTCTGCTTGAGTTCTGTGGGACTTCCCCTTTCCTTCCATGGAGGGGTTGGAATAAATTGGTCTTTAAAGTCCCATCCAACCCAATCTGTTCCTTTCCCTCTTTGTTCTCCAGCTGTGCCAGTCCATGAGTTCTCAGCAGCACTCTGAGACTCCTCAGAGGTAAAATAAGAGCACCAGCACAGGAAAAAGCCTTGGAAATGTGATACCATCCTCTCAAATTGAAACCAGGATGTGCCCAGTTTAAATTTGCTTTTTGCTGTTAATAAAAGTCTATATAGAGAAAGGGAAAGAATAATTGGCTAATTCAGTTCTTGGGCAGCTCACGTGTCCCTGGTGTGCCTCTGGTGGCTCCAAGGTTGTCTCAAAGAAACAAGGGCCAGTCTCAGAAACTGGAAATTTAAATCATCATATTTCCCTTTATTTTTTGCTTCCTAGGGGTATCTGGCTTTGGAGAGGTTCCTCTTCTCTGTGCTGCACATTTTCCCCTTCCCCACTGACGTTTTTGTGCAGTGTTACCGTCGATGTTTTTCTGATTGTGGACTTGTTTGTCCTTGTTCTCTTGGCTGCTTTTCCATGATTCCACAGAGATTTCCCTCTCCCCCCAAGCAAAGGCCCAGGCCAGCCCTGCAGACCTTTGCCCAGGCTGCTGTTTCCCACAAGGTTCTTTTGTTGGGAGCACTTCTGGGTTGCTGCAGTCCCGGGCAATGGCTGGGAATGGACAAATCCCTCTCCCCTTCCCTGGGGGCTGCTCTGCCTCACCAAAAACTGCATTTCAGCTGTCAAAAACTGCAGCAGATCCCCACTGCAGAATTATTTGTCCATGCTTATGAGCCGTGCATTTGTTCAGGGCTTGTAAACACTGTCAGCAAGGTTTTGACAGGAGTGAAAAATGAAGGGAAATAAAACCAGCTCTGGCTCTGCCTGCAGCCTGCCAGGGGTAAAAGAGAGGGAAAGAAATCATTCCCTGAGAGGCCCTGGCACAGGTTCCCAGAGAAGGTGAGAGTTCCTGATCCCTTGAAGTGTCCAAGGCCAGGTTGAACAGGGCTTGGAGCAACCTGGGATAGTGGAAGGTGTCCCTGCCCGTGGCAGAGGGATTGGAGCTGGGTCAGCTCTAAGGTCCCTCCCAACCCAAACCATCCTGGGATTCTGGGAAATCCAATCCTGTGAAATCCAGCTTGGTCTGTTACTTCTTGTGGTTTTGGTGCTGGGAGAGGGTGGGCACAAACTTGCAGAGGAAGAGACAGAAAGCAGAGTTTAGTTCACATTCTGTGTCTGTTCTGTGTCTGTTCTGGTATCACAAATTACAGCCTAAGCCTTTCTCCACACCTGGGGGATTTCTTATCAGCCAGAGCAGTTTATGACTAACCCCAAATCCTTTCTCTGCAGGAAACGCTGTGTTCCTGCCATGGCACAACAGTGGGAGGTGTGATAAAATGTACTTTTAATTACACTCCAATTTCTTCAGTATGGATGTTTTATTTATAAAAGACTGCACAGGCAGAGGCCTTTTGTGGTTTTGCTCCTTGGGATGTAACTGCTCTGAAGCAGCTCTGATTTCCTGAGCTCAGGAGCAGCAGAAGGGCCAGGCTGCAGTGGACAGATGCTGTGAGCTTCCGTGAAACTTTGGGAAGGAATTAACTAAAGAATTAATTTCCATGACCAGGTTCTCCTCAGGAGCTTGTACTCCTGGCCATCGTGGGTGGGAATTGTGGCTTTGGACACTTCTCCTGGGCTTAACCTGGTAAACAATGTTTAAAATAATTTATAACTGTGGGCTAGGCACATCAGTGATAATCAGGCTGGGTTCTGTTGCCTTCAGCCTGATGTTTCTCTCCAAGAGCATAAGAAATGGGATTAGGGAAGGGAGGAGTGGGCAGCAGAAAGAAGAAGCTGAGCTGTACAAAACTCTTCTGTCCAGACTTCTCCTACTTGCAGAAGTTCTGGATTCTCCTGCAGAATGGCTTTGAAACCAGGCCAGTGATTGGATTTTCCTTCACTTGGCTGGGTGTGAGACTGAAAAAACCTCCAGTCCACAACCAGCAGGTCTGTGCAAGACCAGGGATTTTGGAGGGGCTTCCTCTGTCGCACTGAGAACACCTCAGAGCAGCCTCACCTGCCGTGCTGGGCTCTTCTGAAGGAGCTTCTCCTGTCCTTGTGAACGGATTTCTGTGCAAGGGACATCAGGAGGGATCCTGAGCTTACCAAGTTCAAAAGGCAGCTTTAGCAGTGCCCTTGCAGAGCAGCGTGGTGGCAGGAATAAGTCACAGGAGCGGTGACTCGGAGCTCTGCAGCTTGCAGGGTGTCTGAAGCTGCCCTGTTCCCTGTGGATCCTCCTGCTCTCCTGGGAGCCCCATAATTTTCCCTCTGAAGGAATGCAGGCACGGCTGCTGCTTTTACTTGATGTTGTTGACCTGTGGTGTCATTAAACCCGGGTTTTGTTTGAACAGCCTGTGTGGGCATCGAGGAGACACAAAGGAACCTGCAGATGATTTTTCTTGTGGTTCCAGTAACAGGCTGGAGCATCTTCCTCGCTGGGTGTAATCAGGGGGTGTAATTAGGCAATGTTTTCCTGTAGAGTAACTCCTTTTAGCAATTTTCTTCACAAGGAATTGCTGTTCAAAGGTCTGCTTGCTGCTTTAAGTAGAGCCCAGGTCTAGAATAAGGCTTTAATATTAAACCTCTCCTTTATGGTGAAACACCCGACACGAGCAGTGCAAAGGGGGCAGGTTCTGCTCTGCAGAGATTTGATGTCTCACCATAGAGGCTCAGGGATAAACTCGCCCATGGCTCTGATATTTGGGAATTTTGAGGCTGGAATGGTTTTTGGCAAAGAGCTTCTGTGCAGAGGGTGTTGTAACAGGCAGAAACACAACTTCACTCGAGTGCTGCATCCTCTGTTCCAGCCAGGCTCTAATGGAATCAGCCCTTCCCATTAAATTAATATGTTTTCCATGGAGCCCATCAAGTAACATTTAATTTGCTTCAATGAGGCTGGGCATGTGGCATCAAAATGATCAACGCTTGGGATAATCAGGAAGAATCCCTGTATTTTACAGCATCTTAAAAATGCTCATTTAGACAGAGGTAGCAATTGTGAAGAATCTAATTGGTTCTGATGCAATTTAGTGTCTAATTTAGTGCAAAACTAAGACTGGAAGGAAAATTATCTCTTGGGCAAGGATTCCAAAATCAGAGAGAATTGAGAATTGTTCATTTGTTTAGGTTTGGGTTTTTTTGTTTGTTTATCTCTTTTGTTTTATTTAACAAGACCCAGGAGGTTGTTGTTGTCCTGTGCCTGGAAGTGTCCAAGGCCAGCCAGGATGGGGCTTGGATCACCCTGGGCAGTGGAAGATGTCCTTGCCCATGGCAGCGGGTGGAATGGGATGATGTTTAAGCTCCTTCAAATCCAAACCACTCTGGGATTCCATGAAAAGTAAAGAAGGCTTCATAGAGTTATTTTTTTAAAATTAAATCCATCTTGCCTGGTTCAGGTCTTTTGAGCTACTGGAGCTGTTTGTGTTCACAATCCCGAGCTCCCTTCCAGCCTCTCAGGAATGGTTTGCTGAGGGGACAGAGGTGGCTCTTCCCATGGCTGACAAAATGGTTACATGGACCCTGGCACTGCAGCAGATCTTTGGTGTCATGAGGGCTTCTCTCAGTCTGTTTAGAAGGTCTGGAAGACGATCCTTTCCCATCCCAAACAGCAAAAACCCTGCCCAGGTTCCTGCCTTGGCCTGTTAGAGGATGAAAGCGTGGATCCCTTTGTGTGGGCAGCCAGGTTTGCTCACGGAGGGGCCGCGGAGTCCATCACGGTGCAGTCAGTGCTCAGCACACGGAGTTCCACCCCGGGCTGCTGCTGGGTGCCCTCTGGGTGTTGGCATGGCATCTGTGGCCATGCCCTGCACCCCCGGGCCAGGGCTGAGCAGCTCCCGGCGTGTGAGCGCCGTGAAGGACGCGGCCGGTGCATCGTGGGGTCCCACAGTGCCAGCACGGGCACGGCCCGGTGTGGGCACGGCCTGGTGTGGCACAGACTCGTGTGGGCATGGCCTGGTGTGTACATGGCCTGGTGTGGGTACAGCCTTATGTG
>VXBQ01015662.1:23591-38380 GCA_013400175.1 Phainopepla nitens | reverse complement strand
GGTGTGGGCACAGCCTGGTGTGGGTACAGCCTGGTGTGGGCATGGCCTGGTGTGGGCACAGCCTGGTGTGGGTACAGCCTGGTGTGGGCATGGCCTCCTGTGGGCACGGCCTCATGTGTGCATGGCCTGGTGTGGATACAGCCTTATGTGGCACAGACTCGTGTGGGCATGGCCTGGAATGGGCATGGCCCTGTGCTCGGGGCCCCTGTGAGTGCCACACGGTGCCAGCACGGGCATGGCCCTGTGCTCGGGGCTCCATGAGTGCCACACGGTGCCAGCACGGGCATGGCCCTGTGCTCGGGGCTCCATGAGTGCCACACGGTGCCAGCACGGGCATGACCCTGTGCTCGGGGCTCCATGAGTGCCACACGGTGCCAGCATGGGCATGGCCCTGTGCTCGGGGCCCCTGTGAGTGCCACACGGTGCCAGCACGGGCATGGCCCTGTGCTCGGGGCCCCTGTGAGTGCCCCATGGGTGCTGGAGCAGCCCAGCCCTGCTGGGAGCAGGTTGGGACCACCAGGCCAGTCCTGGGACCGGGGCATGGCCTCGGGGCACTCCCAGTGTCGGTATCCGGTGCTGGGTCCATCCCTGGCAGCTGTGCTGTGCCAGGGGAGGTTTTCCTGTCCCACAGCTAGTGCCACACTGGGATGCTGTGCAGGGAAATCCAAGGGTTCTGTTCCCTGGGGCACTGGCAGTTCAGGGTGTGGTGTGTTTAGGAATTGTTAGTTCTGTCTCCATGAGCTTTTATGGTTACTGCTCAAAGCAAGGCTTCAGTTTCCCGTTGTGGACTTAAAGCTGATAGCTCTGGAGTGCTTCCCTTCCCCTCCTGCTGCTCCCTGAGAACTGATGGGGACACACACACAGGGTGGAAGCCTCAGCTGGCACCTCAGAGTGGCACGGGATGTGCTCAGACCATGGTCAAGGCTTCTGTTGTTCTTTCTGGAGGTTTTCTTCCCTCCACAACCCTACGAAAAAAGCATCTTCCTGGAGAGTTTTGTTTATGGAATAAATACTTCGTCATTAAGTATGACTTGATGAATGTTTTATTCCTTGAGGGAGGGATATTTTTAATGAAAGAATAATCCAGTTGATACCATCAGGCATCATTAACGATCAGCTGCTCTGTTTGTGCCTTTCTGCCCTGAGCAAAAACATTCTTAACCCAGCATGTTTGTACCTGGTGCCTTCTGTGAGCATGTTGTTGGTTGGTTAAATCAAACCAGACATCTAAAATCCCTCCAAAAGGCAATTATTGAACAGCTTTCAGCAAGGCAAACTTGTCTAAAACTGACTTGCTGTTGCAAAGGGGTTGTTGTGGATCTGCTGCCCTTCTCTGTATTCCTGAACTGGACGTGATCCTGGGACAGGAGAAAGGAGGAGGATCCCGTTCCCTCAGAGTGGTTTTAAAGCAATGGCAAAGTGGTTTGGGGTTTGTGTCAGCACAGAGCTTGGTGTAATTCCATGAACGTTGGGGCTGGAAAACCTGGAGAAGCTTTTAAGGGCTGTTATCCCGAGGTGGCTCCATCTCTTTCTTGGGAGCTGGTGGCTGCTCTTCCAATTTCCGAGGGAACAGAGTTCTCGGTGTGACTCAGCTTTACAAGAACACTGCTTTAAGCAATGCTAATCCTGGCTGCGCCGGTGTTTTGTTTGCCCAGTCTCCTTCCCAGAGAGCCGGGCGTCCTTTGTTCTCCTCTCCGACGTGAGGCAGGGCTGAGCCGGCCGAAGGAGTGACGGAATGCCCCTGGAATGTGATGTGTCACATCTGGGAAAAAAAGGGCTTCAGAAAAGTCAGACTTGCCATTTATTTGCGGGTGGATGGAACTGACACGTCCTTGGAAGGTGGGAAAGAAGGAAAAAAAAAAAAAGCCTGGCTAGGTTTGAAATTCATATTGCTGAACTTTTTTTAGAAGAAATAACAAAAAACGTAGTAAAAAGCCCCAAAGTCTGGGAGCTTTGGACAGCAATGTTTCTGAGTCAGAAAAAGGAATTTTTGGATGCAGCTGGAAACCATTGCAATTGCTGCATGCGAGCCAAGAAATAAAGAGTGTTTGGGGAGCAGCTGCATGGTTCATGTCCTGCTGCAGGGATGGGAAGGCTGCTGGTTTTCCAGCCATTTCCTATTTGGCTATTGCAGAACTGTAGAATTGTGGAATATCCTGGGCTGGAAGGGACCCACAGGGGTCAGGGAGCTCCTGCTCCCCTCCTGTGGTTATCCTGGTTCTGCAGGAGGTGTTTCCCTCTCCCTCGGGATGAAGGCAGCTCCTGGAGCTGTTGGGCCCCTCTGTGGACATTTTGGGCTGCATCCCCTGGTTCTGTCTGCCAGGGAGCAGAGGGGCATCCACAGCCTGCTGGGATTACAATTTGGGGAAAACTCCTCTGACTTCAGATGGTAACTGAGGAGAAAAATACTGCTTAATGGAAATGACCAGGAGAATAGTTGAGTGTGGTGAATAATAAAGGCAGCAGAGCCATAATTAGCATCCTCTCAGTGCCCTGACTCCTGGATTTTGGGAATGTGCAGCAGCACAGCTGCCAAGGTCCCTTTAAAGCTGGGTGTGTTGAGCAAACACAGGATGATCACAGGAATGAGCAATCTTCTTATTGTCTCACCTCCCTGAAAGTTGAAATGCAGAATTAATCCTCTGCTCCATTGTCATCCCCTACCTTCCTTCCAGGCTCCTTCCTCTCCTCACTGCGAGTATTCTCCCAAGGTTTAAGTGTGAGGGGAAAGTAAGATTGGCATTTTGAGCTGTTAAATGAGGTTAATCAGCTTGGTGGTGGGTGGGAGGAACGTGCTCTGGGGTTAAGAATTTGATATTAATGGTTAGCAGGACCCTTCTTGCCAGACCTCTGAAAATTCCCTTCAGTCAGGCAGCAACTTTTAAAAAAATCTGGTTAAAAACTGGTTAGAACTGGTTAAAAGTCTCCTGATGGTTTTATTTTTGCTGTAATTAAGAGAAGCACAGGGAATGTGGGAGGGTGTGTGGAAGGTGGCACCTTTTCCCTTTCTCCTGAAGACACTGGTTTGGGTTTGCTGGGCGGGAATTGGGGCTGTGAATCTCTGCAAAAGGCACAAAGCAAATAAATGGAGCTCCTGGGATTCCTGCAGGGCGAGGAAGGTTGGTCTGAGCAGACTTGGGATGTGTAATTCTGGCAGCTGCCATGGCTGACCTGCTGGGGGGGAACTCTAATCCTTTCTCCTGGCTTTTGGCAGAGTCAGGGAAAACACGCAGATGACGTTTTCCAGAAATACCTCCCTGCCTCTGCAGAAGGCCCAGGGCACGGTGAGGAGGCAATAATTCAGCAGGAGGGCTGGATGCAGCCAGGATCCCTCCTCCCAAGAGTTAAAACCTTGAGAAGGAGCAGATCAATTTTTGCAGTGTCTGCTCGACTCCCATCCACAACTGGCAGCAGAAGCGAGAGGGATGATTGCTCTGTAACAGGAGAAGCAGCTCACAGATTGCCAATATAATTGCCTGCTTTAATTAATTTCACCTTCTTGCCTCTGATATTCGAATGTGAAAGGCAAAGTTGCTATTTTTACAGCAATGCACATGTAATTAGTACAAAACCCACCCAGGGCATGGAAATCCGAGCTGAAACGTTTGGTGACAAATGCAGATTCCAGCCTAAATATTTTCCTCTGCTTGGCAGTGGAGTCAGTGCTGGGAGAAGGATGCACAACAAGTCCTCCTGCACAAATCCAGCTGTCACAGGCTGCTGTGCTGGATATTCCTGCCCCACAGCAGCAGGGAAGAGTGGATGGGGTGGGAATGTCCTCGGAGCTGCAGCGGGTGCAGCCTGCACCTTCCCTGCCCAAACATTCCCTCTGCTCCTTTCCAGGTGGCATTAACTCTGCCCTGTGAAGGCAGAGCTGTGTCCAGAGGCACAGTGCTGCTGTGGGCATCAAATCAGCCTCCACGGGGTCATCCTGCACTCCAGCCATCACCACGTGCTCTGTGCCCTGGAAAATGGGATGAATCCATGTGTTCTGGTAGATTTAACCATGGTATTTTATTTCATTCCATGGATTTCTGGCCTCACAGTTCCAGCTGAACTCTGAGAACTGTTGAAGTAGCAACAGAAATGGTTGTGAGGGCACATGGGGAGTCTGTTCACAGGATTCTTTTTGATTTGTGGTATCCACAGTTTCTTTTCCAGGAGTGTGATTCCTGTTGTCCCAGCAGACCAGGCAGGTCTGGGGTGGCACTGGTGCCTGTTCAAAGAGGAGCACACACTTGGCTTTCCCTCTCCCCTCAGACTCAGACCATGTCCATGTCTGTGGATGTGTGTCATCGTTTTCCCAGAATCTTTCCAGTTAATATTGTCAGATTTTGGGTTTGCTGTTAAGGATTTCAGTGCTTAAAAACAGGACATATTTTTTTTTAAACACTTCAAAAAAATAATTGTAGGACCCCAGAATGCTTTAGGTTGGAAGCAGCCTCAAAGTCATTTTGTTTCACTCCCTTCCACTGCTCAGATCCTCACTGATGACCTCAGACACGCTGTGAGGTTTAATTAAACAGTTTTAGCTGTTTCCTTCCTTGCCACCCTCAGCACTGAGTGTGGGCACCCAGCCCTCGGGGACTTGTCTGAGTGCTCTCCTGGCAATGGAGGGCTGGGAAGTGACTGGGGCGTGGAGGTGATTGAGGATTTGGGTACAGAAGGCACAGAAACTTATGGATTGCTTGGACTGAACTGGGAAATTGTAACGTTTTTGATTGACAGAACTTCCCTGATTCTTTCTGGGCTGAAAACTTCCCACCTTATTCACAGCCAAATATCAAATGAACTGAAAGAAGGGAAACTTAGGTTGGAAATGAGGAAGGAATTGTTCCCTGTGAGGATGGGACCTGGCACAGGCTGCCCAGAGGAGCTGAAGCTGCCCCTGAGTCCCTGGAAGTGTCCAAGGCCAGGCTGGAACAACCTGGGAGAGGGGAAGGAGTCCCTGCTCATGGCAGGGGCTGGAATGGGATCTCTGAGGTCCCTCCCAGCCCAAAGCTCTGTGATTCCCTGATTCTGTTGTGTGTGAGAGCAGGAGGAATGCTGATCCCAGTACAAGTGGAGACAGCTTTTCTTCCCTCACAGACTCAGTGTTCTGGTTTGAGGGAGACCATCTGCTCTGCATTTCCAGTAACTGTCATCCTCCCACGGCTATCAGAACACTTGTGATTCTGAGGGGAAAAACCACTTTTCTCTATAATTAAGACTCTGCACATCTTGTCTTTCAGATGGGAGGAGGAGCTGACGAGAAGGATGAGCCTGGAATCCATGGTGGAAACTTTGCGAGAGGTGAGGTTTGAGCAGTTTGAGCAGGGGTTTTCTACACCTTTTGTCATGCTGGTCAGCATTTTATTTGTCTTTTAATTAAAAATCTGCCTTCTGGCTAGAGCAGCTGTGCTGCTGTAGAGGACAGTGCCAGTGTTGGGGAGCTGGAGCAGGAAATGATGAAGTTTGTGACAAAGTGGGAGGAGGGAGTGGAAGTTACAACGGAGGATAACAGTTAAATTTCACTGAAGAATGAAGTTACATTCTAAGCCCTTTTCCTGGTGCCTTCCCAGCCTGCTGAGGCTGGGTGAGGAGCTTTGCTCTCCCCTCTCACCTCCCGGGTGTTTTCCCTCGCAGGAGGCGCAGGAAGCAGAAGCTCTGCAGGAGGAGCTGAATGAGAAGATTGAGAGGCTGAAAGCAGAGCTGGTGGTCTTTAAGGGTCTGATGAGTGATGTAAGTACCGAGGGCCCTGTGTGGCTGTGTGTGTCCTGCACATGGCTCCCTCCTCGGCCAGGTGATTAGCGAGTGCTGCTGTGTAATTAGCGAGTGCTGCTGTGTAATTAGTGATGGCTGCTGGGATCTAATGCATCAGACAGATCCCCCTTCCCCGCTTCCTGTCTGGTCTGTGTGGAGATGCATTAACTGCTGCTTACCCCATAACCAGGACTCTGCCCTCCCCTCCCTTCCCCACAGCTGCTGGGCAGCACTCAGATCTGGAAAAAGGTTGGAAACCTCCCAGACTGGGGGGCAGGGTCAGCACTGTGCAGCTCCAGGAGCTGCTGGCATGGGGACTTTGCCTCGAGTCATGCAAGAAAATCCTGTTCCTAAAGGAACACATTGTGTGGAATCATGGAATGGTTTGGGTTGGAAGGAGCTTAAAGATCATCCTGTTCCACCCCCTGCCATGGCAGGGACACCTTCCACTGCCCAGGCTGCTCCAGACCCCTTCCAGCCTGGCCTTGGGCACTGCCAGGGATCCAGGCGCAGCCACAGCTTTCCTGGGCACCCTGTGCCAGGGCCTGTCCACCCTCACAGGGAAGAACAAGTGTTTCCCATCTCACTTAATGAATACAGTAATCCTGGTTCAGGTATTGGCTTTGCTTCCACGGCTGGTTCAACCTCATGGCTAAAAAAAAGAAAAACCAAAAAAAACCAAATCTTGTTTTCTCAGGAATATCCTCATGTCTCATTAGATACTGAGTTCTCTTCAAAGCCAGAGGATCTTTTAGGCCCTAACTGGATAGAATTCTTTTATTTAAAAGTGAGAGCATGCAGATATCTGGAAAGATAAGCCAGGTGAACATTAAGGTGCCTTCTTTCTCAGTAAATCTGATGTAGGGCTGAAGCCACTTGTCTGAGGAACAAACCCTGTTATGCTGATTTATTCTGTAATTTTTGCACACAACAGCCTTCTCCTGACTTCACACAAACCTGCAGAACCCGCTCCCAGGTGTCAAATCCATTCTCTCAGGGCCACTAGATCTGCTCATGGGAAATTTGGCAATTAGCTGTGTGTCCTTCTGGTGGTTAATCGAGGGTGGCCGTGCTGGGTTGGAGCCTGAAAGGGAGAGGCTGCTCGGGCTTGGCCTGACTTCATTTCAGCAAGGAGCTGACTCTGTGTGTGCAGAGAGGGAGGTGCTGCTGAAGGCAAACATCCTCCTGGGCTCAGGGAAAGAGCTTTAAGGGATCAGGGAACCCGAGGAAAGCACTGGGAGTGCTTGTTTTGGACCTCACTGGGCAAATATTTAGAAAAGAGAAGTGCAAAATGTTGGCACGTGGCTCTTTCCTTCCTGCAGATAAGGATCACCAGTTCAGTGGGTAAGATTGTGTCAAGTGTGTCAGTGTTGAGAGATTTATTTTCCTCAGCGTGTCTGGAAAACAAATCTCCAAAGGTGGCTCACAGGGCCTGGAGAGGACTCTGTGTAATAATTTAAAACAAAAAGCTCAAATCTCCAAAGGTGGTTCACAGAGCCTGGAGAGGACTCTGTGTAATAATTTAAAACAAAAAAGATGGGAAAAAGCAAACCAAACCAAGAAAAAGCCCAAAGCTTTCCTCTTAGAAAGGGGATTTGGTGTTTAAGAATGGTCTGCAAAAGGTTTTTCCACTTTTGTGTCCCAGGTGGAAACATTGCTTAGGAGTGACACTGTCCAGGAGAGCAAGTCTCGACTAGGGTGGAAAATATGCTTTGAGGATTTTTTTAATGTTTCTTCCTTCATAAGGAGCCAGATGTTCTGTCTGAGTGGGAGTATCTCTTAGAAATTAGAGCTACTACAGGGCAGTATTTTTCAGGCAGAAATTTTCATGCAGAACTTTGGCTGGGCTGGAAGCCAGGTCTGTGCCAGTGAGGAGTGTTCTCTGTGCCAAGGTTTTCATGGATCCCTTTGGATCCAGTCACGATTTGCTGGTCCCATGCTCTGTGTGCAGTTGCTGTGGAGCCTGGGTTCTGGTTTAACAGCAGCTTCTCCGTGCAGGCACAGCTTTTGTGCCCGAAAGAGGGGAAGTGTTGCATCCCCACCAGGATTTACATTTCATTCTGCTCTGCACACGCTACACAGAGGGGTGTTCTCCATTTTTAAAGTGTTATTTATGGAATCCCAGAATGGTTTGGGATGGAAGGGACCTTCAGGACAGTCCAGTGCCACCCCCTGCCATGGGCAGGGACTCCTTCCACTATCCCAGGGTGCTCCAAGCCCAGGTTGGGCACTTGCTCAGCTTCTCTGGGCATGCCATTGTCCCACCCTGTTCCTGACCCACCGAGGTTGCCCCTTGCCACACTGATGAGTTGTTTTGGGGTGGGTGCAGGTTTTTTTTCGGTGGCAAATCCCTCTGAGTTGAAACTCTGTTAGAATCAGGGGTGAGCTGTGGAGTCCTGAGACTGCCCGTGCTCTGCCTGCCCGACAGCGGCGTGTGACGTTTAACACTGGTGTGGCCTGGGGTTCCAGAGATACTGTGGGGTATCTCTTCTTGCCTGAACTGTCTAATAATAGAAGATAATCCCTGCTGTCCTTCCTGCAGCCCATGACAGACCTGGACACAAAGATCCAAGAAAAGGCCATGAAGGTGGACATGGACATCTGCCGCCGAATCGATATCACGGCCAAGCTGTGCGATGTCGCGCAGCAGCGCAACTCGGAAGACGTTTCCAAGATTTTCCAGGTGATTAGGCCCTGAATTTTCCATAGGGTAGGGCAGGAGGGAGCAGTGCTGAGCAGTGTGGTCCAGGTCATTTGCCTTTTCTTGAACTCTCTCTCTCTGTAGCCGTATTTCCCCCGCTGGCTGTCAGTGTAGCTCTGCTGGAGCTGCCGCAGCACCAAGAGCACAAAGGGCAGAGAGTTCAACAAAAAAGGAGTCCCAGGATGATCTTTAAGCCATGCTGTGAGTCTGATGTTAGTCTGCACTGAATGCAGGGAAAAAAAGCAGTGTTACAGGGTCTAGGTTTGTATAATTCCTCCCTCTCATTTGTTCCCTTCACAAGTGAGAGGTTTTAAGCTTGTGGAGCTGTCATCTGAATGTTCTTATTTCTGGCTCGAGCTCCATGGCCAGAAATAACATTTCTGTGATGGTGAGCTCTGGCTGCTCCAGTTGCTTTCCTTGGAGCTCAAAGGAAAGTCCTTTAATTTGCTCCAAAAGTGAGCAGTGACAGCTCTGCCTGGATCAAGGCTGTCATTCCCAGTGCAGCTGGTCTTGTCACAACTGCAATTTCAGCCCTGATTAATCCACCTTCCTCTGCTTCCATCTAAATGTGTCTTGTTCAGGCTTTCAGTAAATCTGATGCTTTTCAGTGTATAGTGATACCACAGCGTGCTAAGTGCTGTCCAGAAACACTGTCAAAGATCCTCGTGGTCTCTGCTGGTGAAGCTGCTGAAGTGTTTGATGGTTTTTTCCCCTTGTGTTCCCCAAAAGACTCACACCTCCTCCAAGGAGAACTATTTCTCTGGCAAGTTGAGCCACTGTATGGTGTCAGTGCCTCCTTCTTGTCTCTGAGGAGAATTTCTGAGTCTTTCTGCTCAGAGGTCACTGCAGAGCACGCTCCTGCTCAGGCCTGCAGGGGCTAAAATGACCAGAGAACAACACCTTGGAGAACAAGGCCAACAGGGCATGATGGTTTGTGTGCCAAGAAGAGGGAAAACTGCTGTAGATAGGGAGTGGATTGTGTGTTTGTGGTTCTGGCACCAGCTGGGAGCATCCTGTGTGTTCCCAGCCCTCTGGGACCCTCTGGGATCTGGGAGCATCCTCTGGGATCCTCTGGGATCTGGGAGCATCCTGTGTGTTCCCAGCCCTCTGGAATCCTCTGGGAGCATCCTGTGTGTTCCCAGCCCTCTGGAATCCTCTGGGATCTGGGAGCATCCTCTGGAATTCTCTGGGATCTGGGAGCATCCTGTGTGTTCCCTCTGTGCCCCTTGCAGGGGTGTCCCTTGAGTTCCCTGAACTTCATTTCTTGGGGGCTGTCCAGGCTTTCCCATGGCTCAGCCATGACACAGCCCTTCCTGAGGATTCTCAGTCTGCTGCTGCTGCTGTAGTGGGGCTGGCCCTGGAATAAAGGCTCTCTGGAAAGGTTTCCTGTCTGTTCCTTGCTGGGGTTCCGTGCTGGAGGCCACACCTGTGGTGGTGGCAGGAGAGGGAGAGTTCTGTCACTGCTCTCTGCTGCCCCTTCCGCTTTTCCCTGGCTCATTCCAGCCTCTGCATGGCCTCTGGCAGGTCCCAGGCCGGGCCCAGGGAGCCCACGAACGCCCCCAGAGCGCCGGCAGCCTGCAGCTCGCTTTGCTCTTCCCAGCTGCTTCCCTGCGCTCCGTGTCCACCGCTCCTCCCAGGCCGGGCAGGGAATCCCTGCGTTTCCCGGGAGCTGCCGGGCAGCCACACCCACTCACACCTCTCTCCCCTCCTCTCCTCTCCCTCCACCCCGATCTCCCACTGCCCTCAGCCCAGCCCTGTAGTCACTGCTGCTCTCTCCACCCAAGGTGGCTTCCAAGAAGAAGGAGCGGAAGCTGGCGTCGGACGAGGAGCTGTCGGAGCAGGACGCGGACAACGGGAGGTTCTCGGACGACGAGGTCAGCTGCTCCCTCAACATCACGGATGAGATGAAGAGGATGTTCAACCAGCTGTGAGTATCCCGGGAAAATCAAAAAAAAAAAAAAAGCCTGAGCCCCGGAATCTCTGAGCTGGCAGCGTGGCACAGGCCAGGAGGGCTGCGGGAAGTTCAAATAAAATGAACAGATTTCTGCTCCCCCCTCAAGTGGCAGGAACTACAGAGGATATAAAAAATACAGACTTGTGGAAGCTCAGGGTTTCAGAACAATGAATGAATATGATTATGCTGAAGTTACTTTATTGTTTATATCATTTATTTTTATATAGTATTCATAGGCTTCGTGCTCAGCTTCAGTTGGTTAATTGTTTTCTTGCCAACTACTTTATTGGTTAGTAACAGGTATTTTATTCATCCATCAAATCTCTCTATTCTTGGTTAGTTTTATATACTTTGTATATACTGAGACAGTTCTCTTGTTTATGGCAGGTGCAGTTGTTTTTCATTCAGAAATAGTTGCCTAACGAACTTTTATTCTCAAGATTCTTTTTACATGGGAACTTCCAAGCCAGCTTAGCTGCACTTAGAAGTGACAAGCTAACTGTTAATATAATAAAGCCTAATTTTATAAGGCCTTTCTGTATAATTTATCTACTTACATTACAACATAAACTAGTTTTGCTACTCTGTATTGTTGCAAAAGAGGAAAAACACAAAGAAAAAGGGTCAAAACCAGGAGTCTGTTCTGCATGTTGGGCTGAATATTTGATTTCTAGAGTCTGCTGCCGCTTGGCTGGATAGAATTTGAACTGAAAGCTCAGCTTGGAGTGAATACAAACCTCTCAAACTCAGCTTGGAGTGGATACAAACCTCTCAAGTTTTTTGGCATGTTTTTCAGTTGGGCTGCAGGCAAATGGGAGTGGTGGATCTGTCTGAAAGATCAGTGGACAACAATTTACAGATGTCAGGAATGTTGGTGTTGTCTGCTGCACTGCAAAGTCCAGTCTCCCACACTGGAAGAACTGGAGTTTAATTTGCCTAAAGCTTTACTGCTAAATGAAATCTTTTTGCCTAAAGCTTTACCCCAAACCAAAGCTTTTCCCCAAACCAAATTCCTCCCACGAAGGAAGTTTGTAGCAGCCCAGGAGGGACTCTCAGCACGTGGTGCTGCTCTGGGCAGTTCAGGGTGTGCCCTGTGTCCCCTTCTCCCACCAGCACAGGATGGGGGTGGCCACAGCCTGGAGAGGCTTTTGGGGGTCTCTGCTGTTCTGTTCAGGCAGAGAAGAGCCGTGGGTGTGACTGCAGCACCTGAGGGGGGTGTGGGGTGTCCCCTGCCAGCTCCTGCAGTGACAGCAGAGAGCAGAACTCCCAGAGCTTTCCCCCCCCAGTGCAGGACAGGATTTGTGTGGGGGAGCACACGAGGGATGGTCTGAGAACCACCAGCTCCTCTTCTGCTGTCAGACACTGCCAGGAGTTCTGTTGCAGGGGGAGCATTTCCCCCTTCCTGCCTCAGTTCCGTGGGTGGGAGGGATGGTTTTTGCTGTGGATGATTCCCCTTGTTAGGACTCCTTTCAGATATCTTTAGGCCCTTAGTAATAATAATTTGTAATAAATACAGATTTTTGATTTCTCCACTTCTGAATTCAGTGTGACAGCAGGCAGTGTGTGGATTTTTTGAAAAAGCAAGAAGTTAAAATGTACCTGCTAGGTTGGTCATGCATTTAGGTTTTAATTTTGTTCCCAAACCTGCCCTGTGATACCCAGTTGTTTTGGTCTGCTAATGAAATTCTTATCTCCTGGTCCTATTACCCATGGCACAAGGTGCTGCAGGAGCCTTGTTCTGTCAAGCTGGGGTGAAAGTGTTGGTGGCTCATTGGGGATGGGCTCGGGGTCTTTGTGAAGTAGAAAATACTGAATCGAGGAGCTGGGATCATTAACAGAAACAAAACAACTTGCATTTTAGCTGTAATGAACTTAGTTTTCAAGAATTAAGTAGTAAAAAATCCAAACTGCAGTGGATTTTGAGCAGTATGTGAGGCCAGCCCAGGAGCCTTTATGCTCTCTGACCAGGACAGATCTTGCAAAAAGAAAACGATTTGAGCAAGTGGAATTGCAAAAGGCACAATCATGAGTGTCTGAGTTTTTTAAATGACTTTTTAAATGACTTTTTACAGTGCTGCTGATCCAGACAAACCTCCTGTCCCTTGCCAAGCTCTGCAGCCTCCCGGGACAGCATCAGGCTCTTTCCTGAGATGTTATCAGCTCAGAGGAAGTGAGCTAAAGCCATAAAAATGCATCAGCCTGGAATCCAGGCTGCTTAGGGAGCAATTCCAGCTCTTTGTCAGGGCTCCTTAACCAGGACAGGAGCAGCTACTGTGCTCTGAAACTTTCCTTTATTGCACAAGGTTTGAGCAGATAATGGTGTGAAAGGCCCCTCCTGCCTGTGTGCTCTGCCCTCAGCGGCTGCAGGAGTGTTTGTGCTGCCCAGCACACCTCTGGGGCTCGGCCTTTTCATCCCTGTTCCTGCTGGCCCTTGTTCCTTTCAGAACCCAGAGCGTTCCAAGGGCTGCAAGGGAGCCTTGGCCGAGCTGCCCCGCGAAATCAGCGCCGATTCGGGGCCTTGTGACATCCCCCAGCTGTGTTTGGGCTCCTTTGCCCGTGGAGGAAAGAACAGCTCCAAACATTTGTGTGGTTTTGCAAACAGGGGATGCTACTGTGCAGCTCCATCTGGAGGGCAGAGCCAGGCCTTGTGCTGGGAGCAGCAGCTCCAACAAGGATCTTTTATTCTGCTGAGGGGTGGCAGAGAGCCCGGGAGAGAGGGGCTGGGGCAGTGGCACAGGCTGTTTGTAAAAGCTGTGAGGATTTCCACTGTCCCCTCATTCAGCTCTCACAGCCCATTTTTCTAGACAATTAATGAAAGGACTGAGTGGTTTGGTTAATGCCTGTTCTGCTCTCTCAGCCGTGAGACGTTTGATTTTGATGATGACTGTGACAGTTTAACGTGGGAGGAGAACGAGGAAACGCTGCTGCTTTGGGAGGACTTCACCAACTGCAATCCCTCCATTGACCTCCAAGGAGAGGTAAGTTCTTTCCCATTATTTTCTCTCTGCAGAAACTCTCCCTCAGCCACTCTTTTATAGCCATTTGAGCCTGTGGGTGTTTGACTGGTGATCTAGTTTGCCACACAAACCTACTTTGATTTTGAAATCCTCTTAGTGCTTCCTCTCTGTGGTTGATTTGCAGTCTGTGCAATCACTTTATTTGCCAAACTTTATTTCCTTGGCTCCTTCAAACAGAGTATTTAAAAGTACTGAGTGAGAGGTGAAGGATCCGAGGTGTCTGTTCCAGGAGCATCAGGGAATCTGTCACTAAATCTGGATCTGATCACTGAATCTTGCTCTAAAGCTCTGGGCTGACAGGAAGTGGTTTAGATTTTATATTAGGAAAAAAATTCTTCCCTGTGAGAGTTGTGAGGCCCTGGCACAGATTTCCCAGAGCAGCTGTGGCTGCCCCTGGATCCCTGGCAGTGCCCAAGGCCAGGCTGGATGGGGCTGGGAGCAGCCTGGGATGGTGGAAGGTGTCCCTGCCATGGCAGGGGGTGGAATTAGGTGAACTTTAAGCTCCTTCCAGCCCAAACCAGTCTGGGATTCTGTGATCTTCCACAGCACCTCGCTTTCTCTGTTCATTATCATTCACACTTTAATTAGGATGATTTGTGGAGTGCAGGGGTTGCACAGTTGTTCCTGTGGGGAGCAAAGCGACCTCGGTGTGGTGTGGGAAGGTGGTGAAGGGTGTAAATCCCATCCCAAACAAAGAGCCTGTGGTTGCAGCTCCACCCAAGGCCCCGGGGACCCTCTGGAGCCCTGAATCTTGTGCTTCCCTCTGTGCCCAGTCAGTGGGGATCTGCTGGCAGTGGTGGATAATGAACAGCTTCCTTTTAATCCTAAAATCCCAAGGAAAGGCAGCTAATCCAGCCACTCCTGAGCCTTCTTAAACCAGCCTGGAGAGGCCTGGGAATGGGCTGGGAATGGCAGGGAACAGCCTGGGAATGGGATAGGAGTGGAATGGGAACGACTGGGAATGGCTGGGATTGGCAGGGAACAACCTGGGAATGGTTGGGAATGGCAGGGGATGGCTGGGAATGATGGGGAATGGTTGGGAATGGCAGGGGATGGCTGGGAATGATGGGGAATGGTTGGGAATGGCGGGAATAGCTGGGAATGACTGGGAATGGCTGGGATTGGCAGGGAACAACCTGGGAATGGTTGGGAATGGCTGAGAGTGGCTGGGAATGGTTGGGAATGGCAGGGGATGGCTGGGAATGATGGGGAATGGTTGGGAATGGTTGGGAATGGCGGGAATAGCTGGGAATGACTGAGAATGGCTGGGAATGACTGGGATTGGCTGGGAATAGCTGGGAATGACTGGGAATGGCAGGGAATGGCTGGGAATGACTGGGAATGGCTGGGAGTGGCTGGGAATGGCTGGGAGTGG
>VXBQ01015654.1:7915-23930 GCA_013400175.1 Phainopepla nitens | reverse complement strand
AAAAGACAGAAAATGTTTACATCAATGCTATACAGATGAAAGTAGCTATACTAAAATTAACTTCAGGAGACCACGAGGGCTGTTTTCCCTCTTCTGAGAAGGCTCTGATGCCTGACTCAAAAATCCTTTCATTGTTTCAAGAGTTTCACAGTATTGGAGGTTTCTTCCTGGGGATAGTGTTCTTGCAAATCTTCTCTGATTGCTGACAATGGAAGGAGCATGAAGGAATTCAGTCCTTTCTGAACACTGTTTTATCTGTAAGTATACCCAGAACATAAAAGCCGTTCTCCACTGTGATTCACAAGAGCCTTCTGCCATTCCTTTTGGTGTCAGCACTCACAGAGGCAGTGGTCATTTGCTTCACAATATCACTTCCTTCTGTAACTTACATCTACTTTTCCTTTGTAAAGCAATTTGAATTTAATTTCCTTACAGAAATTCAGCTATTCTTTTAGTTTTATTTCAGAATTTCTGAAGGCTTCCAGAGAGAAAAGGGGAGCCTTGATAGTTATGGACTTCTAGTAACAGAAAATGAAAAACTATGGTTCCTTACCAAAAATTGGTAAGGAAATAACAACAACAAACTATTCATGCCAAAACACTCAAAAATAAAAAGGCTTTTGTTCTGAGTATGTTCTTTTATCTATTTCTGCAGCCTAATTATGTACTTTATAATATGTTAGATGTTTTCAGCTGGTTTAGTTTTAAATCTCAGTTTTCATAAAACTAAGCTATAACCAGAAATTACAATATAATTCCTTATTACAGAAAAAAAATCTAAAACATGTGTGTATGAAAGAAAGAGAGGGGGGGAGAATCAGAGCCTAACAAACAAAATGCATTTTTAAGTAGCTTATTTTTACACTAAATTTATTAAATCTCTCTATCACTATCTTAATTATCTTAGTTCACTTTAGTTCCTCAAACTGAAATAATCATTCGTAGCAGAACATTACTAAAATAAAACATTACTATAGGTTACACGTCCAAAACAACAAGAGGAATGAAATAAAATTTAGCCACTTAGATGCTCAAGACAAACACATCAGTACACATCTTCAGTTCACTGCCGTAAGAGTCAGGATGTCACTGCAAAATTCATTATAACATTTATAAAATCTTAAAATAAAAAAAACTTCAAAATACATAAGAGCTATAAGAATAAATTTTATGTGTCTACATTCAAGATCACACAAACTTTGATCAACCATTCATGATGGTTAATGACAAAGAGGGGAAGAAAGTTAATATTAATTGTTTAGACTGAATTTTACAAAAAGCTTTGATATTTTACAACTGTGAAATATATTTGAAAACAGTTTACTAGAAATTGAGAACACACTACACAAACTTTCTTAACTACAGAAAAAAGCAAAGCAGTTTACTAAGTCCTAAAAAAGCAAGCAGAGAGATGGGACAGAGGATCTTCTGAGTTCAATTCTTTCCTTTTGTAAGATCAGACAGACCATGAAATTTCTACTCCTGTCAAAATCCAACAGTAAAGAAATTACAGCCAGTCAATATCCATTCTCAAAAAGAGACTTTTATAACTTTAAAATCAAGCAACTACCAAATAGCCTTACAAAGGTACATCTTGGTCAACGATTACCACATAATGGTCACATTAGACTTCAAATAAATGTTTTCATAAGCATGCTGCAGGGCAGGGAAGAGTAAAAAGCTGTAAAATCCATATTTGTTAGAGAATCTTTTACACAATGAACCTGGTCTGGGTCACACTGAAGGTCCACTTAGCCAAACAGCCCTTCTTCTTAGCAGAAGGATCTTAAAAGGCAGTGTGGTACTTCTGGTTATATTCTCCCAGCTGCTGGCAACGTGTCAGTTGCAGGATGTCCTCAGTCAGAGGCTGGACATACACCACCTTCTTCATAGCTTCTGATGAGCCAGGAACTAATTGTTTTCTTAGAACCCAAGAGACTCTATTGATATATTTCTTAAATTTAACTATTATGAAAACCATTTCTTATTATCTCTTGTAACGTCACTATGTGCTCCCTTCACTGTGTGCCATGCAGGAACAGCACACAGCAGTTCTTTGTCTGTTTCATGCTGTTGAAGATCTTTTTTACCTTTATGTGGTTTCCTTCTTTCTAGTAGACTGTTATCCTCTGTAAACACCACAGAGAAAAACAGTGAGATCTGTTGCCAGTATGTTGTATCTGACGATTAGGAAAGCAAAACTGACATAAATCTCCTGCATTTTCTCCAAGTTTTTTGTCATGTGGCTACAGATCCTCCTAAATCAGGAGCCATCTACTGCTAGAATATACTCAATTCACGTTTGTGTTCTCTATTCTAAATCTCCTCAATTGCCACCTCCACTTGCAGTTGCCTCAGGCTTAATCTCCTCTCACACTTCTCTGCACCTGCTGCCTGTTTCCTGCAACAGCCCCTTTCCGTTCCACGCATTTGACACCTTCCTCCATGCTGTACTGCTGATAGCAGAGAAGAAAACAGACAGCAGTAAATTACCTGCTCTAGGAATTCACACACGGCAGCTCCAGGATAAATACCACAAAGAAAAGAGGAAGCATATTTGATTATCTGAAAAGGTTATGTATATGTAAAGCTGTGTGCATGCATGGAAGAATATGAAAAATTTAACCACCAGTCTCTGAGGAGGTTCTCCCATACACACAGAACTACACTTCAGAAATTTTTAAGCTAGTCACATAGTAGCACAGCAAGGATGCACAATAGTCTTAAGTTTCAAGAACATGTTCAAAGCCTGAAAATTGTGACATTTCTCAAAGAAGTTTCTCCATTAAACTGATGAGCTTGCTTGTTTGATGACTTGCACTAATAGGTCTATGTAACTCTACATCCACTAAAAAGTGGAAGTGAAGATAGCTGTTTTCTTAGCTCCTTAAATTCCTTCCTTTGGATTTTACTCAATTATTTTATGGTAAAACTACTTGAATTGAAAGCATGAGAGATTACTTTAAGATCCAGCAGCCCTAGCATTACCAATCAAACCAGGCTCCTACAGCAGGCACACCTAGGGAGTGATTCCTTCCGACACCCTGTGGTTGCTCTGATGTAAGTCATCAGTGAACTCCTGCTGGCTGTGATCACATTTTGTGACTTCTGCTTTCTTGATGAAATGAGGTGATAAAGCACCCAATTTGTATTCAATACCTAGGTTCTTAACACAAAATAAAACATAACCATCCATGTGGGATATATACAAAATCATCTTCTCACACCTGGAGATGGAAATTTTGGAAAATAGTTTTTTAGACTACATGATATATTTATTTTTCAATCATTGAATTAAATAATGGGAGAAAAGCCAGAAGACAAAAAACAAAACTCCCACAATCAGTAAATATAGTCTTCATTTGCCAGGAGCCAATTAACAGCAGAAGAACTTGTTTAATCCATACTCTGCTGAATAAGGGGACTGAATGCATCCCAAATACTTCCAATCCAGAACAGAATAGCTGCTAACATTACTAACTCTACTGTAATATAATTTAACATTTTTGCAAACAAAACATACATTGCTTTAAATACATTATTGCTGTACCTTGTTACTTATTTTCAAATTGCTTTAGATTGAAAGCCTTTGAAATTATTAGAAGGTAAAAAAAACTTGACTTTTTTTATCAAAATTATTCACATTTTACCAGCAATAATTGAACCCCCAAAAAAACTCCAACCATAATCACAACAAAAGATTTTATTTTCTTACTCATGTCAGAGAAATGACAAATGAAAAGAGACTAGAAGAGCTCTCATATCCTACGCTTTCCAAGAAATGTAACTAAAAGGTCAGGAGATAAATTTAAGTTTTCCTTTCAAAAATGAACTAAGTGGAATTTAAATACTGAAGTGAGAAGTAGAAAAGTAAAATAAAAAAAATCAGAGATTTAATTGCACTATCCAATAAGGCAATTTTGGTACTTTGCAGTCTATTTAAGTGCAACTAAACCCCCTCAGATTCAACAAATATCTCTAACTCAGGATCAGACCAGAGCATGCTCAGCAGAAGACGTATAGCAAGGTAATGCCAGTAAAACAATACAGCTGGTTTGTAGCTAATTATGTTGCTAGTTCTCTCTGGTAAGAAAAACAGAAGGTAACTTCCATCCTAAAATTGCATGTTCTATGCATACATCTATTAGTTCTCCTTATTTCAGATGTTCATTAGAGACAGTGGTAATTTGCAAAGAGTTCTGAAAGCTACTTGACATGCTCTGACTTTTTTTTCTCAACAAGGAAGTAGTGTGGTCCATTTCACCCTCAGAATCGTAGCAGATATCCCAACCCCTCAAAATATTCAAGATAAATAAACTTCTCTGCAGTTTTGAGGAAGAAGGTAGTCAGGGTACCTTTCAAGGAAAAGTTTGAAAGAAAGAAAACTATTGAGTGGCATAGACACTTTCAACAGACCACAGAAATGTGAGTATAAAGAGATAGTAAATGTTAAGAATAAAGGTTTTTTGCAATTAATCATTATCCTTCCTAAAATCTTCCTGGAAAACAGAGCAATAGACACATATGGAAATAAAAACAAAACAAAACAAAATAAAACAAAACAAACAAGAATAAAGTGCTTATTATTTGAAGCTGGCAGAAACATTTAAATCAGTCCTTCAAACTATAAAAATGGAATTTTTTGCTTATCGAAACCTAACGAGAAAATTCTGATTTCACTAGAAATATTGTCTTGAGCACAAGTGCTCCTTATTCCATTGCTTACACAGCCGATTGGCTACATATCTTTCCCATTCTAATCATTCTAATCAGGATTATTTCACAGAATCATCTGACTCAGAAGGGACACAGAAGAATCATGGAATGAAACTCTTAAGTGAATGGCCCATATGGGGATCAAACCCACAACTTTGGCATTACCAGCACCATGCTCTGACCAGCTGAGGTGATCTGCTCATGTCATTGCCTTCCTCCACTTCTTTCAACAAGAATAAGAAAACTGATGAAATACATTTGACTTATTCCAAAGGTTAACAAAAAGGAGGAGTATGCTTGTTTCTCTATAACAAAATCGCAGGAACACCTGTTCAAACATGAAGTTGCTTTAAGATTTGTTTAGTTACTGCTTTCTCCAGATGAATCAGAAGTGACAAACTAAGGATCTTAGTATCTAATTCATGGGAATATAAATGGGAGTGCATTTCTAAACACTGGACACCGTGAGTGCAAGTTCTCTGGAACAGAATTTAATAAAGTTTTGGGGAGGAAACAAAACAAAAACCAACCAACCAAAAAAAAAAAAAAAAAAAACCAACCAACAAAAAAAAAAAAAAAAAAAAAAAGCCTAGGAAACTGTTTGGGACACAAAAAAGGAAAACTACTCCTCTGCTGTTCTTGCTCATTCTTTTACCATTGTCTGCAGCCTGAAAAATCAGCATGATTTAAGTCAAGTCAGTCTTGGTATCTCAAACCATTACTTCTCTTTGAATATTCACTTTTTTTACTGAGTAATTCAATAGCATTTGCAGGGGAAGGATGCTGCAAGAACTAAAAGGATGCTGCTAAAATCTGAGCTACTGATTCAATTACTCAAAAATTTTCACTCTAGCAATAGTTATGAGGCTGCAGCTCTCCAAATCTCATATGGTGATCACCTGAAAAGACACATTTGCTTCATGTCAGAAGGTAATTTTTTGGAAGATGTTCAGTTTGGATGTTAAATCTTTCTCATTCTATACTACTAATGTTCGTCAGAGATGTTAATAGCACAGAAAACATATTAATGCTTTAAGACACCAGGATATATGCAAATTCCTTGAATCTTACCTGAAATTCTTCCACTTTTCAGTGCTTAATTAAGGCATGATTTTAAATGCAATGACAGGTAAGTCATTGATTTACACATCTTATACACAAAGCAGAGCTGAAAAGTTCCATTTAGAGTATTGTAAATTTAATTTTAAATTCTCATGATAGAAGACATGAGTCCTGTTAGTGAAATATGCTTCAAATGCACAGTCTATGAAGCTTTATATAAAATGTTCTGAAAAAACCTCTAAATTTAGCATTAGAAGCAAACAGAGGCTTTCCATCAGTTTCTCCAGCACACTGACTTCCTGGCAATCTGCAGTATCTACTGATCAATCACGAGCTTGCTTTTTCTTGTTCTTTTTGAATGTCATATTTGTTCTTAACATATGTGACAAGGATAAAAGGAATTTTTTTCATTGAAGAATATATTCACATCTGCAAGGAACTTATGAAGCTGAATGCTGAGAAAACTCATGATATGCATTCAACAAAGTATCATTAAGAAAAGAATAAAATATAAGAGAGAGATAAAACAAAAACAAATTCAAATCTTCCAGTGGTATATTATGAGTAGGTGAAACGACTCCTATTATGAGTAGGTGAACAGTAGTCAGCAACAATTTGATCTGCTATGAATTTTAACTACTTAATATTCACTACCTGAGTAATGAAGTGCCAATTCTGAAGCCATTTAATTAGCTGTTATATATAAAAGAAAAGCAACTCTAGGAAAAAAACCTAACAACTAGGAAAGAAAAGAACAACAGTGAAAAAAAACAACAAAAAACCCCATCCAAACAAAAAAAAACAACAAAACCTGTATAGCAAAATTAACTATTAAATAAGTTTATTCCCCTGAAAATCGTGGAATAGAACAGAGTCACAGAATAGAATATGCTGTGCTGGAAAGTACCTGTCAGGATCATCAAGTCCAACTCCTGGCCCGGCAGAGGATACCCCAATAATCATACCATGAATCAGACACATGTTAACTAAATGTGACAAGAACTACCATATGAACTCCTTTCTAGCCCAGTACTACTTATATTCCAGTACTTTTCTAATCATTCTAAGATAATCTGCACCACAGCTGTACAAATGTTTTGTTTTTCTACTCTGTTTTTAATAAGCACATGCACACACAGAAGCAAGGAATCAAATACAATGAAGGGAAATAAAACTAACAAAAGAGAATTCAAGGTGGGATTCTTTTTGGCAAACTAAAATTGTTGCGGCAATGGTCTGCAAATGTTTCTAGGAGCTGCTTTTCCAAAACGATACTAGTAGTCCATGAATTTCAACTCCAATTCTTCTCTGATTTGTTCTTTAACTTTCTATGACTGGCATCATTATAGCCACCAAACTGGTTGTTAACTTTGCTCAGTATTGCAGGAGAAAAGGCATTAAACACTTCAGCCTTCGTTGTAATCTGCACCTATAATTTAAGTCCCTTCATTGAGCAGTGAAGTATTCTTTGTCTCCCAGTCCACTATATATGTATGCTTAAAAAGATTTCCTGCTACTTTCAAGTATACTTCTTTTTGTACTGGGCTGGATATTTCTAAGAAGCTTAAGCTTTTTGGTTTGCTTTGGCTTTGTAATGCTCAGCCTCAGACATCTGACCTTGGTTCTCACTTTCTATCAGGCTTCTTTTCTGTGTTTGAGATGACAATGATTGTGATCAAGGTCAAACTCCTACTGCTCTTTCAATACTTCCTCCATGTTGGAAAATTTTATTCTCAAGCTCATTAACACTGTCTTTCCGTTACTTCATTTCTTCTTTGTATTATCTCCCAGAAGGCTTCATCAATCCAAGTCTTTGAGCTTATGAAATCAATCTTCCTAAGAGACAATATCTTCCTGATATTTTGCTATTTTCCCTTTTATATGTTCTAAGGATCATGAGCTTGTATTTCAAAGTTGCTCTCCCACAAGTGTTCATTCAAATTTTTCAACTATGATTCCTCTGGGAAAGGTTATTGTAATGTCTCTACATTATATTTGGGTTATCTAAATTCAGATCCACAGGCATCCCTGACTCAGGATTTAGCCAAGGCTTAGGCATGTAAATACACTTACGCAGTCAAAAGCCCTGACTAACTATCTACATGTTCAAGATACAACATTTACTATAATTATAATATAGACAAACACACACACAAATATATATATAATGTATTATATGAGCATATTATGGCAAGTAGAATTCTACTTCTAGAATATAGCAAGTCACTTCTACTGCCAAAAGCAGCTGGTAATGTGGCAGGACTAAGAATTTCAGTGTCCATCCTGTGACAAGTGGGATTCTCAAAAAAAGCCTTTCCCCCTCTGCAAATCTATGGGACACTCCCTCACATCCATTGCCTAAGCACACCCAGACTCATCACTGAGCAATTAAATGATATCAACAAAAGCTATAGCAACACAAAAGCTCAGTGGTTACAGCCTTTGCCCAGAAGAACTTCAATTCTATGTCCTTCATCCTGATCTGTGGTTTCACAGAAACACACTAATGTAAAATCTGTGCCCATCCCAAAGCCATCCTCTACCAGGGTTCACTTTTGAGTTCCATGACTGGAGCATCCAGGTGAAAAATGATTCTACTAGATGATTGTTTCACTTTAAAGTGGTACTTACAGACTTTTTTATAGTAAACTGTCACTGTGCAAAAATCTTGAAGAATTCCTGAAAACAGAGCTGTGCATGTCAGGAAAGTTTTGCCATCATTAAAGCATTTGGAGGAATAGACATACATACACAAAAAAGGTTCATTTCCAGTTTCCTCAATAAAACCAAATGCTATGATTTAGCACAGATAACAGGATACAAATAGCTTATTTCAGTCTGATTCTGTCCCTTAGTGCCACGCAGTTCATTGTACCTGAGAAAATGGTGCTCACTGATGTGGCTGTGTTGTTACTAGGCAACCAGAGATAAAATGCAGGGCTTAATGATTTTTATTTAATGCATTTTTATGAGAAAGTACACTCTCTTTTTTTTCCCTCCCCTGATATTATTTGAGGTGTAAATGCTGTTTACTCAAGAAGATATATTTAGCCATCTTCTGTGATCTGAACAAGAAAATTATTCAAACTGGATATTCAAACAGCCAGTCAATAAAGATTTCTAAACATATTGACCATTACCACTACCAAACACTTTCACAGTGGCAGTGGCTGAGATCTCAAACCACTTCACCCAGGGAAAAATATTCAGTAGGTCTCACAGCAGAGAATAACAAGAAAACAGATAAGAGCTCAGGGTCATTTGGGACAGTTACAGACATTTATGTACTCTTCTGTGGCAGAAAGCAAGAGCCCAAGCCTGTATCACCCTTTCCCATGCTATCATGACACCACATCCGGCAAGGTCACACCATGTTTTCTCCTGTGGCTTTGGGTAGCCCAAATTCCCTACAAAAGAGAGGTGTCATGACCAAAATCCCCAGTGGGGCTCTGCTCAGAGGTGTCTCTACAGGGAGATATCTTAGCACATGCTAGGAAGCACCCTGCTATCACAGCCCTTGCCCTAGAAGTCTAGGCATCCAAGAGACCTCCCTGCAACTCCAAGCTGCCTTGCAGCTCATTTCCCATCACAAAATTCAACAGCTCTGTTGAGGGTCTTGACAGCAGTGACACCTCTTCCATTCAGCTTGACTCTCATTCAACAGTGTTGGAAGCCTTACCACATCTATAACACCACACAACCTCTCGAGCTTCTTCAAATGCCATGCTCTTCCTTTCAATGCCTTTACAACAGCCTTTACAATGGCTGGTGGCTTGTATGTAACTCCTACCTTTGAGTTTCTTTTGTATCAGCCAGTTTCTCAACTCTCCTATCTTTGCTACAGGGGCAGGAAAATGTTTATAGATCTGAAAAAAACCTGAAAGTCTCAGGCTGAGTGTGTACATGAGAGCTCAGATTCAAACAAAGCTACAGGTCTGACTCCGTGTTTAACTTCTGCAAGTTCTGCAAGCTGAAGTGAGAAGCAGATGAACTCCCTGCATCATTTCACTTTTGTATATAAGATAAAGCCTAAATAACTGATGCTGCCAACATTATTTAGCATTTGTCTCTGCAAAGGTTAACTTCCAAATAACAGGAATCATGCAATTCAGTTGAAATTTTTTTTGACCTTTAAGAATGGGTCACCTTCAAATTAAAGTAGAAATTCCATTGGACTTGGCTCAGTTAGATTTTTACAGTCATCTGTTCCTCAGGTAACCTATTATCTTGATAGTAGGTTCTACTCCCTCTCACTTAGATAAACAAAAGAGATGCAAGCAACAGTTCAAAAACCTTGTGCAGATCAGTAAGCACTTGTTGCATTTCATTAGAAGCTTACAATCAATGTATTTCTGATCCCAAAATGAGTACTGAATGGCTGCTTCTAACCATTTCCCTATTAAAAATAAACATGGCTGTAAGTTTAATCTGACATTTTAAAAATCAGTAATTCTTCACCGTGTGTCCCAAATGTAAGAGGTAATAGTACAGTCTGACTTCCTCCTGCTTCAAACACCTCTATGCACAGCCAATCTCGCTTCTCACAATGCAGGAGAATATTTAAGCAAACAATAGCTATCAGTCTGCGAGTTTCTTATCTCTTTTTCTTTTCTCTTATCCTTCACATACACAAAATTTGTCTGCCTCTGAATTGTTACAATTAGTAAGTGTCTGTACTTCAGATAAGTGTGTAAAACACCACACGGACTAGAACTAGAGAACAGCAACATTAAGTAAAGGAAAAAAAAGTTTTTCACTGTGTATACATGTCAGATTTCACAGCTCCTCAAGTTAACTTAGCAGGACATGTTAACAAATGCAATTGATTTCCAGTTAACTTCCTATTTTCAACAAGTCCACAGATACATTGAGATTGGATTTCCAGTAGTTTATATTTCATTAGTATCTTACTATGCCAAATGCCATTCCGTATTTGTATCAATGATCAGAAACTAAAGTAAATCTCAGGAAAGTGGGAAACAATTCTGAAAACCCTAGATAATCACTTTATCTTTGAAGACAAGCCTGACCTGTAGCTATTTTGATGAAAAGGAGCAGGGTTAGCTTCAAGTCTCTACTCCTAGAGACTAGAACTGTCTGCTTAAATTCAGTCAAATGCTCAGTCAGTAAAAAACAGAAAGAGAGCTGGCAACAAACAGCAGATTTACAAATCTCTGCTGCCAAGACAGTATCTGAATTACTACCCTACAAAAACTTTTTCTTCTCC
This sequence comes from Phainopepla nitens, assembly GCA_013400175.1. NCBI lineage: Eukaryota > Metazoa > Chordata > Aves > Passeriformes > Bombycillidae > Phainopepla > Phainopepla nitens. The sequence goes on along the minus strand of VXBQ01015654.1, from coordinate 12,925 downwards.
CTGTAAATGGGATTGAGAATTTCAATCTTCAGCCTTGAACAACATTAACTACATTAACTAAGGATTCAGGCAACGCACAAATTTTTAATTGCCTCAGTCCTCTATTGATGAGCTAAGACAGCTTATAGTGCTCAGTATTGAGGATGTACTAGACACCATACAGAGACATTTCCTTCTGATTCCCTGGATTTTAATTCTTAAGCCCAAACGCAACATTCTGAATTCCACTTTGAAAGAATGACATCTAGAAGTTAAGTCAAAGATGGTTCAAATCATTTGTCCTAAATCTGTGGTTTTGCATCTTCATCTAATTTGTCCATAAAAACCAGAATTGTAAAGTAATGTTAATAATGCATCTTGCAAAAAGACTGTCAGTTTTTTAAATGGTATTGAAAATGCAATAAGACTTAAAGTGGACACAGTTCACAGCAGATCTACTAACAACTGATAAATGGAATTACAGCAAGAACGATGTCACATCAGTTGCTCACTGACAAGAAAATTCCACCCTATCATACATGGATAGAAGAGCAGAAAGAGAGAATGAGATGGAATGTAGGTGGAAGGCTTTGATCTACTTAAATTCTTTAAATGCCAGACTGAACGAGGTATAAAGGACAAGTGTCTAGCAGGAAAGGCTCTCTATTTTATTTTTAAATAGAAAAATACTTGAAACCTTTCTTAAAAACAAAATATGAAACTGTTTTGCTGCATTGTCACTGTAAGTCATGTGGTAAATATCATGGTATTTTTTATGATAGTTCTGTGAGGCACAAAGAAATAACTGAAGTTACCGAAAGTATTATCCAGAGATGCTTATATAACAAATATGTTTTCCAAATAACATCTTACAAACAAACAAACAAAACCTAAGCCAACCCCCAAACAAAACAAACAAAAAACCTGAAGAAATAAAAGCCTCTTCCATAAACCATTTACTAGAAATAGTCTAGAAGAGTTTGTCTTGATCTTACTGCCAAACTGTATTTAGCTTTTATTAGGCATATAAAAAAACTTAGCAGAGACTGAATAAAAGGCTAATAGAGCAGTCTATCTTTTACATATTGCTATGCCTTAGCAACTCTCCAGGCACCAATATTTTTCCAGTGTAGGCTGATTCATGTTTTTAAATATTATCATTTCAGACAAAGAAAAAGGGTAAAAAGATTGGAAGAAACTTCTAGATCAGTTAGTCCATCCTCTTTCTCAAGATACAGCCAAATGTATGTATCTCACTGTGGACTGATATTTATGTAATTTATTAAATTTTAGAGACCACAATTGTGATAGCTCCATGGTTTGACTAATCTATGTTGTTACAGACTTGATTTTATTTTCAAGAAGTTTTGCATAAAGTCTTATGTGAATCTTCTCAAGCACGTCTAAGCCTAGTCTTTTCCTCTTTCATCCACATATTACTTTATTTAACAAATTTGAAGGCTCATGCTTAGCTTCCCTTTCAAAGGTTGATCACAGTGACCACGAAGTCCTAGTGAGCATCAGATGTGCAGCAACAAAGGAATTAATCACCAAAGCAGAGCATGCTGTCAGGAGAAGGCAATCCAAGGAGATCCTGCAATGATCTGAAATTCCCCCAGCCTGTCTCCCGAATACCATGTAAGATAAAGGGGCATGTTGACTATACCAGTATAGGGCTTACTATCTTTCAATTCCCTACCTCTACTACAGTTGTCTTTGCAGCTTTGCACATAGGTTGGTTAAAGTTTCTTGCAGTTTTCCTGGAAAAAAAAAAAAAAAAATTATAGGCCATAATAGTACAATGAATGACTTTTCAGAGATAAGCTACTAGAGGAATGTCTGTATTTAAAGCATCACAAAAGTTTTTGCCAAATAGCTGGAGAACTAATTTTAAAAAAAGTACAAGGGAGAAAAAAGTATTATGGAATTTTAAAAGATGCATCTGAAATGATATTATATTTTGCTACATTAGAAAGTGTTTATTACAGCACTTCTGACTCTTAATCAGCACACTGTTTAACTGAAATTGGGTATGTTAGTGATATCGTCATTTATTGGATCCAAAAGCAGCAGCAAGCTGGACTTTGTACAATGCCATTATTTCACTGCACAAAGAATGAAATTAATCTCCACAGGGGACCAGCACCAGGCCTAACAATCTCTCAAGTATGCTTTTCTAACTCAGACTAGGACTTGAGATAGCACTTTACCAGGTAATAAATGTAATCCAATTCTCTTAATTAAAAAACAAACATACAACAACAACAAAAAAAACTCTCAGCACCTGTGTCAGTTTTGGTGCTCACTTTAAGACTCTGGCATTCACCCCAAGCATTCCCAGAAAGCATTTCTGTACCAAGAAAAAGAACAGGAACCTCTAGAGAATAAAAGATATATATCCCTGAGCTGGGAACTGCATCAAGATCCTAGTAGGCACAGGGGACACAAGTGACCTAGGTCAGCCACTCTGTGTGTTTTTCAGAAACCAAACAAAACTGCATGGCACATTTAATCATTAAGAAATAAATATTATGAAGGTCTCAGTGGTGTTCCACTGCTAGCTTCTCAGCATTCTTCTCCCTTAAAAAGCAGAATTCTTGAAAACTTTTCACCGAAATCCACGAAAACAGGTTTCAAAACAAGATAAAGCCTCGTTTTCCCACAGAAGCGTTTTTTTGCCCCCGACCATCCTTATTTCAGGGGCCCCCGGATCGATTTAAGGCGGGAAAAAGCCCTGAAGAGACGGAGCCCAGGGGCTGGGCGGCCGCGGCTCTCCCGCTCCCGCCGGCCCCGGCGCCGCTCGGGGCCTCGGGCCGCTGCTGCCCCCGCGTGGCCGCGCGGCAGCACGGCAAGGCCCGGCACCGACGGCCGCTCGGACAGGGCTCCAGCTCACACCGCAGCGACACCATCAAAGCTACGACCGAAGACCCGCATCTTGGGGAAACGCCGGTTTATCGGCAATACACACCAGCTGTGGAGCCTCTAACAAAGGGTCAGCCCTGTCCTGGGGGCATCGGGCCCAGCATCGCCAGCCGGGCAAGGGAGGGGATTGTCCCACGCTGCTCTGCACTGGGGCAGCCTCACCTCCAGGGCTGGGGGCAGTTTTGGGTGACACAACATAAGAAAGATACTAAATTATTAGAGATTATCCAAAGGAGGGTCACAAAGCCTTAAGAGGAACCCAAATCAGGAGTGGCTGAGGTCACTTGGTCTGTTCAACCCGAGGGAGACTCAGGGGAGATCTCACTGCAGTTACAGCTTCCTTGTGAGGGGAAGAGGAAGGGCAGACACTGATCTCTGTCGTGACAGTGACAGGACCCAAGAGAACAGCCTGCAGCTGAATCAGGTAAGGTTTAAATTGGACATCTAAAAAAAGTTTTTCACCCAGAGGGTGGCTGGGCACTGGAACAGGCTCCCCAGGGCAGTGGTCACAGCGCCAGCCTGACAGAGTTCAAGAAGCATTTGGACAGTGCTCTCAGGCACATGGTGTGACTCTTGGGGATGGGGCTGTGCTGGGCCAGGAGTTGGACTTGATGATCCTTGTGGGTCCTTTCCAATTCAACATATTCTATGATTCCATGATTCTACAATTCTATGAATATCTTCTGCCCATGGGTCTTCTTGGTGGCTATACAGACCCAAAAGAAGGATGTAACAATAAGAAACAAAAGAAAAAACCTACAATGTGAATTTATACCCTGAGAGATGAATACAATGCTAGTTATTAGTGATTCAGTAAAAACTACCCTAAACTAGGCAGAGTAGCAAATGAGAAGAAAAATAGAGTTATAAAAGCTGAATTAAAATAGCTGAAAAATGGATACAAATGGGGGAAAGGAAGATAACAAAACTAACAATTTAATATTTTATCCCATGTAACTTTTCTGAGCCAAAGACTTTCTCAAGATTGTATTGGCTACTCTGCCAGTAAAAGAAACTGATATAAAATTATTTTTACATAGGGAGAAAACTACAAGAAAATATTTCAATATTAATTTGACATTTAGAAAAGCTAATGGTCTCTAATCTAACATAATTTATAAAAGCTTCTGCCATTTAAACTCTTCTTGAGTTAGTGAAGTTGTTTCAGAAGCAGTAGTGTTTTACAGGATCAAAGGCTTTACTTGTAAAGAACACACCATCCAGAAGTTTTGTGGAATCAAAGGCCTTATTTCTAATGAGTACATCATCCAGAGGGGGGAAAAAAAAAAAACAGAAGCACTACACTTATTTTTCAACACAGAATAATGTTAAGGGGTTAGCAGTAGGAAATTCAAAAACTAGCTATACAAAGTTGCCTTTTTATTTTAAGACATTTTTCTGGATGTCTAGACTCAGCAACGTCTAGAAAGTTTCATTGTTCCACTGGATTTCTAAACTGACCCAAAGGCATGGAATCTTTTCTCCCAGAGGCAAAAGACAGCAAACTAGTTCACAGCAGACTAAACTAATAAACTACATCCACTAAATACCTAATGATATGAAGGCGCAGAGACACCTCAGGTCTGAGCTGAATCTGTGTATTGCAGAACCAGTTGAAGCATGAAGAGATGACCTGACATGACTGTGACAGAAGAGGCTCTGACTCAGGTTATCCCTTCAACATTACTGCTTCTTTGTCAATAGTCTATTTTCATCACTAACAAGCCACACATTTTCTTGTAAATTCAAAGTAGAACAGCTAGCAGAAGGGTGCTAGATGAAAAAGGACGTGAGCAAAAGGAGGCAGACAAATCACTCTTCATGACATTTGAAAAGTCATAGCAGTCAGGTGAAGTACCAGGTGACTGGAAAGAGGGAAAGTTGGTTCCCATCTTTAAAAATGATATAAAGGAGAGCCCCAGGAACTACTGACCTGTCAGCCTCACCTCTATGCCTGGGAAGATCATGATGCATACTCCTAGAAACTGAGCTAAGTCACAGGGAGGACAGGGAGGTGATTCAGGATAGTCAGCAAAACTTCACATGGGTTAGGCAAGTCCTGCCTAGCCAATATAGTGGTCTTCTATGATGGAGTGACTACATCAGTGG
>VXBQ01015647.1:146355-252314 GCA_013400175.1 Phainopepla nitens | reverse complement strand
TGTATCCTTAATATCAACTCAATAAAGTAACTTTAATGAGGTTATCTTACTTCATAGATATATCTTAAATTTTGCATTACCACTTAAAATATTGTTTAACCAGCCTTATCCTTTAACCAGGTCTGTGATAATAACTTGCATTTTTTTTGTTTTTAGAGGTGGTTAACAGTTCAAGCTTTTTGTGTTTTTCTTATTATTTCTTTGGAAAGTTACATGGAACTATATGTATGTAATCAAGCCACCAACGTAATAAAATCCTTTTCCAAATAATTAAACTTTCCCAGCACTTTACACATTAGACTATCTAGATACCATTGATGGCTCTTCTAACACATATACCAGTTTTTGGTGGAGAAATGTATCCAGTTTGAATGGCTCATTTTGAACTACATGTTTTGGGAAACAGAATCAAGAACAGCCAGCATAGCCAGTCGGGAATGATTTTAATGATTTTAAAGGAAATTGATTAACACTGTAAATATCACACTTCTCTCAAAGTAACAGGCAGAATAATTCTACAACACTGTCTAGATATTTCAGACAAGTTAAAAGTCAAAACTGAAGTTCTTCCCATGTTGGAAGAAAATGCTTCCTAGTTTTATGTTAAGTAGAAGTGGGTGAACTTTTGAATTGGAGAAGTCTGAAACCAAGACAATCTATAGGTAGACTTATAAATACTTAAAAAAAAAAAAGTAGCTGTGCTGATCCTGGTAATTTCCTCTTCATCTCTGATTTTGTGAGCCTTTAAGACTTGATCCCTTCCTAGTGCTAGATGAATTTAACATTATCTTCAGAAAATGTGTCGGCATTGGCATGTTTCAAGTGCTCCTAGACCATCAGATAAAATGAAATCCTCATAATTTTATTAAACCCTCAAACTTCTAAGATCAAAGACTAAAACCTGTACATAAACCACGTATTTAGCTCAAAAGAGAAAGCAAAATGTGTGTCATGTCATGTGAGAGATAACATGCTTCTACATGATTTAGGTGTCCCTTACATTGAAGAAATTAATATGAAGTTATGATTTCAGCCTTTGTGCTCCATATATGATATAGGAAACTTAGCAGAGTGTGTAGTTTTTATAGTGTGGAAAATCTATGATTTTTACCAGGACCTCTAAGCACACTAATTAATTTATTTAACCTAAAGCTTTGTTTTTGCTTAGCCACATGTTGAGCAGAGACTGTATCAAAATTATAGAATAAATAATTCATCTGATGATCTCTCCTCTTTGAAACATTGTATTCAATGCTGTTTCCAAAATAAGTTGCTGAAATATGCTCCATGATAACTTATAATGCTACTGCTTGTTTTTCTGACTCTGGCCTTCAATTTCCCCTGACAATCTCAACTCCATCTTGAGTTACAAAAGACATTTCTGATATATCTCCTCAGACAACATATGCAACTTCATATTCCAGTTTCTGTTTGACTTTGTGTTCTTACTCCTGACATATCCTGCCAGGTATTTATCAAATCATTTATGGTGAATTCACTTGAAAACTGATGGTAAAAACCTTTTATGGTAAAAACTTGAAAACCAATCCAACCTGCTCATTAAATATCCACTTTAGGAAAAAATGATTATGACTTTGTAACATCTTTCATTTGTACCAGAACAAGAAATCAAGGGAGCATAAGGGGATGGAACACTCATTGCCCAATCTGTGTCTACAATTTATAGTACAATTCACACAGGTCTAAGGCATGGGTTTTGGCATGCATGGATTCTGAAATATAGAGAAACAAATCAAAATTTTCTAAACACACAAAAGAAAAATCAGCCATTTACCTTTCCCAAAAATTTGTTGTTTTTCCTATTGATTTTGATCACAAGGTTTGAACACTACATTCAAACACTTCTCAGAAGCGTTTCCTGAGATTACAAGAAAGAAACTGAACTTTATTTTGAAATGTATTTATGAGAATTACACACACTCACTGGAAGATACAGAGGCTCTAAGGCTCAAGGGAACCCTGAGCTGCCTTGCCTAGATGATGTCTGGTAGCTGTGTACTACTGATTTCTTCACAATTGCATGTGTGAGGAAGCAAAAAGAAAATTAAGGAGAAAAAATATTAGAACTGGAGCAGTTAGTGGAGGAGCTTTCAGTATTACAAGACTGATTCTTCACTAACATCTATTATGTACCATATTAATCTGGTGATTAAACTCCTTTTCAGAAAGTTGTCTGATTTGTCCTAATGGACCAAATTCCATGATTATTAACAATATGTATTAATTAACAGGAATTCATAGGTAAAACATGCAAACAGCATTTGGCAGAATAATTGTGATATTTCCATCTATATAAAAAGGCCATGACAAAATGAGATATGAGAAAATTAGACTTTCATAATTCCAAGACAAAATCTGGCTTGTAAATTATCACGTTTACCAATGTCATCTTGTATGAATTATACAGAATGTATATATTTATATATGATCACAGTCAATTTTTTCTAGTTAGAGAGAGGTTCCCAATTTCTTGAGAATAACTTCAGATTTCTTAAAATCTAGTCTAACCTGAACTTCTAGTTTTATAACTGGGTAGAGAGGAACATAACTTAGAAAGTTGGAAACCCTTCGTAATATGTAATAGTGTAATGGCAGTGCTCAAAGAAACAGTGGGGGGCCCAGGCAAAAGAGATAGATTATGATATCTCATGCCTGAGTTGTGAAGAAAAGCAGCCTAGGTCTGAGCAGATCTGCCAAAAACCCGTGCAAAAAAACCTTGGTTTTGAAATGCAACAAGCTCTCGAAATGCCAGAGTATGAACAATGCCCTAATTCCTCTGCTGGGTTAGTTGTTACAGTCATCACAAGGAAGTTCTGCTACAGCCCTCTACCCTAGCTTACTTTGAGAAGTGTCTGATTTTTATCTTTTCATCCCATTCACATATTTTCTCTCACACAGTGATTACTTGGGCTTTCAGGGTAAAGTGAATTTTATCCTATAAGAAATAATATATTTTATTTTACTGATGAAAAGACTCCATTCTGTTCACAGTTGATTCTCCTCTCCTTTTCTCTCTCTATTGTGTGCATATATATTTAAATTACTCTTTAATTGATGTAGTTCTGGTGCCTTTCATTGAAAAAAAAGCCCAAAACTGTGTGAAAGAGAATGGATCCTGAGAACCTGTGGATGCAAAATGAGGCTCAGGCTGTGCATACTACAGCAACCTAAATAATATTGCATCTTGTCAGGAAATAGTGTTGGAATGTATTAAAATGAACGTGAGAACTAAATAGTGTTTGGTAAGTCAAGAATGAGGTTAAAATTGTTTGGAAATTTCAAGGGAGAGTGGAAGATTATTATTCCTCAGTGAGAAGGAAATGGCCAGATAAAAAATTTATAATTTTTTGTTTGGTCATTTTACAGGTAACCATTCCCTGCTAGCTCAGAAAAATGCAAAGATAATCTTTACTTACTGATGTACAAGAACATCATATCAGGAAAACTGAAATTAGTTAAATACAACAGGATTTTTGCATCAAACTGACTCAACATCAAAATGAGTTTAAACCAAAGCAGGCTATCATCAATGAACTAAAACTGGGTCATACAAATAGAATGAAAACACTGAAACAAACTGATGAAACTTGGCAAGTTTTATTGATATAAACATTCTCTGCTAAGATCAATGCTAAATCTAACAAGAACTCTTTGTATTGTTGGGCTCTGTTGTAAAAAGGCAATCAAATCATGTGGATAGGAAAAGGACCAATGGCAGCCCATTTTGATTGCAGTAGAAGTAGAAAATGACTGTTAGCCATTTTAGATTGATGTTTACAAGCAAATTAGTGTACTTTCATTAACATATGACTTGAAGCATTCAGGAAATCCATGCTAGGAAACTGCAAAAATTGCATGTGTACATCCTCCTGGAAGAGAGGAATGTTTTTATCCAGATGTAACTCAAGCCTCCTATTTAGGCTTTTTTACACTAAGTATAACCACATAGGTGAAATCTGTGTTTGCTATTGCCTATGAAATGGAATTTAATTTAATGAAACCAGGAATTGTTGACTTCCTCTTTTTCTGGTTGAAGAGGCGGGAGATACCACTAGTAGAAGCCGAAACATTAGCAAAATGAATCAACCTTCTTAGTGTCTCCTACTCTTGTGGGTTTGCCCAGTAATGTACAGATTGTCTGCACAATGAGAAAGCCTTTTTGAAGTCCACTAATTCAGTACAGAAATGGCTTAAGCCAAGTCATAATCAAATCCCAGTGATGATGCTTCATCACCTGCTAAAGAACACAGTAGTTTATACAGGGAGATGCTTAATTCTGCTCTGTGCAGCTTACCATTCTATTTTAGATCTTACAAATTCCTGTCTAAGCAGTCTGTACCTCACAGCTGGGTTAGGGTACAGAAATCTTCTATACTTTCTCTTGGCATTCATTGTGAATTGGCTCTTGTTTCATTATGGTGTGTATGTACAAAAGCAACACTGTTAAAAATAAAGATCTGTGCTTCTGACAAGCAAAAATCAGCGTTTATGCTAAAACTAATTTGATCTTCTTGGTGTTGGAGGGCAGAAAACTTTCCAGGGTAGGATGCTAGTAGCATGCTTGCTTCCTACAAACAACAACCACAGCAAAAATAAAGCTATCCCAAAATAACAACAAAAAAAACCCCCAAACAACAACAACAACACCAGAACCAACCAAACAAACAAAAAAATCCCCAAACCACAAACTAAACCAAAATAAAACAAACCAATAAAACCAACAACATGACCAAAAGAAATTATGCACACTGAGCATTGCACTTGATATTTTGTGCTCTGTGTTTTGGCTGAAACTGAAGTAATAATGTAACAAGCCATCTCAGAGCCTGAAATTAGCACTGACAATTACGAGCATGATCCTGCATAATTCTGCACATACACATGATCCTCATTTTTGGGGGATTAACCACCAGAGATAGTTTTGCAGCACCAAGATAATAGATTTTACTGCAAGTTTTTATACTGCAGCTTTAAGATACAGGATCTTGCTGAACCACTTCATTGGAATATGGCTTAGTTGAAGTGTCTGCCAAGAACTAATTAAAAAGAAGCTATCTTGAACAAACTGAATTAAATCTTTGTAGACATGGCAGGCAAGTTAATTATCTCATCTATTTGTGATTTTAAAGGTGCACAAATAGCTTAAGAAAAATGTTATTTTTCAAAAATGTTGTTAACTGCAGAGAGTATATCAAGATAGGCGAGAATGAGACTGACCCACTGTGCTGAAAGCAGAAAACTCAGATAAATTTTGCTTATACCTAGTAAATCCTAGTGACATGAAACTGTTGCGGTTGCTATTTTATTCGACATTTTGTAAGGACTATCCCCTTTCAGATAATATGGAAGTTTTCCATATGGCAGTGGGGAGATCTGGAGTTGACAGAGCCAGTTTCAGATATGGTGACTTGCTGTGAGAGACCGGACTACTGCTGATTAATGCTCAAAATATCTGCCTATTTGTGGAGGAGCTCGAGTGCCTTGCTGAGGCCAGGAGGAGAGGTTTTGGGTGTGTGTAATCTGCAGTCTGCATAGCACAGAGGAGGTGAACTATCAAGCAGGCAAGGCAAATTGGTGTTTCTCATCACGCTGATTGCCCTCCCCTACAGAACTCATCCAGCTGTAAACCTCCCCCCTCTCCCCCCTACCCCTCTGAGAGGGTCTGATGGGGCATTACTGGCTCAGCTGTGCTGAGAGGGGATCATAACCACCAGAGAGCCCCAGAGTGCCCCCAGACTCATTTCTGGGGCCTTCCACTGAAAGCTCCTCCTCCAGGGCAATTCCTGGGTGTCACCACTGAGCCTGAGTGTATTTTTGTTGGCTTCTTCACCACCCCTGAGAGATGAAGACATCACTTTGACCAAGGGACAAATAAATTGCAACAATCAAGTCTCAGTGCAATATCTGCAGCTGGTCACATATTTTTACTTTTATCTTTTCTCTTTCTTTCTTTTCCTTTCTACATTTTCCTAAGTAATATTTTTATGCTTTTACATTGCTACATTACTATAGATAATAGTAACCAAAGCTACATACCTGCTTTCCATTGCAACCAAATTTTTCTAAAATAAACCCTATATATATATATATATATATATATGTGTGTGTGTGTGTGTGTACACACATCAATCATTCCTTTCACTCCAATCTGTCACAAGGGATCTTTTAACAAGAATCTTGGTTATTCTCACCTTGATGGAGCCAGGTGAGATTGTGTCCCATAAACATCACCATACATCTCTTTCTCTGACTTAGAGTTTTGCACGGTGGTGTGTGTAAGAAATTCTGCATTTGCCCCCAAAAGAGTTGCTGGAAGATAATCTCTGATTTTATGTATTATTCACTTTTCTGTGCATCAACCATGTTAAGGTGCTTCTTTGTTCTTCATCATTAGGCTGTGTAGCAGTTGGCCAAAAAGAAAGTTGTTAAGCATTTTGAGAGAAACCGTTCTCCTGGCCCAACTAGAAAATAAGAATACTCCAAAATGTAATGCAATTTTGTTGTGTCACTCTGCAGAACTGCTCCTTTCATGGAAAACTACTTGATAATGTAGATATAGTCTCAATTTCCTAAATACTTATTCCCGTGTGTGAGTAATTTTTCCTTTGAAAGCTCAAATAGGTAGGAAAAAGGAGTATGTGACTGTAGTGCTACTTGACAGTTATTAACTACTTAGCAAAAATCAGTAGCAGAATCTAAATCTTCAGGACATGAAAAACAGATATGCCTTTGAACTCCAGCCTACATAGTGTACATTGCCAAAACACTGCACAGATATCATACTGACTCTTTTTTTAACATTAAAGCTTTATATTGAATTGTAGAGACATCATTTTACCCTTTTGAAAGTTACTGCTTATTAATTTTCAGTAATCTGAGAATTATATCATGGGAGAAACACAAATATCTACCTGTCCTTCTTTGTATAATAAAACAATTTTAATAGCATAAATGCTTAATTGAAATTAAGTACTTCTGTGAAAGGTATGCAATTCCAATTTTTGGAGCATACAGTTCTTACATTTTTACAGCAATCGCTTCTTTTAATATTCATTAAAAAGACAAAATAATAAAATAATAAAATATTTTTTTTTGTCTCAAATCTTAATAAATATTTTATAACACTACTGAAGTAAAAACAATGAAAAATTATGGTGAGGTCAGGATGAGAGTATAAGGGTCAGATATAAGTCAGCAAATAACAAAGCCAATGTGAGGGTTGTGTGTCAGCCCCAATTTCTGAAGAAAAGGAACCTGTAGGTTAGAGACTGCAAAAGAGGGGCAGAACTCAAAGCACACCATGATCCCATCCCATGCAAGAGTCCTGACACAAGGACATAAACAGCATTTATAAATAACACAGTCTCTGCTGCAGTTTTGCACTAGAATTTATGGATTTTACACTGGTATTTGTGAAGGGAGCTGGTAAGGTGTCCAGTTGCAGTGTAACCATGGCTTAAACATTAACAAAGAGTCTTTCTGATGTCTGGAGCGATGCAAGATAACTCCAGCAAACTGTTGTTAAGTGCTGATGAAATAAACCATTCTGAAAAATTAAACAGTATTATAGATACTCGACCCAAAGCAAGCACCAATAGATTCCAATGTAGTCAGTCTGGATTTAATTAAAATAAGACCAGTTTAAACATTATGTGGAGACAGACTCACCCCAGGAGTGGGGCCCCAAACAAGGAATGCCAAATGCGTATCAAAATGCTGCTGATTGGCATGGAGTGCCATTAGTTTCCAATACAGGAATTACATTTCCAATAAAAAGTTTATTTTTATGACATACAATGGGCCTGGTGGCTCATCTTTTAGAGATTCTGTATGCTGTGGTGTAAGTCATCAAAAAAAGTTCAATATTCTACTGTTACTGATTTATGATGCTTAACCTCCTCAAGCAGAAGAGTGAAATATGGACACAATAACTTGAGTTGATTCACACAAGAAAATCCAATGACTAAGTTCTGACCATGAGAGGAAAGCCCTTCTTGCACCCAAGATACATGAATTGCCAGTGTTTGTAGCAGAAAAGCCATTTACAGAGGAAAACTGCAGTTTGCTCAAGTGTACTGAACTGTAAAAACAGCTACCTAGAGAAAGATAGACAGAACAATATTCTCTAATAAAAAACTTCCCACCCAGTTAAAAAAAGGCCAATTGCAGCTAGGCACAAGTCTATGAAATGTTACCATCATGGGCAGTATACACTCTATTTCAGTTTGCATAACTTCTCACTGGAAAACATGTATTTGTTTCAAAGACAGATTTATTTATATGAATACTTTATGTATATTTTCCTTGAATTAGCAGTGAACTGCACAGCCTTCTTGGCAGACATAACCCAACCAAGTGCACACTACAAAAAAGCCCTAAAAACTTTATAATGTAAAATTTAAAATGAGATTTACTTCACCTTTTTCTTGCTGACCACTGTAGTGGAAAGATTGGATTATAGGGAGTGAAAATCTGGCTGGCCAAGTAACATCTATTGTGCTTCCTGGAGCCATCCTGAACCCTGCTGTGTCCTTTTCCTCAATATTTTACAGTACCTGATGAATTGCATGGAAATATATTCTAGGGACAGCTTCAAATATTACTCTTCTTTGTTATCACAAGATCCAATTTCATTCCTTGATGTCGTAAAAAGGCTGACAGGACTTAAGATTCTTTCTTCTTTGGAAATCCATCACATCTTAGTTCTCTTTTCATATTATTGTCTTCTCTCTTGCTCTTGCTACCTCTTAATGATGTAGTCCCTCTGCTTGGGCTCAGTCTTTGTCAATAAAAAATTATTCTGCTACAGCTGAGTCAGCAGTGATGAATGCAGAGCTACAATAACCTCTTACCTCAAACTAACACTTGTAGTGCTGTTAAATCAAATAATTCTTTTGCCCCAAGAGAGAAACAGCCTCAAAAATAAAGATACAGAATTCAAAACATTTGTCTCCGTTTTGGAACCCCGAAGATTCGCTCTGCTCAGGTTTTCTGCGTGGTCACAGGGTGATGATTAACATATTTGACACGAAACAGGCAGGGTTCCCAAGCAGCAGCTTGGCTGGGGAAGGCAGAGCAGCACCCTGAGCATGGCCATGTCACCTGCTTTAATGCAGCTCCTGGCTCTCCCCTGCAGTTCCATTAGCAAATGGCATGGGAGCTCAGCTCCAGCTCTGCCAGTGTCACACAGCCAAGCACAGCACGGCCTCGCCTGCTCCCCCAGCCCAAACAAGGCCAGGACATCCTGATCCACACACGGGGACTGCAGCTGCTGCTGAGGATGGGTGGAAGCACAGCAACTTCTGGAGTGCTGGGTAACCACATTTAAAAACCCTGATCTGGTATAATGTCACCTTCAAACCACAGGAAAATAATGTACAAACATGCATAGCGTTTTTCTTTTTATTTCTGTGTAGTTACCAGATTTTCAGGTAAATATATATTTGTGTATATATATATATATACACATAATGCTGGGCAGTGTATTTATACACGATATTCTGACACACTGCATGAAGACAAGTGACAAGCTCAGGAATAAATGGATGTGTCTCTCACTTAAATCCCAACCAGGTAGCGAGCTGTAAATGGCCTTCAGTTTGGTCTGGGACAGTGCAGCTCCTTCCCAAGGCCACCATGCACACGCACATCTGCTAAATGACATGTCCCTGCTGCCTCCCAGGGAAGGGTCACGAAAAAGTCTGGCCTTTCTCCTTCTAACTCTGCCTCAAGGCTATTTGTTACACACAAAATTGACAGAGCAGGGGGAGATCTATGCTCCCACTGCCTGTGTGCAACCAGTTCTGTAAATATCTTTCCTGGCAACTAGAAAAACTTGTTTAAAAGGCTACCTGACAGTTTGTAACCATGCCATCAGAAACTTTTGAGAGAATCAATCAAAAGCTGTGGCCCTGCAGAACTGGCAGACTGACGTTGTCATTTATATGCCTCCAAAATATTTAATGGTGCTGTAGGGTGAATTTGCAGTGGATCAAATTTCTGACATTGAGAAATGGTTCACTGCAGAGCAGACCAACTACTGATTGTCACAAAGGTGCAGCTCTTTAATAAAAAGATATTGATAAAAATGTTTAAGAAAGATGAGATTTTAGTTGTTGGTTTTCTGTCTTTTTTTAAAATAAAAGATACATTTGTAACACATGATGAAATCAACCAATAATTGTCAGTGTTGTTTTCCCTTTATTTTAGTCTAAACAATTTGTTTGTCAGCAGCCAAACACTGGAGGGGAAACCAGGTTTCTGGACTGGAGACATGAATCCAGCCCACATTTCCTACTTACTAGGAGCCAATGGCAACATCTTCTCATGAGATTCTTAGTAAGTCTTATGGTCTGTCCTTGCCTCAGGTTCCTCAGCCATATTTTGGAACTTATGGCACCTGGCAGTGCCACAGACATGCTGTGAGTGTTCATGGCTTGTGAATTCCACTGATACCATAGCTACAGCAAATATTAGCAGTTTAAGTATCTAAAAGGATGCAAAAGCGAAGCAGCAAACATAAGGAGTTTCTGGAAAACAAATTATGAATCTGATCCTACTGAAATGCTAAGAAGAGCTTGGCCAGTGATTTTAGCACAAGATATTTAGCCTCATATACTCATAAGATCCCATGAAAAGAATTGCAAAGGTCCCTCAAAGGTTTAATTCCACATTCATGGGAAGTGAGGAGCACTGTAACAATTCCCTCTGGCTTCTGGGGTGAGAAATCCCACTGAACAGATTGGTACCTCTGCAGTTATGGCCCTGTTTTCATTTTCACAACACACCATCTGCCTCACCTGTACCATTTGCTTTGCCCCATCATCCTTCCCAAGCACTGCAGAAATACTTTGTTCCAGAGGGAACTGGGCTGCAAAAAGTACCTGTCAAAGCTGATTAGGCAGAGTGGGAAATGAGTGTTCAGGCACCAGCCAGGCATAAAGGGAAAATCCAGCAACAAAACTGGCAACATCTTCCTGTTCAGTCATACTTCACTTGTGTGCCCAGAAAGTAAATGTGAAATACAGCCTAGAGTTCCGTGAATGCACTACCTAAAAGTTGTTCTTTAAATAGCAGATATTTGTGCCAAGAGAAAGAGAATATTATTGTTGTTGGATTGTCAAGGCCAAAGAAAGCAGACCCTGGAGACTACTGCTACCCACAGTGACACAATTCTTTTCACTACCAACTCTCAGCAGCCATACAGTATTTCTTGTGATTATTTTAGCTCTTGTGATGATTCAAGAACTTAACGTCTAAAACAAGAAGCGGTGCCCAAAGGATTTTATCTATCAAAATGCCTGCAAAATGCTAAAAAAGCAAAACACATGCACACAAAAGTCAATCTGTAGTCCTTCTTGGGTGTGTAACACTATTAATTTATAGTAATCACCTGAGATACTTGGGCATTTTAATGAAAGGCTGCTTTGCAATCAGACTCAAATTCCAAATGTGCTCCAGAGGCTATGGACCCCTAACAGAGAAGAAAGATAGAGATGGGAAGAGGTGAGAAAGAAGAAAGCTGGAAATTTGGTTTATGCCTCTGCACAGAGACAGGAGACAAGACTTGGTCAACACCCTTATAAATATACATTCTCACATGTAGGTACTTTTTTATTTAGGCTTTTAAGTTTGAAATCTGGTTTTCACTTCTGTGCATCTCTGAATCCTGCAAGGGCAGCACAGGAGAAATGAGTTACTGCAAAGGAATGAGTTAAAACTTAATTCTTATGAATGTGACTTTGATGGACCTGTCAGTATCACCCTAAACAGCAGACCTGGCATAAACAGCATCACTTAAAATGACTGTTTTTACTTACGGTATGAACAGTCTTTGTTTGAATTCACTGGTTGTATCAGAAAAAAAGGTGTTTCAAACTGAGTGCTTGACTCCTTTGAGCAAACACAGTCAGTGTATTTGCTGCATCACTGCTGCCTCTGAGTCAATGTTCATCTTAAGTCACACTTGGAGTTCTGCCTCATAATTTTACATTATATGATACCATTTTTAAAGCTTGAGATAGAAGTTTGTAAGGTAATAATTTAATTCAAAACTAATGTTTTAGTGAGTTGGTTTTAGTCTTACAAGTACTCCAGCACAAGACAAGCCATAGATCACTGAAAATTTATTAATTACCAAAAACAACTCAAACTTCACAAAGATTGGTACATGAAGAGTTTCCTGAACACATCCACTTTTGCTCTCATAAAAATGACTTCTCATTCTTATCTCCAATGTGACTTAGAAATGGCATGACTAAATAGAAAAAACTCTTATTAAAGCAGAATAAATCATAACAATAAATGCGTGCTTGAAACCCAGCATACTATTTATTGGTGTAATTTTCTGACTTGTGCATTCTGAGAGAAGATAGCAACTAATACATTAGATGAAGTGAAATTAAAAGCAGTCTGAGATAATAGTGAATAACAGCAGAAACAGAACAACTTCATTGTTTTAATGTTCAGACACAGAAATTATGGACTTTGAGAAGGCAGTGGGAATTTCAGACTCTCTTAACAAAAAACTTGAAGCCCTTTAAATAAATTAAAAGAATAAAAATACCTGAGGTGGATTTTGGAAACCTGAAACCAAACAAGTTGCCTAATAATAATGGATCAGACTCTTACTGGTTGAATCAAAAGATAATTTGCTTTCTGTTTCTTGATTCTCCATTGTGTTCTTAGAATCACACCTATTTTTTAAAAAAGTTATTTTTTTCCTCATTGTCACAGCAGTTCCATAAAGCCACTAAAACTCTTAAGCATGAGAACGCTTAAGGACATTTTAACACTATTATATTTGCATATTTTACCACTTGACAGAAGTTTGAGAATCTCTTTCCAACTTTAAACTTTTGCTATCTGTTTTCTTATTTTTGCTGCACTAATTGTAGAATTGCAGAATTGTAATTGTAGAATCTTTGTAGAATTCTATGTAGGAAAGGCAAAGAAAAAATTGTTCCCTGGAGGCAATGCAAACGTGGTAGGAAAAATAGTAACATTAATTAAAATATCAGAAACCAGGTAATTTTAAAAAGTCTGTTGACCCCAGAATTTTCTACCACTTGATTAAAAAGGAAATGCTCCCAGCTTTAGCCTGTTATTAACTTTTCTTTCCCAATTCTTCAGGGCAAAGAAGACAAAAAGCAGAATAATGGAGTAAAGAAAATGTCTAGACTAGACAAACCCCTTAAGGCAAAGGCATAAAGTTTCAAGTTCAAGGTACTAAACCCACAAAATGTCACGGCCAAATTGTACCTTCAAATGCCAACAGCAAACACGGCATTTTAATGAGAAGTGGGTGGATATACACAAATCAGGTACAACAAGTGCAGCTCCTCAAGAGCAAACACTGAGTCACACCTTTTCTCAGTTTATGAGCCCTTGCACACGGCATCTCGGAGGCACATCCTCACAGGCCAGGGGGTTACACACCTCACCAGGACCACCTGCCAGCCCCTCTGGAACTGTGCATGCTCAAGCCTGTCCCAGCAGCACGGCAGAACAGGTTAATTTGCATCACATGCACCTCATTAATCCACACTAATTTTTTTTACTCTTCAAGCAGCAAAGGCAGGCGCCTGCACGCGGTCGTTGTCTCAGCTGACTGGTTGCAGCTCTACATGATGTCTGTTGCTTGTAATCAGGCCATCATATTCCTGCTCCATAAAGGGAGGAAAGATGAACAAAAACTTGGATGCTGAGAGTATCAGGTGTCTCAAACTGCAGGCAAAGAGCAGCACTGAAATCCAGCCCCTTTTGGCTGTGGGGCAGAAGGAAGCAGGGTCAGTGCACACGAGGAGTCAGAGAGCAAACTTAGAAATACACTCAGATATCCACAGAAATTCAACTTAGAAAGGGCAGGTGAAGGTAACAGACTTTAAATCCTCTATCAAATACACTGGACTGTGGTGATACAGCACTGTATTCCAAATGAGGAAGGGAGGCTCAGCCAGTGAGATTTCCATTTCTGCAGTTAGGTGAAAGACTTTTCTCCACGGAAACAATATTGTAGTAGCATTAAATTTCCATTTTCCCAGTGAGTTTAGTCACTGAATGCATTTTGAGTGATTTTTGTTTTGTTTTCAAAGCTCATGGGAATGCAAAAAAATGAAACACCAAACTGGATTCTGCTTGGAAATGAATGCTGTCAGTGCTGGCACTGCATGTTTCCATAAACAAGTTTCATCACTCAAACCTTAAAAATTTTCCCCCACAGAATACCGTAACAAGAGTTAGCTTACAAGATTTCATATGCATCTTTAAGCACTACATTAGCATTAATTTGGCTATGACACATGACTAAGCTTATCCTCTGCTTCCTCCTTCCTATCACACTCCTGAGAACTGGGCCAGACTGTCAGTGCTGCAGCAGACTGAAATCAGCTATTCTGCTTTTACCAGGGAAAAAAGAAAAAAAAAGCTGCACTTTTTTGAAGTGTCAAAAAATTTTTACCGCAACAAATAGCTCAGGATTTCAGAACACAAGTATGTGATTTTTTGTTTCAGTTTCTATGAGCATGGTTTGATCCAGCTGTGCTTTACTTCTTGAAACACAGCATCAAAACTTGACTAGGGTGCAGCAGAAAGCTGAGTGGTAGGTTCCTTCCAAAGAAGAATCCTTAGGATAATAGACCCTTTTCCCTTTCCACACTGGCATGTTTTAGTCCTCCTTGTGCCCTAAGAACACAGTAAATAATACACCTCCCAGTCCTCACTTTGCAGACTCTCTGGGGCAGGTTAGGACAAGGTACTTGTCCTTCTGCCCAGCTCTTTTCTGACATACAAATGCTCCCATGTGATTGTAAGAGAGCAGTTTGTACAATGTTATTTCCCAGCCTCCTCTCAGTGCTATTTAAGATGGATTTGTGGAATACTGAGTGAGAAACATGATCAGTAAATTGGTACCCAAACTCTTTCTCCTCTCCAGTAAGTGAATACGATGTGCTGACGAAGGGAGGGGGGGAAATTTTGTAATTTATAACATAGGAAAGCTATTTACTGAGTCTTGAAAAAGGATGCATGACTTTAACTACAGATTGACTCCATTCCTACAGGTACCAAGGGGTTTCAGTTTGTTACCACTGAGTCAATAGAAACTCCTTATACTAAAACAAACAAAACCCCCAAAGGGAGTACGTGTGTGTTGTGTGATAAAATTACAAAGAATTGTGCCATTGAGTCTTTCCAAAGGTGAAAGTTACTGCTGATTTAGCTCAGACCAGCAAGTACCCATAATATGCACTTCCTCAACTCTGTTTGGCACAGGTATGAACTGACAAACACAACCAACAACCCTTGCTGTGTCTGACTCATGACAAAACCTGTACCAGCTCTGCACTAAAAATAAGGGTGTGGCCTCTAAAACATTGAGGATTTTAAACCCACGACCTTCAGACTCTTAAAACCCCTAGAAATTTCCAGGAGGTCAAAGTGCTTCTGAAGTTGTTAGTGTACCAAAGCAGATTTTGGAGTTCAGAAACATGACAATTCAATTTAGGAAATATGTGTGAAAATCAGAATTTAAACCTAAACATAGCAGGACCATATTTCGACTTTCCCCAAGCATATATTCCTTTGAAGAGCTCGCATACTTTCCTCCAGAAAGCTGACTGCTTAAAATAGCTGTCAGCTTTCTAAAGGGAGTGATTAATTCCACTGGAGTTATTTCTGCTTCCAAGAATATGATTAAATTTAACTGACAATGGGGAAAGCTGCTGCTAATGGATGTCTCACATATTTTAAATAAAGCCCACACTTATGTGTTGCTAAGTGTGTGGGTTTTTTTAGTTTTTTAACTCGATTTTCATTATACAACCCATCAGTCAATGCTTATAAACCACTGACCAAAGCCATTCAATGACTGCTAGTAATTAGTAACTGCCTTGTAATTGCCCCAGAGCTAGTAGCACCTGTCTAGTAATTCCCAGTGACTACTAGAGCTAGTAAGTCCCTAGTAACTGTTCAGTAACTACAATAAGAGCCTCCCAGTAACTACTAGGAAGAGTCTAACAACGCTGCAATAACTCGGTGGTAACTGCTGGTAACTTCTTAGCACCTAACAACAGCTTGTAACAACTTTGTAGCTGTCTAATGTCTGCCTAACAATTACTAAACTACTAATTAGCCTTGTAACAGCCCAGTAAATAATAGTTACTGCCTAGTGTCTGCCTAACAGCTCCCAGTCGCTACTTAATACCTGCCTAATAATTATTGGTTACTGCCTAGTTAAAACTAGACCTCAGACCAGCCCTTCCCTTCATGGCCCCATCGACCCATCCCTCTTCAGGGCCGAATTCCCCTCACCCCCATTGTTTCCACCCCAAGGAGAATGAGCAGAGTAATTTCCCCCCAGTTTTCCCTGCTGTTGCCCCAAAAAGGGGCTTCATACAGCACCCCTTGGGAGGGGTCACATTGGATGGTTAAACCTGGATTGCAGTGGCAGCATGAGTCTGAGAAGCCCCTGCTTGGCGCAGGGATTTTTTCCTCCTGCTTTTTCCTTTTTTGTCTCTAATTCATGACTTATCCAAGCTCTGCTCACAACAGTCCAAAGTTGCTGCTATTAAATTTGATAAAATCGTGCTTTGGATAATTTTTAGAGGGCAGCAGAGGGTGCTGTTAGTTCTCCTGCTGGGAGGATGGGGCCACTCACCCCTCCAGCCCAGAATCCAGACAGACCCAAAGCACAGAATAATCTCCTGCTGAGGGGTCAGCCTTGCTCCATGCTCCAAAATTGGTGTTCTTCTCCATCTGGCTCTGAAATTCAATGTTTTTTCAAGGGGCTCAAAGTAGGTTCACTGCTATAAACACAGATTGAAAAAAGAAGGAATCCCTGATATCCAGCAACTACTTTGAAAACATAGATTCTTTGTTGTAATTATATTAATTGTTCCGTTGTTCTATTCTATTCTGTATTGTTATCTGAGAACCAGAAGCAGTGCTTAGTGTGATTAGTGACTGTGTTCAATATAGCCACACTCCAGGTTGTGTGAGTTTGGGAGGAAAAAAACCAATCAGCACTGATTTTGAGGTGCTAAAGTCCTTCTGGCAGTTTCTAAAAGATGCCTGGAGCCAAGGGAATAACCTCTGAGTAACAGATGAGACCAGAGCATTCTGACATCACCTATAACACATGTAGAGCGTTGCAGCTAAAATTGTCATTGCTTGTAGGAGTTAATTGCCTGCAGTGACTTTTCTAGGCTGCACAGTGTGAGCTGGGAGGCCTGTGCTGATGGCTCTGGGACAGCTCTGGCTCTCCTCAGGAGCAGTAGAGGTGTCTGATTGTTATGGGAATACTGCTCATAACCACATGAACAGCCAGATCACCCTGAATTTATGGAGCTGTGGATTGATAGTGTTTGTGCTTGGCACATGTGGGCAAGCTATAAGACAAGGTATTTGTTATGATACCATACTTAATTTGCAGGCAAGGAACACTGCCAGAGGCTTTTAGCAGAAGGTCCTGAGCAGCTCTGTGTCTCCAAGAGCCCAGTGATACTTCCCACTGCCTTGGAACTGTAAAGGATTTATTTTACTGCCACAGGATGCACAGGGTTTACCCTCTTTATTTCTCTGCATCTCACTTTTGCTGTTAAACCAGCAGATTTTTCTGTGCAGCACAGAAATGTGGGAAGAGGTTTAACTGTGCATTGTTATCTGCACAGTGCTTAAAGATAGAGGAGGAAGCAGCATCAGGTTTCCTCAGTGGAGGATGAGATTAGCAGGAACCAGCCCTGTGAAGTGCTATTAAATGATAAAAAAATGCTGAAGGGCAATGTGGGCTGGGTTCAGTTTTCACAGCAAGGTTCAGTCTTATACATGAGGGCCTTTCCTTGCATTTCCCTGGACTTGCACTGGTGCAGAGGGTGAAGCCAGGGCCTTGCTGCTCACAGGTTTAGTCTCTCTGGTGGACCCTCATTTTCCCCTCAGATGGCTCAGATTCTCTTCCACAGCTGAGCACTGGAGGTGGGGACAGCTCTCAGATGCTGTTTCAAAGAGGTTTAGTGCATCCAAGATGGTGAGAGTATCTAGGATGCCCTGCTTGCTCCCGCAGTCTGTGCTGAATTGTTGGTGTCCTTCCAGCTCCTTTCTCACTGCTCTGTACACATGCTGCCACTGGCATTTGGGAAGTGAATTCTTCTTTTCCTGGTGGTGACGGGATGCTGAGAATGTCAAGGCACATGTTTCTCTGTTATCCCTGCCTTTAAACACGCTGTCCATCTCTTTGAGGGTAAAAATAAAGCAGCTTTGTTTGACTTCCAGAAAGAGCCAGACAACAGTGGAGGGGTCAGAATTAGGCATCCCAGCCCTCCCTCTCCCACCACCTCAGCTGTTGCTTCCTGAGAGACAGAAGCATGTGGCCGCTAAAAATACCCTGCGAGGAGAATACATTCTCTCTCCGATGGGAGAGCATAAATTGAGCCGAGTTGTAATATATACAACTTCTTGTGGTTGGGAGAAGCATTTCCCAACGTCACTTTTGGGAGGGTTTTCCTAATGAAGCAGAAACCCCAGCCCTGTCCCGTGCCTGCATAGTCCGGCCATACTGTGCAGAGGAGCTCTCCTGCCTCTCCTGCTCCCACCCCCTCACCCTCCTACGGGAATCCGTGTGGCCAGGGGTGGGGGGAGACCAGCCCTCCTTTTATAAGCGTGGCCTCAGAGCTTACAACACCCTCAAGCTGATAGGAGCGACGGGAGGTTTGGCTTGCTCCGAGATACCCACCTGCCAAGCCTCGGGGTCCCTGGGATGACCAAAGGAGGAATGGAGTCGGTGGAAGTGTTCACAACTGAAGGCAAAGGCAGGGGTTTGAAAGCCCAGAAGGAATTCTTGCCTGGGGATGTCATCTTTGCAGAGCCAGCCTACGCGGCCGTGGTTTTTGACAGGTAAGAGAAAAGCACTCCCAAAACTCACACCAAAAGTAATCTCGCTGCAAAATTTCATCTGGCTGGTTGTGTAAAAGTTCGGAGGTGTCTGGATGACATCAGAGAAGGGATTGGAGGGAAGTCACTTTCGGAAAGACGCATCCACAGCTTGTAGTGAATGTCCTTCCCAGGGCTCAAATCAGCTTTTTCTTTTAGTGTGGCACAGTTTGTTTCCAGGATGTGACCTTACAAGGTGCTTGGTGTCGTAACCTTTCAGAAAAGCAGTGAAAGTTTCATGTACCTAGTGCCTCACAAAACCAGCCCCTTGCTACACTGCAGAGAACTGCCAGGAGTTGGGGTAATTCAGGTACAGGAATCTCAGACTGACTTTGCTGAAGTCTCTGATGAGTAATACATGGTAAAAGTGAGTTCTATTGTGCTCTTCTCACATGTACCATCCCCAGATGCACTTGCAGCTTCATCATCCACTGCCTTCAAACTAGGAGCTGGTGGGGATCAGTGAGTGACACTGTTTTTGTTAAAGAGATTTAATATTTACAGCTGGCTGAGCTAACTGGAGACAAATGTCTGCTTTTGCTCTTTCACAAGACTGGTTTAAAATTTATGTTCACACTGATGTAGCCAGTCTCTGATTCTGGGGCAAGAATATTTTTCTTTTCTGCTGCTTGTTTTAATCACAATATTCACTCAACCTGCACTGCTGGTGTGGCTGGTAGGTGCCCACTTCTGCCCTTTGAATCAGTGGAAGATTCACTTAAATAACCTGGAAGAGAAAATAACTTGGAAAAGATGCAAAGAATGGATTTCTATGTTGATCTCCATTGGGCTAAATCTAAATTAAAGCCTCTGACACAAATGAAATTTCTTCGGCCTTATAACATGCTAACTGAGAACAGAATGTGGCCCAGATTTTTGAACCGAGGACTTAGATGGCAGCTGAAGGTTTAATTCTGAGCTTAAGAAAGTCGTGAGTGCTCTTCAAAGGCAACATGGTGAGTCCTGAGACAGAATATTTTAGCCCAGAATTTTTAGCCAGTGACTTTAGAAAATACCCTGCACACTAAACAGGCTGTGAGCAATTCTGCTTAGCTGAGTTTTGTCTGATTAAATCAGCTCTGCTAACGAAGTCTGGGGCACAAGCAGAGGTCGTGCTGCTTTATTAACCCTGGTCATCTTGGAGCTGAAGCTGATCAGTGCCCCTGTGGCAGTACCAGAGAATTGGATATGAAATGGGCAGAGGAAGAAATAAGTTTTTTGTGTGTCTTTCATTCACTGCTTCTTTGTCCTTTAACTGTCAGTGGGGGAACATGATTATGAATCTTTGCCACAGCAGGAATGACACCTTTAGTTTTTGTTTTAATACGTCATTACAAGAGCTCACATTAAAAATGTCATTTTTCACTTTAAAATACTGAGTCCTTTAAGTCTTAACCCTGAGCTCAATTACAGGAGTTGGTGACAAAATAATTTCTCCTTGATGTGTCCTTTTAGCTCTTTAGTTAGTACTTCAATCTCACTCATGTCACTAGCTGGAATTTTGTGGTGATTTGCTTTGGAAGTGCTTATGGACAACTATTTCTTTCATATGCCTTATTAAAAATATTTTTTTTTCAAACCACTGAAAATGTTTTGACTTTTGATGGTGTGTTAAAAATATTTTTTCTTCTTTGTGAAATGTTGCAGCATGCATAGAGCACAGCTGCCCATGTTGAAGAGCTGCAACTTTGCTGCATTTTCAAATGTCACTTGTGTAATGTGAGAAAAGGGCAGAAGCTGCCACTGCATCAGCTCTTAGACTGCAGACTGTGTCTTAGGCTGATGTTTCCAACAGAAAACCTCAGATGGGGAGAGATGTGTTTCCCTGCTTCACTCCCTTCCTCCATGAACTGGGCTTGTTTAGCTCCCAGAGGGCAGGTCCAGAGGTTGAGCAGCAAGAAGTCAAGGTAAACACAGCCATTCTCTGCAAGTGTTGTGTAATAATGATGGATTCTTAACCTCCTGTGACACATTTCACCTCAAAGCTCTGAATATGGGTCAGAGGTGAAACACAGTTCCAAAATCTCTGAAACAGACTAAATTCTTGTTGATTAGAGCTTGGCAGGATATAGCCTGGGTGTGAGATACAGTGGAAACACACATTTTTCTTGTGGAAATTACCCTGATGCTTTTCTTACACACGCAGGGCTTTGGTTTTAAAGGTACCTTCTATTGCTGTCCCAGGGTATTCAGTTGCATCAAACTCCACTGAACTGATTGCTGTCAAAGAAAGGTTGCTTGCATCCTCATATTCTTTATTCCTGCAAGAATAAATCCACACCTGGCCATGGTAGCTGGTTTTACCCTGTAAGTGTTGCCTCTACATGGATGAAGAGCCCAGTGAAGAGGCATGTGCTTTTCCTTACCCACAAATACAGGTGTATAGGTCCTAAAATTGCTGATGAGTCTACACTATTAAAAAAGGGTTTCAGCCTGCACAGGGTAACCCAAAATCCAGAGTCCCTCATCCTAATTCAACTCAGTATCTCCCATGCCTTTCTGAAAGCACTGTGTATGTGCACTATGGAAAAGGGACTCAAAAATGAATGATTGCTGGGTTAAAGTTTTTGGCTCAGGCCCTACCAAATATGTGACCAGAATTTCAAGAGATCTCAGCTTTCTTTGTGTATAAAGACCACACAGATGCACTGGAGTGCAGAGCTGGTTCCTACTTTGCATGCCTTTGAAGAACTCAGTCCTTTGGGAAGTCTATTCCCAGTCTGTGGGTACTGAGACCTTGAAATCCTTCCCCTGATTTTGCTGTGGAAAGGTATATGGAAGGCAGTTGTAGGGCAGAGGCCACACTGTAATCTTCTGTATGGCTGAAAAGGATGTGCAGGCGAAGCAAAGGTCTTTTTGAGATTAGTAGGAGCAGCTTTGCAGAGATACACCACCCACCACTGTGCTCTCTGGGACATAGCTTGAAATGGAAATCAGACTGGGATATCAGCCACAATTTACCTGGCCAATAACCAGATGGCCAAGTTTAAAGTCAGCAACAAGCTACACGTGGGAGCTTTGACAAGCTGCCAGGCAAATAAATGCCATTCCTGTACTTACCCAGAAAGTCAGGGCTGTTGTCACTGCTGGTTACCTCCTCCAGTGCTGGGAGCTGGTTGGAGGGGCTCTTTGATCACCCCGCTATGGATGCAATCCAGGGCAACTGGATTTCATAGTACAGACTCCAACCTGACTTATACATGTAGATAGAGATGGATACCTAGACAGACAGATGCATGTGAGGAGCTGTTGAAGTAATTTGGACCTGAGGCTGCCACCCAACTGCACTTTATTGATGTCTGTCTTTCAGTAGGAAGCTGAGTGTGAGGAAGCATAGAGATTTTATTTTGCTAAGAAATAGAAGAAATGTTTTCTTTGACAAAACTCTATCATCAGGTGTCCCTGCAGAGCCCAACACTGGACTTCTGTGTCCAAACAACTGAATCCAACACTAAATGCTGGTATAATCAATGGAACTCTGTATGTGCAGTGAGCACAGACATCTACCTTTGGGCTGAATGGCTTTCCAGACCCCACTGAGTGTGGTGGTGGAATCTCTACTCAGACACAAGGGGTACAGAGGAGCACATCTAGGTGTCTAAACCTACAGGCTGCATCCCACCCTGGAAGCCCCTGAAGGTCACAGGGACCCTGGAAGCCTCTAAAGTCATTAGGGTTGGTGAGGGCTTGTACTCTTCAGCCCAATGATGGTCATCTCAGCAGCACTTTCTTACACAGTGCCAGAGACTTTTAATCTAGAAGTATGTAAAACTCAAAGAAAAATGAGGCTCCTATAAACACCAGCCAGCTCATAGTCAGATTTTAAAGCCAGAATATGACTCACCAGGCTAACCCTGTTCATTGCAGGGGAGTTGGACTAGGACTTGATGACCTTTAAAGCTCCCTTCCAACCAAACCATTCTGATTTTATGATTCTATAACTTAGTTGCTTAACACAGTGTGATTTCCAGGGTGAAGTGTATACACAGCCTGATGTCTGATTCAGCCTTGCTGTTATCAGCTGAAATATTACCCAGAAAACACCCCTGTCAGGCCTGCTTTGCCCTAACGTAGAAGCAGAAAGCTGGAAATGCATCTTCTCAAGAGATTCTTTGCTTTTTGGAGGGGTATTTTTTCCATTTGCAGAGGCCCTGAGCCTCTCAATGAAGCTTTCTCTAACCCTTCCTCCCTCTTTGCTCTCTCCCTGAAGATCCCAGGTCCCCTTTCCTCCCTCACCTCCATGACGATGGCACTCCCAGTGCCAGGGCTCAATGTACTGTATGTGACCTTCTCCTCTGACACGTCAGCTGGCTCTCAAGCCTGTAAGAGTTTACATTTCCTATAAGCAAGGGGATGCCTCATATGTCTCTGTCAGCCTTTGCCAAGAGAAGGTTTGCTCTTTAACCAGCAGGATTTGAGGGACAGTAGTCAAGGAAAACAGTGTCATGTGGTGGAAAGCCAAGATCGCCTGAAGATCTGCTTGATGAGTGACCTGCAAATTGATAAAAAATTGAGATCATGCAATTTTTGCATGTCTTTTTGATGCATGAAAGAGACTGAAAACATTTTCCAAAGAAATGTGGGGAACTCTGTTATTGTAGTTAGGCTAACCTAGAGATATAAGAAATCCAAAATTCCCATAACACATAACATGAATGAAAAGATTACGGGAACAAACTCTTGAGCTGACACTGACAAAAACTGAGAGCTAATGTGATCATAGTCACATTTTTAAAAATGTTCTGGGGTTTGATTTTTTTATTACTATCTCATTTGTTCAAAAGCTTAATTAAAACCTGGGAGAAAACAGCTTTTTAAAGAAAACCTCACCCACACCTTTAAGAAGAGGCTGGGGAATCTTGTAATGAAAGACTAAAAATAAAATAGTCAAAAATTAGTCTAAAATAAATCCTCCTCTCAAATCAGAAAAACTAGGATATATCATCCTTGACATTTTAAAGATGAAAGTACTAAGCTCCAACCCCTTTTGAAAGGAGCAAACCCATTCTTATGCTAATAATTCATCTTTAGGTAGCAGGTGCATTTTCTTAGGCTGTTGTCTTTAATGTAAAGTGTTACAGCCTCTGCTTTGAAAACCAAGGAGACTTTGCCTACATCTTAAGCTGTTCTTATGCTGTTGTCTGGAGTAGACTGAGGAGAGAAATGCTCTGCCAAGCAATAATAAATAGGATTTAGGTGTAAGTTAGGCCATCTGTGTGTATCATCTGTGATGTACAGAATAGCACGGACCCATGTTAAAGAGTTTGTGAGCTACTCACTGTAATCCTCCTCTGTTCTTTGCACTAAAGCCATCTCACCTGGCTTTTCCAGGCCAGTGAATGAGATGTTTTGTGTGCTGGATGGCAGATGTTTGGGTTGTGCGTGTCTCAGAGATGAGGTTAATACATTTCCTGCAACAGTGTTCAGCCCTCTGTGACAGTGCTCAACCCTGGCAGGTCCAACAGATCTTAATCTGTCTGAATCCAGTCCAGCAGGCCCAAGAGTTATTTGTTTCTTGTGCTTTCACTGCAAGGCGTGCTCGCAGGAGCCATGATTTAGTTGTCCGTGCTGTGTTGCCTCTTGCATTTGTTGTCTGGCGTGTTGAATCACTGTTTTTGTCACTGTAGCTACCTTCAGGATTAGTTGTAGTTGTGCATCTCACCAAAGTAACACCAGAGCACGTGAGCCCTTCAGAGTTCAGCTTGGCCGATGTTGGGGTGGGAGGCCAAGGAAACCTGAGGCTCCCCAGAAAGTCATTCACTGAGTCAGTCAGTGGCATCTGCCCCCTAAGCCAGTCCTAAATCTCTGACCTGGCAAGCTTGTGAAGGGCTGGAGGTATCCCTGTACTGAAGAAGATCCTGCTTTTGGGCAGGGTGAGAATCAGTTCTCACTATGTGTGGAAGGGGGCAGTGACCACCTCAGAGGCTGTGGTGTGCAATCACAGAGCAGAAATCAGTTGTGTTGTCCCTCTGATGAAAAAAGGGAAGCTGAGCAGCAAGACCCAGAGGGTTCAAACCTCCAGGGTTCCTCGGTAGGTGCCACAGCAGAAGTCACCTCCCCAGGGTCCTCTCCAGGAACTTTTAGTGCTGCCTGGCCATGCAGTATCCTGACCCCATGGGTGTGGGCAGCTCTCTGTACTGGAGGGGAGATCTGGGAAACCTGGAACCATTTTGGGTTGTGTTAAACACTTTCCAGACCAGACAGAGAAGGTTTTATAGACCAATGATTTCCACAGGCTGAGAGACCTAAATTTATTCTTAGGCTGCTCCACTTGGAGAGCGTTGACATTTTAGAGGGGATGAGAGAGGAGACTGTGAAGCACTGCAAGCCTTTGGTGTCCTGGGTGCTGTGTGTCTCCAGGACAGGGGGTATCAGAACCCAGCCAAGGGAAAGCCCCACTTTGTCATTCCCTTTTGGGGATCCAGCTCTGACAAACTCCTCTGGAGTTTGCACACCTGCCAAGGGGCACTTGGGGGATTTAGGTGCTTGCAGATGCTTAAGCAATGTTACTTGAAGTTTTATGGAATAGGGCTGAAGTACTTGTGTCTCCTGATTTTTTACTATGCCGAGAGTCGAGCCCAGGCCTCTGGAGTTGACACCCAGCATCGATAAATCCAGTCTTCTTTGAAACCATTGTAGGGCACAGAGGATCCCACAATGGTTTTGTAAGAGCTGCAGTATTTCTTACACCTGCAAGTCAGATTACCTGTGAGTAATTGTCTCTGCAATTTCAATACCAAAAGGGCTGCTCCTTTTTTTTCTCAGAAAGTCTTGTGTAACTTTTTTGTTGCATTTCTGCATCTCTCTAGAAATGAGGGATTCCAGAGCTGGCGGTAAGTTCTGCCAGCCAGTTTTGCTTTGGAAAATCTGGACACTCTTTGCAATAAACAGCAAAATCCAAAATCAGCATTTCAGTATTTTTTTATTCTCTGGGATCAAACTGAGGGGAGAGAAGCACCTGTTGAAGGACTTGAATTTTTCTGCATCATGTTCCCTTCCAACCTGTCATTCCTTGCTGCAAGGAAGCCTCTTTTTCTTTTTTTTTTTTTTTTTCTTTCTGACTGCCCTTAAAACACCCAGGTGGCAGGAGGGACCCCCATTCCTCATGTGAGATATCTCCCTGTGCTTCCTGGCACGATGTAACCATGTGGGTTTTATCAGCTCTCGGGCTCTGCTTTGCCTTACAAGGAGTGCAATCTCTCTAGCACCTCTCTGCCCCCCTGACCTGACAGCTGACAGAGCACAGCCTCACATTTCTCACCAGCTCTCATCTCTTCCATTTGACACAGTGGAGCTGACTGCATCTCCCTTCCCAGACAGATTTCCCCCTGCCCTATCCCAGGTGATTGCTCTGCATTGTGTTCCCTCCAGCACTGCTCACTTTCCTAAACCTCATTTTTCAAACCTCATTTTTGCATGTGGTTTTGTCTGGTGTGGGTCATCCTGCCTTTAAATCCATGGCCCTCTTTATCCTGCAAGAACCAAAGCACAGGGTAGATTATGTCAGCAGCTCACATAATATTTTCAGAGAAAAGGAAATGCATTTTAAATGTACTGTGATATAAATATAAATATATATATGTGTACCTATATATAGCTATAGGTGTAGTAGAGAGGAAGGGCAATCTTTAGGCTGGATTCTCTGGGGCTGTGAGTCTGATTCCTGCTTGGGGCGCATCCTCCTTATGGGATCATAAAAATTTTTTTTTATTTCCCTGTGCCTCAGTTTCCCCACTCTGTGCTGTGCACAATTATAAATGTTCCTTTGATCATGAGGCCTCTGTGGTCCCTGAGATTTTTGCAGTGAGGAGAAGCTCCCTTCTGGCACCAGCAGTGGCTGAGTGATGGGAATTTAAATTCTCCTGTGCTGTCAAGCCTGGCTGGAGGCCCAGATAGAGTGGATGGTTGCCTGGAGAAGCAGACAGCTGGAGACACCAAATCAGGCAGTGAAAAGCCTTCTCTAGCAGCAAGGGGAAAATCCCAAAATTTTTTGGACAGGCAACCAAAGCGTCTCCCCTTCCTCAGGGAATTAAGTTCTAGGAGTAAAAGCTGGACACATGAAGGGGGATATGGGGGAGATTTCCCCTCAGTCTGGGACCCTGGACACTCTCAGAGAGAGGATGTGAGGTCAGACTTCATCAGGATCCTCCCCCAGCCTTGGTTACAGTTACATGCATACAGTTGTAGGATGCTTCTTGGAAACCCTGTTTTGAATCCTGCAAAGATGAAATACCCTTTTTGAAGGGGTCCCAGTTATTCCATCACCATTGAACTTACAGCAACAGCACCAGCCAAGAACACAAGGATTAAGCTGGGTGGGATGTTTCACCACCCTCCCCAAAAATCTTGAGTGGTTCATTTTCGTGGCTGCAGGGAGCCCAGGGGTGCAAAACTGGCAGGATCTTCCCTGGGCAGAGGTGGCTCTCACTGATCCAAGGTGTCCCTCTGTCCTTCCAGCCTGACACACGTCATCTGTCACACCTGCTTCAAGCGGCAGGAGAGGCTGCACCGCTGTGGGCAGTGCAAGTTTGCCTATTACTGCGACAGGACCTGCCAGAGAGCAGCCTGGCTCAACCACAAAAATGAGTGCTCTGCCATCAAGAGGCACGGCAAGGCACCCACCGAAAACATCAGGTGAGAGCTGGCCCCTGTGACCCGGGAGAAAACAGAGCATCCCACGGCAAGGAAGAGCTGGGTGGCCTGATCTGGGCAAGGTGGAGGTGGGAGAAGGTTTAGGATAGGCCAGGAACATCCCTGAGATAAGGAAAGTATGTGTAGGAGCATCAGTGGAGCAAGAGATGTGCTCCTGTTTGGGTTTTTTTAGTGCTCTACCCCAGAAACTACAAATGTGGTGAGGCAAACCCACCCTGGATGGTTTATGAGGAGGTGTGGGGAACTGGGGAATAAGTGGAAAAGTGAAAGAGGAGGTGGATTCTTCCCCAATTTGCCTATAGGATACATTAATTTGTCTCCACATGCTGGCTGCGCCATAAAAAAATGAGAGGAATCCTCAAGGAAATGGGAGCAGCTGTTTACCTTATTATACATATTAATAAAAGACAGTTATTCCTACCGTGAGAGCTGCTTAATTTCAAAATTATAATAATTCAGAGGGAGGGCGTTTCCAAGGGAGGCTCCTGCCTTCCCCAGCAGATACCTGTCCTTAACCCAGGACAGCCAGGAACATCCCTGAGATAAGCAAAGTATGTGGAGGAGCATCAGTGGTGCAAGAGATGTGCTCCTGTTAGGTTTTTTTTTGGTGCTGGGCCCCAGAAACATCAAATGTGGTGAGGCAAACCCACCCTGGATGGTTTAGGAGGTGTGGGGAGGTGAGCAGTAGGTGGAAAAGTGAAAGAGGAGGTGGATTCTTCCCCAATTTGCCTATAGGATACATTAATTTGTCTCCACATGCTGGCTCTGCCATAAAGAAATGAGAGGAATCCTCAAAGAAATGGGAGCAGCTGTGGAGGGCTGGGGACCTGGGGGTCTGTAGCACTTCTCCAGATGAGAACACAGGTGTGGGACAAAGCCCTGCGTCTCCCTTTCCCTCAGAAGGCTGGGGATGGCGACCAGCCATCACCCAGCTGGTGCTGAGCCCGTCTCCGTCGCTGTGCCTGCGCACCATTCATCCCCCGGGAGATGATTTTTGACGGTCCTTTGTTCTCCCCTTGCGGTGCCGGCGCTGTAACACCCGCGGCTGTGTCCTGGCCAGGCTGGCTGCCCGCATCCTGTGGAGGATGGAGCGGGAGGGCAGCGCGCTGTCCGAGGGCTGCCTGGTGGCCATCGACGAGCTGCAGAACCACGTGGACAGCTTTGGCGAGGAGGAGAAGAGGGAGCTGCGCACGGACGTGGAGAGCTTCCTGCAGTTCTGGCCGCCCCACTGCCAGCAGTTCGGCATGCAGCTCATCTCCCACGTATTCGGAGTGGTACGCCGCGCGGGTGGCAGCGCCGACGGGGAGGGATTGCAGTGCCAGCTCTGCGGAGAAACTCTCCGGCTGGCTCGGTTCGAGGATGGGCGACTTCAGCCCATTCCCCACCTGCTGCTCCTCTGCGCCGGCACTGGGAAATTGAGGCATGGCGAGAGCAAGGGCTGAAACATTTCGTCTGTCTAAACGTGCAGACAGTTTGCTCAGTCATAGGTGCTGCATTTTCATCACAAGTCCCACTGTGCATCTTTCTGCACCTGGGAGAGCTGAGAAAATATACTTTTAGTAAATACACCTGGAATATATATGAATATACCGGATCTGTTTTAGTGGATACACTAATGTCTATTAAGATTGTGTGCATCACATTTTTTACATTGACATATATAATAAAATCAGTTAAAAATGGAAATATATTTAATAATATCCATTACTAAAGTTGTTAACTACAAATTTTTATTCTCAGTGTAGGGGAGGAAAATTCCAGTTCAGGCTGAGCTGCTCTGCTCCCAGCCCTGGGTTTTCTTGCACTATCTCCTCAGCTCCCAACACTGCCAAGAGGAGCCACAGGCTCTGCTCACCCTTCTGCCAGGGCCTGCTGTGCAAGACAAGCTGACCTTTGCCACTCCCAGTACAGGGAGAGAACACAGCATGCTTTGGTACCCACACCACAAAGAAAATCCAGTCCACTGGACACAGGGAGACCCTATGTGCTAGTGACCAGCACAGCATGTCTGTGGAAAAGCAAGGAAGTACAGAAAAAGTACAGAATCAGTTCACAAAGGAAATAAAACTCTTAACAGAGTAAAATAATCAGCAGCTGAGTTAATTATTTCCTTTAGTTTATCCTATCACATTTTCTCTTTGCAGATATTTCCATTATCTATGTGTGTGACTAAAAACTGTTCTGTTCCTATGTGATAATAGTGTATCATGCAGAAAAGTGAAATAATTCATTCTTGGAATATATGTTACGCAAAAGTAGTCATTCTGAAAATTCACAGCAAAGAGTAGTAGCTGGATTTATGAGCTTTGAGGGCAACCCAGCAAACATGACCAAGTTCAATGTAGTTCAAGGTTAATTTCTAACTGATACCTGTTTTCGTGAGCGTGAACTTTGCTTTCTGCTTGAATTGAGTTCATTTTCCTGTGACCTTTTCCTGAATTATTTTCAGGAACCAGACATAAGGAGATCAATGCAGGGCCAAAGCAAGTTTATCTTAGGCATCCCAAGTGAACACTGACAGCAAATAGTCTGTAACATTGACTCAGCTCTGCCCTGGTCCCTCTGCATGAGTCCTGCATTGCTTCTCTCCTGATATTTTATCCTGACGGGAGTGCTTCAGCTTTTTCTCCTTTAATGCTTCTTTCTGTCTGTGTTTTGGGAGTAGATCAGCTGCAATGGCTTCACCCTCAGTGACCAAAGAGGACTGCAGGCTGTTGGTGTGGGAATCTTCCCCAACCTCTGCCAGGCCAACCACGACTGCTGGCCCAACTGCACTGTGGTCTTCAACAACGGCAAGTGAGTGGATTTCCTGCCTCGGTGCAGCAAGGATGCATCCTAACAGCCAACTCAGCAGGTTCTGCCATGCCCAGGGTCAGGTCCCTGCTCCAGAAAATCTGTTCATTCTTATTTCCTTCTCTAACTCAGAAAAAAAACAAATCCAAACAGTATTTTCTTGCTAAAGACAAACTGATTTCTCTCCTTGTTATTTAAAAAATTGTCATCTGATATGCTAACAAATACATAAGATTTGACCCCAAATCCAGCAACCCACAAAGAATTTTTCCTCTGGTTTCTTATGAGTTTTGTAACTAGACTCAAAATAGGTCTAAATTAACTAAAGCAGTAAGTAGCTGTTTTACACACCCCTTATAATGAAGCTTCATCTATAGACAGTTAAGCAGTAACTCCACTGAACAAATTGTCAAGGATTATGTACAAGAATTTCTCCTAACCAAAGACTGCAATGATCTATGTACTATCTGCTGGTGTGTTTATAGCCATTCCTAACACAACCCATCTGGTGAGAGTGTACCATCTCAATTAATCCCTGATTAACTCTTTAGCAATGGGGTCTTACTGACAGTTGTGATTGTTACCTGCAAGCAGAGTCACCTGAGAGTGCAGGATGCTCTCAGCCTCTGGGCATTCCCTATTCCCACCCACGTCCTGCAGGAAAACCTTTGCAGGACGAGTGAGATGGAAAAAGATTCAGTGGGAAATGTGGGGATGTTTCACCAGAGCTGGGAGTGGAGGTAGCCCACAGGAGGGATGCTCTGCCCTTCCCAGTTCTCAAGGCATGACAGGTATAAATTGCTGTTGATTCAGAAAGTTGCAGTGTGTGTAAAACATTAACTGTGGGAAATTGCTTGCCAAAAACTGCACAGCCACAGGATTTCCTCTGATCTTTCTGCTGCTATTTTACAGCTACCAGTCTTCACTAAACTTTAGTGCTATAACTTAACCACTTCTCTTCTCTTTTTAACTAAAATTAAAAGCCTCTCCTTTTTTAACTAAAGCATTGGTTCTGCGCTCCAGTTATCACTGCTGGTTTTCCTTGATAAAACTACACCAGCATTTACCAAGCAGCTGGTAAATGAGCCAAAAGAAAACAAAACTGCATTAGGATGATTACCTTGGTGGGAAATAGGGTCTGATCCAAAGCCAGGTTGGAGTCTGTACTATGAAATCCAGTTGCCCTGGATTGCATCCATAGCGGGGTGATCAAAGAGCCCCTCCAAAAAGCTCCCAGCACTGGAGGAGGTAACCAGCAGTGACAACAGCCCTGACTTTCTGGGTAAGTACAGGAATGGCATTTATTTGCCTGGCAGCTTGTCAAAGCTCCCACATGTATCTGGTTACTGGCTTTAAACTTGGCCATCTGGTTATTGGCCAGGTAAATTGTGGCTGATATCCCAGTCTGATTTCCATTTCAAGCTGTGCTCTAGAGGGCACAACTGCTGATGTCAGTGGAGACCTTTCTGTGCAGGAGATCTAGTCCCCTTGTTCCTGTCAAATGTCAGGAGCAGGTTTTGCACATTCCCTGACCTAGACCACTCTTAAAATCACAGTGCCAGGGCAGTTCTCCACCAAATCCTCCATGCCCCAGTAATGGACTATTTGGTCCTGGTGGCTGCACATCAAAAGGCAGCTCTCATGCAGTGCCACGTGAGCCAGACACAGGGAACCCCCTTGGCTCCTGTCAGTACAGTGTCCAGTGCTATGCCATGTACCCATTTTTTTTTGTTGTTGTACTTGTACATGTGTAAACTGCAGATGTTTGTTTTGTCTTTCAGTCATGAGGCTGTAAGATCAATGTTCCACACACAGATGAGGTGGGTCAGTCTTGAAAGTATCATTCTCCTCCATTACCCTGTACCCCCATGCCCTGTGTTTAATGGAAAAGATGCAAAGACCCCAAGAGGCTCCCTCTGTTTACTCCAAATTCCACTTTTCCTGTTTTCTAAACTTCTCCTCTTCGCCTGTGTAAAGCCCCACTAAACCCAAACCTCACTTAACTCTGCATTTTGTAGTAAATTAAAATGATAGTGGTAATACTGTGACTGTCTTCCCCAGGGTGAATTCGCTCTCTGCCTTCCCATCCTCTCCCTCGGCTTCTTCTCTGTCAGTATTTCCCCTCTCCACTTCTCATTTCTCCTCCCCTGACCATGGCAAGAGCTTGAAAGTCAGAACAAGGTCTTGCTAATCTTGTACAGCCCAAAATAAAACCTTGCATATTAGGAGAGGAGAAATGACTGTGTTACTGACATACTAAATGCTCCATGTTTCTCCTGCAACAAACTGTGCCCGAGGAATGTGTTGCCTAAAGTAGCAGTGCCATGAGATGTAGGTTTCAATTCCTTTTTATCACAATCCATGATTAATGTTCCACCTTTTAATGATGCCACTGTTACCTGATCCAAACGAAATAAATGAGAAAAATATATGCAATAACCAGTCTTTGCTTAACTCATGGCATTTGGTATATTACAGTGTTCTTAAGGGAACACTGTTGTCTTTAAAATTTAATTTCAAGCAGGCATGTATTTTCCTCAAAGAAGATGTCAAATACATTTGAAGTGCTCTTCTTCACCACTGAATCTTACTCAGTACATTATAGATAGGGACATAAAAAGGGGGGAAAAGAGTTTCACTTCTGATTAGAGTTGCTATTTGGGGCAATTTGAGTTTTGGGCTATCGGGCACTCGCTGTGCCTGTGCATGCAGCTATCAAGCTCCCTGCTGCTTGTGGCAGACACTGGGGAAAGAGCCCTTGACAAGCTCAGTGGTGTGCTCCTGGCTGACAGTGTCTCTTTAACGGCAGTATTTAAAATATGCCATGTGTTTCCTGGCTTACCTCCACACAAGGGATGGCTGCTTAAAATACCCCTACGGTGCTTGGGCTATCAGGGGCATCATGAAAGTCAGAGGCTTGATTTTGCTTCTCTGGTTGCATGACTCATTTTAACAAGGATCCTGTGAAGTGTGAACAGGAATGTTTATATGTGTATACATTTCAGATGGGAATTGCTCTTTTTTGTGCACTTCCTCCTGGAGTAGCTGGTTGTACCTTTCTCTGTCTGGCATTTTCCTGTGGTTGTGACATAACTAATAGCTGCCCTTTGTGACAATGGCATGTTTGGTGATAAATTTTGTATGAAATATGTTGCTGATATGGCAACACCCAGAGAAGATCAAGACCAGCCTCAGAGAAGAATTTTGACAGCAGCTTTAGCAGAGCTGGAAGACTCAGAGCTCTGCCCTTGGTACTGAGAGCCTGTAACAGGAATTCCAAGGGAATTAGAAGGGAATTACAGGAGAATTACAAACCCTTTGCAAAAACATTATCAGACAGAATAAGTCATGTCCTCCTCAAAAGGCTTACTTTTAAGGCACCTAGTGATACCTGTGAGTCCTCTCCTACCTCTCCTTTTAATGAGGCTTTTGATGGGTTCCACCTAGAGAACCTGACTCAGGTGGGAGCCAGCAGGTCCCCCCCCTGGTCCATCTCAGGGCAGACATGTACATTAAACACACTGTTGAACTCACTAGTAGTTGAGAGAGGAGGTGGATACAAAAGAACCACCTTACAGTTGGTATTTGATGGATCTTTTCCCCACTCTGGCCAAATTCTCTAGCTAGTTGTGCCTGTTTAGCCCCTACAGCTGAGAGATGGCCCAGAGAAACTGGGAAATTCAGTATGTAGAGTGAAACAGCAAGGGAATAGTTCTGAATCTCCACATGATTTAAGACCTTTTGCAGGGAATGACATGAGGGAAAGGCAGGTACAAAGGTCTGGCTTTCCAAATCCTGTCATCAGGGGCTTGCCATGGATTTCAGTAACAGAGACTGGCAAGTGAATTGTGGTAGTAGATCAAAAGAACTATTTAAAAATAGACTCTCTCCAGATAATTATTTCTAAGCTTTTATGTGGAAATGCATGAATGGGGTGAGGGCATCTCTTATGCAGCACCCAGAGGGAATTTGCCTTAACTTTTCGAAGTGAAAACGATACCAAAGGCAGCAGAGCTCAGGATCTGGGAGTATAGCCAGGGGTATGTGGGTAGCATGCAAAGCAGTACTTAAAAAAAGACCCAAAATCCAAACTCAGCATTTTAGTGTGTATTTCTGATCTCAATGGTTTTTTTCTTCTGGTGAGACCTCCTGCAACAAACTAAAAGTTGATGTCTAGGTTCAGCCCCCTTATGGATAAAGTAATGGAGCCATAACCTCTTTATTGCTCAGACCTTTACATACAGGGATATGTAAAGGACAGGGACTTGTAGAGGGGCAGGAAAAACCAGTGTGGCTGTGTTCTCACTCTGTATTCAGTTAACCAGACTGCTGTTCACCTCTGCACTGCCTCCCTGAAGACTTAAAGCAGTGCCCTAGGGCTCACTCTGCAAGGCAGGGCAGGCTGCAGGATTTGCCCCTGAGGGCTCTGTGGTTGCACTTCTGCTTCTGCTGCTTGTCCAAATGCACACCCCATCTCCTGTGCCCTCAGGATCGAGCTGCGGGCCCTGAACAAGATTTCTGCGGGGGATGAGCTGACTGTTTCCTACGTGGATTTCCTCAGCCTGAGCGAGGAGCGGCGGAAGCAGCTGAAGAAGCAATACTACTTCGACTGCACGTGCGAGCACTGCAAGAAACAGCTCAAGGATGACCTGATGCTGGCAGTGAAGACAGGAGAAAGCAAGGTATGGTTTGTCCTGCAGTGTCCAAACCCAGTGGTGGCTGCATCTCCTCTGCCAGGGCATCTGTGGGTTTCTAGGACTGTGGTTTCTCAGCATGGGGACACTCTCGATAGGAGCAGAGTCAGATTTTGGCAAAAGCATGACTAATGCCAGTGTAAAAAAATGAGAGCTGAACCTTGATTGGGCACAACACCAAGCCCACCATGCAAGGCCAGCTTATTAATCCTTATTATGCAAGATAAGTACAGTTTTTAATTTAAAAAAGCCCCCAAAAGTTGACTTTAACCTAAAAGTCCTTCAATAGACAGTATGCAAAAATATTGGAAAATTAGGTCTAGAGCTGAGAAACATGCTGGCACTTAGATGTGGTTGTTTGGGGTTTATTTTGTTTGTTTTGTTTTTGTTTTTGTGGGTTTTGTTTTTGATTTCTTGGTTTTTGGTTTTTTTGTTTGTTTGTTTGCTCGTTTGTTTGGGACTTTTTTGGGGTTTTTTGTGTAATTTGTTTCTGTTTGTTTGTTTGGGTTTTTTGGGGTTTGGTTCTTTTTTTTGGTTTTTTGGTTTGTTTTTTTCTCTCTGAGAAACTGCAAGGGAATCTACATTTTGAGTGCAGATTTGGTTTTTGTTTGTTTGGTTGGTTGGTTGCTTGGTTGGTTGGTTTTTTGTTTGTTTGTTTCTGTTTGTTTTTTTTTTTTCCTGAGAAACTGCAAGGGAATCTACATTTTGAGCATAGAAAGAGCAATGTGTTGGAGGTCATCCACGGTGACAGGACTAAAGAGTGCTGCTGAAACTCTATGGTTTGTACCATCACACCAGCTCCAGAAACGTGGGAAGCCTGAACTTCCAGATCCTCTTTGCAAAGGCCTGTCACAAGGAGTTTGCACCATCACTTGACATTTTTGCATGTTTGCTGTGGGCAGACTGACTGTGAGGAATTAACACGTTTAACTGCTCATTTTTAAACAATCTTTCTTTTCCTTGGAGGTCTCACAAGTCATCGAGTAGGAGGTTATAAGGCTGTGTCCTGCTGTTGGCAGTGGGATGTTTCTTGGTCAGCAGCTCCAGTTTATGAGTGTGCTGGCAGCTCTAAGGGTTTCTTTTTATTTCCTCTGCCCAAGGATATAATTGCTCATAGGTTTTGTGCTCGCTGGCAGTGGTAGCTTGGGCATTTCTACTCCTGCAGGCCTTATAAAGTGTATAAGGGAAGGCAAAGCAAGGCAGAGCAATAACTCTGTCATCAAGTCATTGATCTGCACTGTTGAGCAGTCACACCATGAATCAGACAGTACAGC
The DNA here is from genome assembly GCA_013400175.1 of Phainopepla nitens. Classification (NCBI taxonomy): domain Eukaryota; kingdom Metazoa; phylum Chordata; class Aves; order Passeriformes; family Bombycillidae; genus Phainopepla; species Phainopepla nitens. Next base: position 215,959 of record VXBQ01015647.1, on the reverse strand, counting down.
TCAGGGGATGATGTGGAGCAGGTGAGAAACAAAACAGAAAAGTTGGGATGAGGAAATGTGACCTCACAGAAGCAGTGCCACCTGGAGAGGCCCAGTGAGATGCAGCTCCCTGGGAAGGAGAACAGAACTCTCAGCCTCCCTCTCAGGAGGTGCCAGAAAGCCAAGCTCAGTCCTGTAACTCTTCATTCAGAGAGGTGGCAGCCAGGAAAGGCTGGATATTGCAGAGTGTAAATCTCTGCTTAAGAAAGGTTTAGAGAAATAGTATTGAGCTGATGTAGGGGAGCTCCCTTAAGGGAGACAGGAGATGGGACTAGAGGAGACCCTTTCCTTGCTGGGTCAGGTTCTCTTCTGGTGCAAAAGACCCTGCTATATAACCTCATTTTAAATTATCAAGCTTCATCCTACAGCTAATCCTGACTACTGTACTTCTCCACATATAATAAAAAGCTGTCCCAGAGCTCAGTTCCCTGATGGAGAAGGATTTTTATCTGGCTTTCTGCAGGAGTACTTTTGAACACATTCTTGAGTAGACAGAATAAAAAATATCTCATTCCTCATTCAACACCTGCTATCAAGGCTTGGCTGAACAGCAAGACCATGAATCACAGAATAATTTGTCTTGGAAGGGGCCTAATAGATCATCTCATTCCATGTGCTCTACCATGAGCAGGGACAGCCTTCCACTAGATGTGCACCATCCCCTTTTTGTGAGTGTTAGAGGTGCTGTGCAGCACACAGCAGGAAAACCTGCATTTCTGGGGGAATGTCCTCCACAGTCTGAAGTGCTTGTGCAGAAAAAGCCTGTGAGTATGCAAGGTGCATGATTTCAGCTATTAAAAATACACCCCATCCACAGGCAATAAGTATCCAGGCTGACCTCACCCACAGAGCACGTTGGCTGTGTCGCATTTCCTGAGCTCAGGCCCACCTGCCTGGGAGCAGCAGCACTCACAGCTGCATGGAAAAAGTGCTAGGAATACATGGGAGATGGACAGCTTCCATCCTCAACAGCTGCTCTGACCTCCAGTCCTTCACCCCTTCCAAAGAGAAGCAAAGTTCCCATTGTTTATAGTGGCAACTGTTTAGCAGTCTAGTAAAGGCAAGGGATTTTTTTATTAGACAAAGCCACTGTGGAAATGCTGTTTAAGATCCCTATTCTGGGAGCCTTGACTCAGACAGCACAGCAATGTGATTTGCAGTGATGTTAACATTGCCCTTTATGTGCTCTGTGCCCCAGGACACCCTGTGTGCTGCTCAGACAGCAGCCCAAATCTGATTAGCTACAATAGCTTCAGTATAAGACTATAGAATAATAAATCATAACACAAATGCATCCATAAACAGATAGATGCAAAATGTAAATGGATCTGAAAACTATGGGTTTTCCTTCAATGCTAAACTTTGAAAAGGATTTCCCAACTAGATGAATTTCAGATTCCTCAAAAGTCTCACTGACCAGGAAAAAAGACAATAGGACAGTCCTACAGTCCTGATTCCCAGTCTTTGCATCCTTCATTGCAATGTTTGGATTCTGCTTTTGATCTACACCCAGAGGTCTTTCCTGGCTGCTGGCTCTGCTGTGTGTCTCCAGACCAGGCTCTTCCCAAAAATTCCTGGAGTCCTGTGACTGTGGGCTGATTTCAGATTTCCTCATTTATAAAAAGGAAGGTCATGATAGTTAGAATAGTTGGGAAATGCAAATTTGAAGGGCTCAGAGAAGCAGAAGATGAATGGTTGTTCTGGATATCATGTTATATTTCAGTATTAAAGGAAGAAAGAGGAGGCAGCAAATTATGAGCTCATTAGTGTTTTGCCAGGTGTTACTATATGTGCTTCATATATGGTGAAAAACAAACTTCTTTGGGGTGTGTGCAGGAAAACACATTTCCCAATCTGGGTGCAGCTGAAATCTGAGCTCAGACATCTTAGGGTATTTGGAACTAATGGCAGCATTTCTCAGGGTAGGTAAAATTCAGGGATCTTTCCTATTCCACTGATCTCTCATTCAAGAGGCTCATTTCTCTCTAGCAGCTGCACTAAGAGCACCTGATACTCATCAGTTGGTGCCTTTCACAGCCTCTTTGTCTCATGAGACCGCTCAGTTGCAGGGTGAATTCTGTCCCTTTTCCAGAGGGGAAGAGTGGCGGGGAGAGTTGAGGAACCTAGCAATGCATGTCAGAGGCACATGGCCACTACTTTGATGGACAACACTCTCACTGAAGGCAGCAGGACCTTCACCTTTTGACCTGGAACTGGGATCATAGCAGCCCATTTCAGCCTTGGGCAGGTCTGAGGGGCACACTGGTATTTGCAAACAGCAGTAGGAGATGCTGACGTGGGAAGCATCCCACTAAGCTGATTTGGACTAAGCATTCTTTCAACCAATATATTTTGGCATGTATGGGGCAGTGCAATTTCCTTATTGGTTTTCCTACTGTTGTCCCCAGCCCTCTGCAGACACAGTGAAGGAGGTGATCCAGCTCTCCAAGGACACGCTGGAGAAGATCAACAAGGCCCGCATGGAGGGACATTACCACGAGGTGAGTCCTGGTACTTCTGCTCTCTTGCTACACACACACTGCCCAGGAAAGGAGGCCTTGTCCCCCTCTACATTCATGATTTATGGATGAAACAACTGTAAAGCACAGCCTTGTCTGAGGCATCTCAGACTAACTTCTTTTGTAATGGTGACACAAGGAGATTCAGGTGACTTTCCAGCACCTCTGGCTGACACAGGTGTTGAACTCAGGGCTGCTGGGTGAAACTCATGAGTTACAGGGCAGGTGTAATAATTCAGGTTTGCCAGGTAACCTCACAAAAAGAAGGACAGTGGGTTTGGGAGTGGAACAAGATTTTCAAGGGTCTTTGTGTTGATCTCTTCAGTGCCTTGCGTTGCTAGATTGTTGGGTGCTGAGGATAGGCACGTGGTTTGGGTGAACCATGTCCCACCTCGGAGCCCAAGGTACGAGGGCAACGGGTGAGAGAGCTCAAGTAATTTCTTCTTTCCTCCCTCTTTTCCTCACCCAGGAAATACTTAATTGTTCTCCTCAGAGAGCACTCCAAGTTGAGTAATGACCTCTGGGTGTTAACTGTCTTTGGAAGCCCCCTAGAACAGAAATCTGGACACTGACTCATGGCTAGGTCAGGCATGGAACAGTGCAGCTCTGTGCCTCCAGCCCCAAGGGGTCATTCAGAATATTCCTTGCATTGAATATATTCAGGAGGCTGGGTGGATGGCACTGGAGTACCAGAGTCCTGTAGGCACGTGGTATCTGACAATACCCAGCCTCCCGGAGTCTTCCTTCTCCTGAGCAGTAGCCATCACATTTTCCTCACCACTTTTATGAGTGTAACCCTGGGAGATAAAGTTGTGAATGCCAATCATTTTCCTAGGCTGGTGTTTCTTAACAAATCAAAGCACATCTCTCTTCCCCAACCTTCACAGAGGCTGACTCGGCCTCTGGGGCTGGTATGGAGTGTGCAAACCACAGGGTCTTGGTGTGGCAGCTTCAGGCCCAAAGGTGCTTGGACTCACCCTTCCACTCCCTGCTTCCTCCACGCTCAGGTTGTGAAGCTGTGCCGTGACTGCCTGAAGAAGCAGGAGCCTGTGCTGGGGGACACGAACATCTACCTGCTGAGGATCCTCAGCATTGCCTCCGAGGTGCTCTCCTACCTCCAGATGTTTGAGGAAGCAGCTGACTATGCCAAGAGGATGGTGGATGGCTACCTGTGCGTCCGTGCCCTACTTGTGGCAGCTCTCTGTGCTCGCGCCATGTTAAGCAGTGTGTTACAGAAATCATTTTCTTAGTCTGCTCCCATCAGGGCAGTGGTGGTGAAATTCATGTGGGGACCTTTTTGTACCACCACATAGAGAGGGATCCCTTCTTAAAGGCACAAGGGACACCTTGATTCACCAAACTGGGACTGGCAAATGGTTTAGGAACATCTTCCTGGACTTTTTGTTTTGTCTCAGAAGCATCTCAGGGCTGCCCTGATAGCAAAACACAGAGCCTGGGTGCGGGACAAAGAGGCTGTGACTGCAGGAGATGTCCTGTTCCCTGCACCCTGCAGGAAGGAGAGGTCAAAGAGAAACCATGTCAAATGGCTGTCACTGAAGATATCCCCTCACTCCTGAATAGTACATGGATTTTGTCTTGGCTAATTATATAGTCCTGTGGTAAAAGCTTAGTGAGAATAAAGGAATTCAGGTTTAGTTCTCACAGATCCAGGGTAAGCCTCACATAAAAAATTATGTGCTTTATTATTACTGAGGTTTTATGACAGGACTAAGGAGTATTTAACAGAAGAAAAGGGGAAAAAAGGAAAGAAAGAAAAATAATGGAAACTGTGGGGAAGAGAGAAAAGCCTCATTCACCATCTCATTCATGCCCCTGCTGAGGGCATCTCGCACTCATTACTTGTCTTTTTGGTCAGTTCTACCCCAAAAGGCCTGTTATATTTTGTTCTTTTGCAGAGGGGTGACAGAGTCACCTCCCTGGCTTGCAAGCCTGACAGGCAATTTCATGTCCCAGCCCTGGCGCTAACTGACTGAGAGAAAATTCCTTCCCCTCTGTGTTCCTCAGTTTTTCAGACCATGGTGAGGACCTCGGTAATTTCCTCTCTTGCTTTAAGTGCCAATTCAAAATTCCAAAGAAGCCCTTGAGGGCAGGTTTTCAGCTAAGTCCAAGCAGCTTCTAACTCTGCTTCAGCTTTTAATGCTGGATGTAGAGGAGAGGTTTCATTTTTCCCACCTTAGGCACTGAAAATTCCCAGATGAAGGGATGCATCTGCAGAGGGTGAGATGAACATTTCTGTAGTTTCTGAAACCCCCAGCCTGTTTCTCTTCCCACTCTGAATGTGGAACTAGTGATTGTTGCATTGTTACCCCACTAAGTGTGTCAAGCTGGTGTCAGCTGAGCTGTAGGGTCAGGTCTGTGTTCTGTTTGTGCCAAAACACTGACAAAGTGTGGTGTTCTCTTGGCATGAGATGACAGAGTTTGGCTTTCTCCAAGCCAGGTGCTGAACATTCCCAGTTCACATCCCATCTTTCACAACTCACGTCCTTGTACAGCTCTGTCCTTGAGTAATGTGTACCTGCCCCTTTCTAAGAAGGGCACATTTCAGGGGCACGGGCTGCAACAGGCTCTTCACCTGAGTAAACAATCTGCTCTTTGGAAAACACATCATGTCAGTGACACTTTTGGGAACCCACATTTCTCCTGAACTAAAATTACCCAATGTTTTTCCAGGAAAATTTACCATCCCAACAACGCGCAGCTGGGGATGGCCGTGATGCGGGCAGGAGTGACTCACTGGCACGCTGGCCTCATTGAAGCTGGCCATGGCTTGATCTGTAAAGCCTATGCCATTCTCCTGATAACCCATGGACCTTCCCACCCAATTACCAAAGACCTGGAGGTAGGTGTCATCTCCTGTCTTGTCTCTGCTCTTTATCTGGGCAAGATTACAGTCAAGCCGTAGAAACAACCACCCATAAGAGCTGACGGATGTATTAAGGGCTGACTGCTTCTTACTAGTGCTGTGGTTTTATCTACATTATGTTACATTCTGCTGGGAAATGCATGTCCTTTCTTATTGGAAATTTTCATCCCTGTAAAACCGCTTTTATTCTGCACCAGAACATACATGAGAAATGGCAGCTGAGCCCCCGAATTTTGAAATTGCTGTGGTAAAAGACAGAGCCCTCCATTCTTCCAATAGGCTGACTTCACTGCTCTCAGATGGATGACATTGCAATTTAAGTGTATCAAATTACATGTGGTGGATGTGCCCAGTTTACCACCTGATTTTTTTTATTGGTGTCCATTCTTCTTTATTTACCACTCCCCACTCCTTCTCAGCAGCAGTGTACTTTTTCCTCAGATGACTGATAGGTGCATTTCCTAGCTTAGAGTCAAGAGTGGAGATCCCAGGGAATTACATCTGCTCAGATGTGAGGAATTATTTACAATTGCAGCTGGGGATCTATCATTCCTTTAGCCCCTAAATCACTTCATGTGACCTGTTTGCTTTATAGCATTCTCCTTTATTACCCCCCCAAAATTATAGGATACCAGACAAAATCCTTTACTGTCTTAGTCCCCATATAGCAGAGCTATAACCTTTATTGGTGCAGTTTTATATCTTCAGAAAAATTAATATCTACTACCTACAGTCAACCTGTGTAACAAAGGATGAGACACAGCACCCCCATTTCTGTGTTTCCCTTCATATTTTAAGAAGAAAATAGTGGATATATGGCACATGCTTATCTCTCTGCTCCTAAACAAAGGGTTGAATAAATGCACAGATGAGTGAAAAAATATATCCTAGAATCCCTTCTGATCCTCTGCTATAACGCAGCACTAGGAACGACTGCTGCTGCTGAATCCTGGGGTGTAAAGGGTGCAATTGTGGGACTGAGCAACTCCCCTTCTCCCACTTCACATGACCCCCACCCTGGTGATGGGCCGCCCCAAGGGCCAGGCCCAGGGTGTGGATGGGAAATGCACTCATTTCCTGGCTCTGCTCAGCATCACCTCTAGGTCCTGCATCAATTTTGGGAGCATGAGGCTTCCCAGTAGCCTGTGGAAAAGCTGGATGCAGGAAAGGCTGATGCCTTCTTCAGTACACAGGCAGATGAGAGGGAGAAGGGAGCAGAATATTTGTGTCCAGTCACTTTGGTCCTGCTGGTGGGATGCCGAGGACAAGGTGCCTCAGTCACTGCATGGCCTAGGACATCCCTTGGGGACAGTGCCTGATACTGGCAGTGTTTGACTCACTTGCTTTGAGGTCCCCTGTGCCACAGGGTTTGTAACCTGCTGTGTCCCTCAGGTCATGCGTGTCCAGACAGAGATGGAGCTGCGCATGTTCCAGCAGAACGAGTTCATGTACTACAAGATGAGGGAAGCTGCCCTCAAGAACCAGAAGATCCAAGTCATGCCTGAACCCAGCAATGAGAATGCTCCAAGCCTCTTCCACAAAAAGGAATAAACCCAGAGCTTGACACCAATTCGTGCCTGCAGGGTAACATCACCTGTGGTGCTTCCAAACACTGGGAATGTGATACAGCAATGTGATATATCCACAAGGATCCTTTCCAGTGGCACAAGTCTGACAGCCTGGACCTGCTGGGGGAGCATCCTGAAAACTCTTCTGAGGGCTTAAAGCAGAAGAAGTCCTGGCAGAAACAACATCCTTTTTTCTATCACTAAGGCATTAAATAATCAAAGCAAAAAACACTGTTATAAAGTTATTTACATTTTTATTGGAAGCCTGTTTCTCTCTATACATGTCCTGATTCTCAATTCCTGTGTTAAATTTTGACTGATTTTTTTCTAAGGGGTTCTACCACTTCCTTGGGATGACAGAATTTCTTTCCAGTAGTGTCCACAGGATGATAGAAGTAGGAAGACAGTTCCAAGATTCATGTACACCTCTGGGCAATGAATGCAAACTGAACAAGACCCATGGATGGTGTTTTGTGTCAAATGATATTTTTCTGATGAAAAACTGCTGGAAAATGATTTTGCAGCTGGCACGGGTGCAACATCAAACTGTGGGCGATTTTGAAGTGAGACTAACTGGAATCCCTACACCAAATTAAGTTAATTGAGATAAATTATCCTCCTTAGTTAAAAATTGGAAAATGTCTGCTGTGATGGACATGGGGCCATGCCAGAAGCCAGTAGCTGTAGTTTGGTGCACTGGCTGTGTGGATTGTTCTAACTGGACAAGCAGTTTCCAGGGAGGGGAATCCACCCTTGCTCATCTTTAGGGTGAGTTGGGGACTCTGATGCCTTAAAGCACCTGCCTTTTAACTTAAGTGTTCAATCAGTTTTGCACTGAGGAAAAAAGGGATAGTCCATAGATCAGGTGCCAGTGGACTGCCAAGAGAACTAAGGAGAAGTCTAATGGCTGAAGTTGGATTTCTAGATTTAAAAAATCTATTTGTTGTCTGCCCATATGTCTCAAAATCCAACTGATTTCCTGCAGACTTTCAGTGGAAGCCAGGAGAGGAAAAGGTTTATTCAAGAATCCCCTACCTGCTCCTCAGCATAATAGCAAGAAAACAAAACCATGTCTTTTCCTCTTTGACATTTCTCAGTGATTTTGCTGATGTTTCTCCAGATCAGAGTTCACTGAAGATCAACATCTGGTTTTTAGACATTGTTTATCTAAGCTCTTCCATTTGTCTGTGAGGTGCCTCTGGTGCCCTGTGTGACAATTCATATTGGTTCAGTTCTTGGCATGAGGATCAATGTTGATCTTTAATATAAAAACCTTTCCTGGGCAGAGAGGAGTCCTGGCACCAGCCTTGGAAAAGACAGATAAGAGGGAAGAGTTTCCTTTCCTGTGTGCAGCAGAAAACCACATCTCCATTTGGCCTGAAGTGCCAAGCAAGAGTGCAGGAGATGACTTTGGAGCTCCCTCTGTCCACACTGTGAACAACCAGCCCACCTCCTGCCAGGAGAGAAAACCTGTATTTTACCCTGGAAGAAGTGTGTAATTCCAGTTCAGCCCCATTTATCAGGTGCAGCTTGGGGTGAAACACACACTGGATACCTGAAGGCAGTTGTGACCCTCCTGCTGGTGGGAAGGGGTGGGGAGGAGATGGAGATGGGGTGGCCAGAGCCTCTAGGGCTGGATCCTACTGCAGAGGTGTGAGGATGAATACAGCAGCTGGTAGCCTGTGCTGGTTTCTTTCCCAAAGCAGCTTTCCAAACAGGATCACTGGTGCTCCCTTGACTCCACCTAAACCTCCCCAAATTCTTTGGCCCTGCTGGTCACTCTGATCACTTTGGCCATGTAAGGAAAGGGAACAGAGCCCTTTTCCTGCCCAGTGCTCCCCAGCCCAGACCAGCCATGGGTGCAGGACCCACTGGGGCATCCCCAGCAGCATGCTGGCACCTGTCCCCAGGAAAGGGCTGGAAGAACACCCAGCATGTGTCACTCAGTGGCTCTGAGCCTGTGCCCTGCCTCAACTCCCTTCCCCAACATCAGCACACCTTTAGCTCAGTTTGTTGCCCATTTCTACCATTGCTTCCATGGGCTTTGGAGGCTTGTGTCTATTTATAATAGCAGTGAAGAGGTTGATGATAATGCAGAGGCTTCAATAATTTTTTTTTTATTTTAATGGACATATTTTACATGGTAAACTATTGGCATGTGTAAGATTTCTAGATTCTCTTGCTGACTCTCTTCAAGGTGAGGTCACCCATGGTCATTGTCTGAAAAAGAAAAGGAAAGTGTTAGCTTTTTATGAATTTGTAGAATCGTTGAATATCTCAAGTTGGAAGGCACATATAAGGATCATCATGGTATTTAGCTCCCAACTGTACTTAGGATCTGTTCTGGCAAATCAAAACAGGACTATCTCTATCTCTAATAAACTGAATTTTTAAAGCTTTGGATTTCTTCATAGATATCCCAAAGCAGGTGGGGATAAGCTGGCATTCCTCAGCTGGGATCAATTTGCCTCACCTTTCTTCTCTAAGAGTGCCAAGCCCTGGCACATACCTGTTCCTCTGGGTGAGTGAGAACATGCCCTCATTACCTGAAACTTTGATCAGCTGTGCCTACACTGGGTCTCAAAAAGTACTTTCTGGATCATACTCTAATGAGAAAGTGCTTTCAGTTTCTGGCTGCAGAGCCTGTGTGAAAGCACGTGCTCTGCTCCAGCACCTCTGTAGCTTCCTAGGGCCCGGCCCCTGAAGGCAGCTCTGTTATTCCAGCCATTGTCCTTCTGCACTTACGTGGGTGATGGTGTCTCCATTGAGCTCTGTGACGGATTTCATCCCTTTCACCTGTGTGACCAGTCTGTTGTTACCCTCCATTTGCACAACAACCTGGTGGAAGACAGAAGCATTCATGCTATTGCTGGAGACCACCTCGACCTCTGCATTTTTCCCTTCCCCTGCCATAGCAGGAGGGGACTGCAGAGCCCCCTGAGCTGCATGTCTAAAAAGGCTACAGACAGCACCAGCACCCCCAGGGCAGCTGTCTCTGATCAATGAAATTAAATAAATAAGACAGTAAAGCCCATTTCTGTTTGTCTGTCTTGCCCAGCTATAAGATGTATTCATTTGCCCCTAAGCTGTTGATGAATAGAGGCTAAAACTCTTCTAATAACTGTTTCCCCCTGGTTTATGCCAAAGGGAGTGCAGTGATGCTGGAAATCATGACAGAGCTGGTAGAGCTCTCAGAGCCCCATTCACGGGCATTTCTTTGGTGATCATCCCTCCTGCTTTCAAAAGTCCCTGAAATTCCCTCTTCTCCTGAGGCAGAGATGAGAGGCAGTATTGGCCAGTGGTGTGGCCTTGACATTCTGTGAACCATTGGAAACTAATGTCCAGGAATGGGAGCTGACCCAAATTCAAGGGTGGTGACTCCTCACCTTGCCAAATCATCTCACTCAGAGTAACCTGAAGCAGTGGGAAAGGCTAGCAGAGAAGTTAACAGCTACTGGGACTTAAAAGGAGAGATTTATTGGTTTATGATTCATTGTCTGATTTTCCTACACTACCTTTGAGTCAGCAAAATTAAGGCAGAGGTATGTTTTTTGTTGGAATGTGACAAAAAGTCAATCCTTTTCCACCTCAGATCTTTCAGAGCGCTTCCTGTCAAAAATTTTTACCAAAGCATCCCTATCCCCCTTTTCCAAATGGGATATTAAAACACTGGCTTCTAGTGTTTTCCAAAGTGACTATTAAAATAGATTCAGAAATGCAAGGCTTCTTCAGCAGGAAGTGCAGTACATTAATTAATACCTGTGGTCCCTTTGCTCATGTGCAGAGGAAATGGCTGGAAAGGAAATTTAATGTCCCTGAGCCCCCACAGCCCTGGCAGAGGAGGGGCTGCTCACTCACCTTTGTTTTCTCTCCATTCAGAATCTCTATCTCACTCTCCTCGCCAACGGTGAACTCATTTTTTATCACTTTGGAGCCAGTAGTCACAGTTATCTTGAACTTTTTCCCATCCTGCACAATTTCTGAGATGCTCTTGAGGTCCTTGCCCTTCTGGATCTCATCATCAGGGAGCCCTGCCCAGGAACAAGAGACATTGAATGAACAGTGGGGACATCTGTGGGCAGATTGCTGCCGCTGAACAAATCAGTGTAGCAGGATTTGGGGACCTACAGTTGGGAAAATTTCTATTCCAATGTGGAAAAACTTTTCAATGATGATGCTTCCCCAAGAGCCATATGTCCCTGAGTCTGCTGGGGAGGAAGATTAATACTGTCATCCTGAATTTTGTGTGGGAACTAGACATGTCCCGTGTCTTGCTGACCTGACTGGGAGCACAAACATCACCTCCCTGTCTAAGAATAAATCCTGCTTTCCTTCCTTCACTGACAGGCAAGGAAAAATGGATTAAATCAAGACAGAATAAAGGAACAAAGTGGGTTTTTTTTAAGAGAATCAGGGTTCCTCAGAACCAGCTTATAAAATCTTCTCACAAAGCCTGAAGGTGATCTGACAGGTAGAGCTCTTCTGGCAGATAACTGCAAAAATAGTGCAAAAGCCCCTTGGATCCCTGCAGGACCACATTCCCTGTCACAGACACAAGTGGAAATCTATCAGACACATTCATCATTTAGCATTTAAGCAACTCCAACTATTTTTCTGATGAATGACGGGGTGTGAGGCTTTGCAGCATCACAGCACAGTGGCTGGGCAATGTCCCACCTGCCCTCAAATTTCACAGCCTGATGGAGCAAATCTGCAGTGCCCCTAAGCCACCAAGGTCCTGCTGGCTTATCACATGTGTGCAGCACTCAGCCACACTGGCCAGTGGCTGCAGAACCTGCCAGGACTGACTTCCTGCAAGCCATAAAACTTCACCCATCATCTCCTGACCCCCAGCCCCAGCCAGAAATGCTTTCTCTTCTATTTTGAGAGCATATCTCCACACGAACACATTTAAAATCCCGATAATTACAAGGTGACAGACAGAAATAAGAAATCTCAGAACTGTCTCATCTACATCATCAACACAACAGCACAGCTGGCTCCTAAAAATCAATGGGATCTGCAGAGACATAGCAGCACATAGTACATACAGGCACTTACCAAGGGCTTTCATAAAGGGCTCAAAGTTTTCCTGGTGCTGGAGCTGGTATTTTCCAGTGAAGCTCATGGTGGAAAGGCTCTTTGTGCTCCTAACACAAGAGAAGGTGCCTTGCTGGCAGCAGAGCTTGGTTTTATATCATCCTTCTGCCTTAAAAGTCGGCCAGAAGTAAGATGATGTAATTGGTTTATGGGCATGTTCAAACATTAACGTAAAACTGGGCAATGGTCAGTGATAAATTGCTCTACATTTTACAGACCACAATTGACAACGTGGAGGCAGGGAAAACCCCATAAAATACAGTTGATGGAGGTCGCAATGTGGCATCAATAAACAAATGATAAAAAAATAATAATTGTGCAAAGAGGCTCATTATAGAGGAACGAGCCAAAGCATCTAATGAGTTTGCAGAATGGAAGCACGTATCTGGAGGAGGAGAATGTGGTGACTGTGTGTCCCCTGGAGCTGACACTGGGGGGTTTCTGCTTGCTGGTGTGTGCACAGTGGGTCTTTAGCACTGGCAGAATAGTGGCTGCACACTGGCAGGGACTGACTCACTCACAGACCTGTGCTGGTGGGGTGTGGTGTAACCCAGATGTAGCAGCAGCACAAACTCATCGCTGTCTTCTAAGAAAAATACTCCAAATCAATTCCTGGCCTTGCACTGGCCCACCTGAAGACTGCAGATTGAATCAGGCTCCAGCTCTATGATCCTGTGTGGATAGACAGATAGTGCCGTTACTGATCTACCAAACTGCTTTCATCTCCTTTTGCTGTAGGAGCCACAGTCACTCGTGTACTGAAGAAGCATTCCAGCCCTTGGAGCTGCAATTCTCCCAAGTGCCACATCAGAAGAAAGGCCAGCAGCAACCTCCAAGCTGAGCCTGATTCCTCCCTCCAAAGCAGGACTCAGAGCTGGGCTCCTCTTCCCTGTCTTGTCCTGTCCCTTTGGCTGAGTGTCTCAGACTGCTTCATGGCATCTCAGCATCCACCCTCTGAGTCTGGACTCCCAGCCTTGGCTTCTTGCCTCAATGAATTCCTCCTTCCCAAAGTCAGCTCGCATCTTTGTCTTTTTTTTGAAGCAAAATCATGTATAATAATGAAAATACCTATCTCCTTCCAATTTGGAAATGCTGTCAGAGCCTTCTGCTGCCATCTGTCCTGCTGCTGCCACCTCAGCCCTGCTCTCTGTGCTGCAGTAGTGAGCCTCAGTTCCTGGTTAATTAGTACAGGCAGTGTCTGCCAGATGAGGCAAGAGAGGGGAAACCTTGGCTGGTGGGAGGGACAGTGGATGAAGTTGGCTGGGAGGGAGGATTATCCATAGGGACATCATCCCCATGAACCATGGAGGGAGGCAGGCAGGTTCAGAGAGCATTCATGGATTGGCTCAGCAATTTCTCCAAACAGCTTTCTGCTTTTTTTCCCATTTTATCCCCTCAGGAATGATGTCACACTAGGAACTGCATTTCATTTTTATGCCTGCCTCGGGAAAATAGCCTGGTGTCACATGGGGCTGTGCTGACATGTCTCTCTTCAGTGTACTCCTCATGGGGACAGAGGTGACTGACCTCTTTTGCTGTGTCCTGGCAGCAGCCTGAGCTGGTAGATCCCTGCCTCCTGTCAGCCATGGACCACCTAGAAGCACAAGTGTGCCTCCCACATTTTCATGCATGCCCTGGACCTCTGGCTGTTCTTCCAGGCAATTCAGGTCCCCTCTCTTTGCATGGTGGGGAGAGAGATTAGGCTTGAAAAAACTGGAGAGCTCCCAGGCCCACAGTGTCCATGGAGACGAAGATCCTAAAGGCTGGATGTCATCATCAAATGTTAAAAGGGGAATATAATTGTCCAGGACTCTCTGGGTAACTGGGCAGAAATTTTTCCATTCACAGAAAGGGACAGCTCATGAGAGAATTCACCCCAACTGGAACCCAGCTTGTTTGCTGTAGTTATCCTCTCCTCCTCTGCTTACTGTGAATAGCTGTAACATATCTGTGCTCCTGATTTGCTATTGCTTAAGTGGAGATTATGGATCACTGTTAGAAAATGAAGAAATGTGACCAACTGATTTTTGATCAATGAACAAAAATAAAACCTCTTTCTGTTCTGTGGGGCTCAACGTTCTTTTATTTTCTTTGGCAAAGAAATGCAGTTCATATTAAAGAAATGAGAAATGCTTATTGAATGAAATGTGGCCGAGGAAATTATTATCTAGCCAGGTCTGCTGAGGAAATGGCAGGTGAGATAAACTTAATCTCAATAGTAAAGTTCAGGATACTTGCACATCTCCCCAACAGAATACAGCATCTTTTAAAATATGATATCATTTTAACTTTCCAGGGCCAAGAAAATGCACCTGAATTGCATTTACATGAGGCCACGTTAATTGATAATTTCATTAAAGTAAATCCATACCCTAAAACCTGAATCTGGTTTGTATAAAGAGAAAAAGCATGAATCATTTTCAAAAATTATTGAGGAAGCTACATCTTGAGGGAAGCCAGCAGGTACTCCTGTCTTTAAGCTGCTTTGAAAAATAAAGCAGAGGGTCTTACAAGCTTGTCAGGAAAAAAAGACTGAAGTATCTTAATTCTGCTTTTTACACCTGAATCAGAGCTAGGGACACACAGAACTTCTCAGGCAAGAATATCACCAGTGGATCAGCCGTGGTTTTGGCCAAATTTTAAACCCCACCTCCTCTATCTCCCTGGGCCTCATCCTGGGTCTCCAAGACCCACTTCTTGACAGAGAGGTGCTCAACCCAAACCTACCAAACTGCAATTTGTGGCTGGTGCCTCACATTAAAATGTCTTCCATAATCAAGAAGAGTTTGGCTCTGCCACCTGTGTAGCTGCCTGTGGAGCAGTTTGCATCCTTTTATGACCTCCCCTCCACCCTTCCCTGGGATTCCTGAGCTCAGCTCTCCCTTTCACTCAATGTCTGGGAAGCCACCCTCCTACCTGCACTCCTTCTTGATGAATTGGACATTATGTCCAGATTTTGAGGTTTAAGGCTCCTACAGAAAAAAATTAAAAATCTCTCTGCCTTCTCCAGTTCAAACCGAAACTCTTAATTAAGTTCTGAACACAAATGACTTTACAGCCAAAGCAGTGTATAGGGAGAGGTACTTTACAATACAGGGAAAGGGGAGGGTCCTTGGCAGCCTTGTGGAGCTCTGGGAGTGTCTTCCTTCATCTCTGCTCTATCACCTCACTTGCTTCTCTTATCTATCCCACCACTGATTCCCCAGACTTCAGCAAGACCAGCATCTCAGTGCTTTGGGAAACAGAGGCTGGACTCTACACTTGGATTTTCTTGGCCCAAATGTGAAAGGCTACAAGCAAGGACCTTTGATGATTCAGTCCTGGATTTTTCTAGTGCAGGTCTAGTTGAACACCCCAAAGCCCTCAGCTATTTTTTTTAAAAGCTTGACCACAAGCATGCAAGTCACAGATACCCAGGTGGGCTCCTCTCTGTCTCAGTCTATGATATTGTTGGGTAATTGAACCTTGAACCTGGAAACTTGGTCTGCTGCCAGGTTTTCACATCTCTGGTATGATTATTTTGAACTTTGAGGAACAAAGGTTTCTTCCTCAAGCCACATGGCTGCATTGCTTCGAAAGGTTGGATGGGATGGAAAAGATGCTGCTGCTGCTGTGAGCTCTCCACCCTTCTTGGTTTTCTTTGTGCTGTGTTACCAAGACAGCACTGAGATTAAATACAGCACCTCTCCCAGATTCTTCTCTTTTTAAAATGGCTTTGGCAGTCTGCTGAGATTTCTGCCTCCAAGCTGTAACTTCCAAGCTGCAGGCATGCAAGCTCCATGTCACATAGGTTTAGATTAGATAGGTCATTATCAGAGCCCCGATAATAATGCCAAAAGCAGTTGCTTGTGCAGAGAGCTGCTGCTTGATAAAGCCATCCAGCAATGCTGATGGAAGCTTTTTCCTCTTTCAGAGAAGGGCAGCCCTCAGCCCTTGTCATCTTATTGCAAAGGGAGAAATGGGTTGGTATTGCATCTTCAAGGTCAAGGCAGGTGTGTGACTCATAGCACAAAAGATTAATAGCTCTGTTTACCAAGGATCACCTGGGGAGCAGAGCTTACAGGAGAGTTGGACTTTGCTGCCGGGATCTTGCTTTAGAGTAGGAATAAAACTGCTGGCTCTGCCACTCACTTCCAATTCTCTTGGCTCCAGCACCTGTGGTGTAGCACTGTGGCCTCTCTCCAGGCACAGAGATCCCTCTGTTTATGCCCTCAGAGGACATGTACTGTCCTTGCAGCTTGGCCTTCTGTGGGATGAGGCTGCTCTCCATCCCACAGCCCAGCTCATGGAGTCAGGGTAAAGGACTGAAAATGGTGCTCGTTGCTTACAGAACTAATTTTTGCCAGGGCAAAGAAAGAAAATGTTGGGAAAGAAATGGAGCCATTAGCAGGCAATGCTCTTGAGTGAGGAAGGTCTGGAAGAGACCCCCGAAGCAGAGCCAGTGAAGATTTAGCTAATGGTGCACCTGACCTCACCACACATCTGCAGTGCAAATGTCTCCCTCTGATCCAGGCACATGAAGAGCCCCTGAGACACGGAGGGGATAAGGAAATCTCCGTCTGAGCAAGAGCAGGAGACTGGCATGTTGGCATGGAAAGGGCAGCAGCCTCCAAGTGCCCACTGGTGGTCAGATGAACTCCAGTCCTGGAGGGACACCTGGCTCACAGTACTCATGAGTACTGACAGTACTCACCTGTCCAGCTGTGCTCCCCTCCATCCTGATTTATCAAGAGCAGTGGCTCACTCGGTGCTCCTCACAAGGGGGTTGCAGCTGGTTAGTCAAGGAGAGCATCTCAGGGCCAGACAAGCACGGCGAGGGAGCCTGTTCCTGCCTCTCCCTGAGGCAAATATATAACCACAATCTATATTTAAAATGAAGGAAAGTCCAAGCAATAACCCCCAAGACCTTCCCTAGCAGACAGTGCTCCTTGGCTGGGGAAAGCAATGAGCCAAGAATGATGCACCAGCCAGAGGGTCAGTGCTGAGGCAGGACACACCTGTGTGTGAGGAGGGCAGAGAATTGCACGGAGTCTGACAGCAACTGAGCATTCCCCAGGTTCAGGGCCACAGAGGTGCTCCATGGGGAACAACCATGGTACCAGCAAGACCAGAGCTGTGGACAAAGCCCAGGATTGCCACTGTTCGTGTCCCACTTGGTCCTGTTGTGTTTTTATAGTCAGAGTGCCTCCCTGAGCACAGGTATCCCAATTTTGGACGTTATGGAGCCTGACTTTCCCAAAGTCACCTGGAGAAGCTGATAAAGCATCTTCCTTTTCTAGTCCCTAACTGGAAGCTGTAGAGCCCATATGCTATAAGATTGCAGATTTTGATAAAAGTGTGGCTCAGGGGTATAATGTAAACTTCAGCATAGTAGGACCAGATTGCACAACCTTCTCCAGGTAACAGCTTCTCCAATATCCCACCAGGGATGCCAGGACTGCAAAATTCCTTGAGCTGCCTTTCTGCTTTGCCTTTCTGAGTGGCTCCTGCACTTCGGCCTACAAGACCCAAACCACAACACAGACGTCCTTGACCTGGTTGTGAAACACCTTGCTCTGAGGAAACAGCATTGCACCCAGATGCTCCTTGCCCTGCAAAATCACCAGAGGTGGAAAAGTCTGTATGTGCACATTTGCAGATGAGAGGAGGTCATCCATGTGGAAGTTCATGCCTCACATCAGCTGAGATACTGGCACTTTAGATTAGATTTAGAAAGTGGGGAAAAGAGCCACCTTCACGGTAACAAAGATGCAGTTTTGTACAGTTTAATTTATTTACAGTCATATATTTCTGTCTTATATCTCCTTGACATGAGCTGTGCATGTTTGCCTGTGCAGCTGCAGACATTCTGCAAACTTCCTTAGGCCCCTTCCTGGTTTAGCTTCTGAGCCTAAGGTGTGGATCTGCCTCTGAGAAGGCAGAACTGAAATACTTTGATTTCTGGCCAGAACTTTGCAGTTTTTACCTAGAATCTCCCTGTTTTCTCCCCGAATGTTCACACTTCTGTACATGAGAGGGCAAGGGACACATAACTTC
This sequence comes from Phainopepla nitens, assembly GCA_013400175.1. Taxonomy (NCBI): domain Eukaryota; kingdom Metazoa; phylum Chordata; class Aves; order Passeriformes; family Bombycillidae; genus Phainopepla; species Phainopepla nitens. The sequence goes on along the minus strand of VXBQ01015647.1, from coordinate 197,813 downwards.
AACAATCCCCCATGATAAGCTCCTATAATGTATCTCAGCCAATGTAACACACTTCCCACTGGGAGATACTCTGTACAGGGTAGTAAATGGCATTGCAAAATCCCAAATATCCTGGTCACTGCCTTTCTGGAGCTGCCTGGTGTTGTCTGGGTTACTTACATGTCCGAAAACTTTTGTTTGTGTGTGGTTTTCAGATCCCAGACAGCTTGTGGGCAGAGACAGGACTGGGAGATATAGGGAAATTTTTGTGCTACTCAGGATTATGTGATGCTTCTTTATTAAATTTGGTGCTTTTTTTGACCTCGATGGCAGCAGGGGTCCTTTCTGTGAGCCCTTTTCTGAGTGTCTCACAGGAGACAGGAAAGATCTTGCTGAAAAGAAGGTAATAAAATCCCAGGATGGGATTCTCCGGGGAGAAGATGGGTGAACATTAAGAACCTCCTTCCCACCCCTATGAGTCCTCGCATCGCCTTTGTATCCAACCCTCCTGCCGCAGGACACCTCCCCTGCTTCCTTTTCCTCAGCTCCAAAACTTTGGAGAGGTGTTTCCCGGCTTTTGCCGGGATAGCATCCCTAACCCGAAGGGCGCAGGGACCTGCGGGAGGGTGGGAAAGGCTGGACGGGATCAGGGAAAGGGATGCGCGTCTCCTGCAGGATGCCTGGACACAAGGCACTGCCGCCATCTAGTGACTCGGGAATCACCGCTGGCTCCGGCAGAGCCGCTGGACCGCGGCGCTCCGGGGGATGTTCTGCCGGGGAAATGGGCCAGGGACCCCGACCCAAGGTGCCTCTTGCGCTCGGGACGTGTAGAGGGGCCCACTTTGCTGGACAGGATGGAAAAGCTGCTCAGCAAACACGAACTTGAGAGTTTTGCTGCGCTTGTCTTTGAGTGCTGCAATGCTCAGGGCTGAGACATGAAATTTTAAGGGGATTTGTATAGGGAAAAAATCGAATTTTTTGCTGGTACAAGTCTTTCTGTTTCCTCAGTCCTCATCGCGCTTTGGGATGCCTTTGGAAAGTGGAGAGGCTGAGGAAATTTCCCTGGAAGGATGAAAAACTAAAGTCTGATAGGAGTTTTAGCTGGGTTTGCAAATACAGGTGATTCCTGACATATGAGTCCAGAGATCACAAACTGCTCAGGAATGGGCAGGGTCCAAAGCAGAATTGCAAACCCCAGCAGGAATATGAAGGCACTGAGTAAGACCAGGTTAATTAGAGGCTATTACATTTTCCAGCTCTTCATCTCTTGCTGTAGTGGATGAGTCCTGACAGGCAGCATGGGCACACTCCTCCACTCCTTTTCCTAAAAATTCAAAATAATATTAAAGAATCATAGAACGAATCATGAAATCACAGAATGGTTTGGGTTGGAAGGGACCTTAAAGATCATCTGGTTCCAACTCCCCTGCCATGGGCAGGGACACCTTTCACTAGACCAGGCTGCTCAGAGCTCCACCCAAAATGAAATGCCACTCCAAACTTGAGTGCATGGAACTCATAAGGCTGAGCATGGGAAAACCTCTCCAAGTAAATGGCACAGTCATCCTGGTTTGTGTCCCAGGCTGTGTTCTGTGCTCACCTGTGACTGCCACATCAGCAGTCCCTGCACCCCAGCATTAACCACTGACCTTGTTAATCAGGGTTATCACTGCTGTTAGACCCAGGGCATGGATAGACCTGTGGCAGCAGCCTCTTTGCAGATGCAGACCAGCAGGTATCCTAGTGGAATCCATTTTTTGTTTTTTTGCAGGGCTCCTGCATCCCAGAGAGGTGTACTGCTGAAGGAATCATCGATCTAATTGCAAGCTCTTCACTTGGAAAAAAATATTGGATGCATTATTAAAGTCATTTGACATATTAAAACACACATTAAAAGAATTAGACATATGGTAAGCAAATGTCCAGAGGTATAAGGTCCCATGGTGGTGGGAACAGGTGAGGTCTCAGTGAAGTGTGCTGGGTGATTCTTGCAAATATGTACATTGGTGATATTAAATACCTCCACTGGAAATAAAAACTATCAGCTTGGGCAGTCCTTCCTATGGATTTGGTCTTGTCTTTGTTCTAGCTTGAATTTGAGCGGAGCTCAAAGTGGGATACTACTTTTTGTCTAGGGATACTACTTGCAGTTTTTTGTGTCAGCTGCTGCTGGAGCATGGAGCATGTTGAGGAGCTGGACTGGAGCATACTGAGGAGCTGAGACTGTGTTTTGGAGATATCAGCCACTCCCCTCAGCATCCCAGTAAACCTGGGAGCTTCCAGTGACTCCAGGGATGGTGATGGGGAGGTTTCACCACCGATTTAAACCTGACCATCCCTGAAGAACAAAGTCCAGCCTTGCTGTTTATCCAGAACTCTCTGAAAAGACCTGGATCCACATGTGGAATGGGGACAGACCTTCATTACATGGTGAGCACCCCACTGCATGCCAGTGTGCCACGAGGAGATGGAGACTACAGGTACAGGGAGGACTGTGGGGCCACAGAAGGTTTGGGTGGCTCAGACTTCATCTTTGCAATGTCACGAGGAATACTGAGCACAGAGATGGTGGGGAGATGGTGGGGTGATATAATTTATATAATTACAGATAAGTAGCTCCCTTCCTAGCTGATTTCCTAGAGGTGTGCTCTGCTCTGGCCCACTGTTTAAGCTCAGATATATTATCAAAACATTTCTGTTTGCTTCCTGCTCTGCTACAGCTGCCCTGTTAAACCTTGAGCAATATCATCACAGGCAGCTCTGTCCAGAGCCTGAAATTTACCTAGTGTCTCTACCTAAAGAGCCTGCAGAAAGAGTTCTTTGGGATGTTTGGTGTAGAAAAGTCTTTTTCCAACCAGTGCCCAGCGCAGAACTGGACCACTCTCTGCCAGACATTTTTCTCATTGCTCCAGTTAGAACCATAAGGACAAAGAGAGAGAGGCAATGTATTTAGGGTCAGACTCCAGTGTTTTGGCAGCTGGTATGTCTCTTGCTGCAGATGTGGGCTCTGTGGCTCACAGCAGGCTGTTATCAGCCATCCTTTATATCTTTGCTCCTGCCTGCCTGGGCTGAAGTCCTTTTGCTTTCTCCAGCACTGAGCTGCATGCTGGGTTTGTGAAGCCACCAGCCCTGTGCTGGCCTTGCCCTTGTTCAAAAAACACCGATTATATTAAAATAAAAAGCAGCAAAGGGATGCACAGCCCTTCCCTGAGAAGAACTGGATTTTTTTGCACAATCCCACCCATGTGTCCTGTCTTCCCTGTGCCTCAGTTTCCCCGTTGAAGTAACAGGGCTGTTGAGAGGCTGAGCGGAGCCGAGTTGCAGACCGACTGGGCTCTCAAGGGACTTCTGGGGTTTCCTGACCCAACTCCTTCTTTAAGCAGCTTCCATCTCAAATTTAAATCCAAACTCAACGCTTAACCAGGTGTCTCCATGTTTTCCCAGTCGAAACTGGAATGTCTCCAGGTTTATACAAGAGACCACAAGATCTCCATGCCCAGCGCCTGATCACTTTCAAGTTAAAAGCTCTCTCCTAATATTTAACCAGATTTCCCCCTAGCTGCAGCTCGCTGCTGCTGCCCTTTGTCCCGACTCCCGGCACCAGCAGAAGCAGCTGAGCTCCGTCCGTCCCACACATTCCCATTCCCAGGCCCGCTGCAGGCCGTCCCTGCCGGCTGCGCCGCGGCCCCGGGAACACCGGCGGCTGGCAGCGGGGACAAGTTTTCCGTGAGCACAAGCGCAAAGGGTGGCCGGGCTGGGAGCGGCGGCCGCAGCTCGTTTGGCCGCTTCCCCGCGGTGCCCAGCCGCGCTGAGGGGCTGCAGCGTTGGCCCGAGGGGCTGGGGCGGGCACGGCCGAGGGCTCCCGGGGTCGGGGGAGACCAGGCCTCTCCCAGCAGCGCCGGCCGCCGCTCGCTGGGGTTTGCACCCATCCGGAGGATTTAGCTCAGCCCTTCCTGCTCTGCGTCAAATCCTGTCCTTCGGTTAACCCCTTTGAACAACAAAATCAGCCTGCTCTAAAAGCATAGTGTGTTTTTTTTGTTGTTGTTGTGCTTCTGCAGCGACCTCTGCACCGTCAGGGCTTTTCCTCAGGCGGGAGGTGTCTCCCCGGGCAGGGGGGAGGGAAAGCGGGACAAGGAGGCTCCAGCTTTGGCACAAATCCCAGGCAGCCTTTCCACCTCCTGCAGAATGCCGAGTGCCCTGCACTGACCCTGGCTGCTCCAGCTTCCTGTGGGAAGAGGTGGTTTGTTCCCTGGGGAGTTCTGCCTGCCCACAGGGGAAGTTTTGGCGGGGGTTGTTTTGGGACGAGGGCCTGCTCCTGGGTGCGGGGCGCTTTGGGTTGCTGGCGGTGATTGTGGTGCCTCCCCAGCAGCCATGGAGTTCGTCAGCACACGGGGAGGGACGAGGGCCGTGGACTTCGAGGGAGCCCTTTTCTCTGGCTATGCACCCGATGGGGGCCTCTTCATGCCCCGGCGCATCCCCTCGCTGGACAGGGACACCCTGCAAAGGTGGAGCAGCCTCTCCTACCCTGAGCTGGTGAAGGAGCTGTGCTCCCTCTTCGTCCCGGCCAGCCTGGTCCCGCAGAACGCGCTCAACGGTGAGCTGAGTGAGGAGCTGCTCGCAGGGATGTGCACGAGGATTTGGGGGTTTTGGATGCATCTGCCTGCCTTTCCCCCATCCTCTTCACAGCCCCCAATAGTGTGTTTTTTGCTGCACCATTGCCTGCTACTTTCCAGAGCCTGTTCTCCTCTGTCACCTTGCTGGCACTAGTGGAAAATGTCCCGCCCTGTGTATAAACAGGGATTCTAGTGACAGCAAAAAGCTAATGCTGTGGCCTTGCTCACTGCTGGGGCTCCATCCAGGGCTTTCTGCTGCTTCACGCTTGCCTTGACGTCTGGTTTTTTCAGGTTTTTTACCCTTATGAGCTATCTTTTCCACCAGAGGGCAGCTGCAACCTCTGTCTTAATGGTACATTGGTTTCAAACTTGGGTTTCCTGTATTTTATGTTTTAATACGGTTTTCTGATTGTGTGGCATGTCCCCTGGGATTACGTAGCACAGAGTTATCAAACACCATGAAGCTGGGCTGATTCGTTCCTAATAACCACAAATAACTTGTTGGATATGTGTCACTGCTCCAGCAACTGGGAGCCTTTGATTGTGCAGAAAGGTACCCAGGAGCATGAAGAGCACAGATGCAGGAAGCCATGGGTCAGAAAAACACTTCTCTAATTTAACAGACCATTTAATCATTTTCCTTCTAGAGCTGATCGACAGGGCCTTCAGCAGATTCAGACACAAGAATGTTGTGCATCTCTCCAGGCTGAAAGATGGGCTGAACATTTTGGAGCTCTGGCATGGTGTTACATATGCATTTAAGGACCTGTCCTTGTCCTGCACAGGACAGTTTTTACAGTATTTCTTGGAGAAAAAGCAGAAGCATGTCAATATTCTGGTGGGTGAGTATGACTCCTTGGAGGTTAGGTTATTGGGCAGGCCTTTAGCTTGAGAGCCATCATCCTACAGCCCTCCCTAAAGATGCCTCAGGATGGTATTGCCTCATAATCTCCAGACAATGCCAAGGTGGCTGCTCTGGCCAAAAACATCTCATGGAGCATCTCTGCATCTTTTTCTTAAAGTGCAGTGATGCAGGTTTGATTGATGCAGCAATTTTTTGCTTTTCTTGGTGCTTCCACACTTTGAAACAGGGACTTCAGGGGACACGGGGAGCTCGGCCATCGAGAGCGTGAGGGGGCAGAAGAACGTGGACATCTTTGTTCTGCTGCCCAAGGGGCTCTGCACCCAGATACAGGAACTTCAGATGACCACTGTCCTTGAGGACAACGTCCACGTCTTTGCTGGTTGGCACTGCTGTTTGGACTGTCCACTTTGTGGCCCTGCTGTGTCAAACCTTGACCCTAAAAGCCTGAGGGGGCTGCTCAGTGGGATTTGCAGCTTTAGCAGCTGCAGCCAGCCAGGTCATTGCTGTCACCATGCCCAGGCATCTGGCTAACAGGAGACAATATCCCCAGTTTGACAACCAAGCAGTTTTAGGCTTCCTTTTCTCCTGGCCGTTGATCAGAACTGCCTCCATGCAGGTGGTCAGTGTTTGGCTGAACTAAATTCAGCACCATTTTTTGTCACTAAAAGGATTTGGAGCCACCCCTTCCCTCTGTCCTCTCACCTTCGAGGGTGACCCACCCCCTACCACCACGCTCCCCCCGTGGACTGGCATCACCACTGGGTGCTTGAGCTGCTGGAGTTCCCATGGCTCCTCTGCTCAGCCTGGTCTCACCTTGGCATCTCACAAGGGGATGCAGCATTTGCCTTCCTAGCAAGTTTATATTTGGTAGAAGCAAGAACCCAGAGTGCTGTATGTGCAGAAACCAGCTGACATCCAAGGGTGCCACTCAGCCCCTGGTTCACACAGCCCCCAGGGCAGACGGGCAACTTGGGACACTCCTGGCCACAGCAAACCCCAGGGCTTGAGACCAGCCCTGTTTCTGAGCAGATATACCTCGTGCCTGATGCCCTGCTGCTGGCAGATCTAATCTTTTCTTTCTCCTTTTGACAGCTCATGGGACCAGCGATGAAATCGATGAGCCGATCAAGGAACTGTTTGCTGATGTCGATTTTGCTGGAAAGTACAACCTGATGAGCTTGAATTCTGTCAACTGGTCCAGGATTATGGTGCAGATTGCTCACTACTTCTATGCTTACTTCCAGTGCACCCCATCCCTGGATAGCACCCCACTGCCAATGGTGGAAATTGTTGTGCCAACGGGAGGAGGAGGAAATATCACGGGTAAAGGGAAAAAAAGACGGTTAGATAAGAGAGAGAATGCTGTGATCTGTGGACCAAAAGCACTTTGCAGATACTGGGTATTGCTATTTATTAAAACACCCACTCTCTGGTAGGATTTCTTCAGAACCACTTATATTTTATTACTCATGTATGGTTATTACTCAATTTAGGTGTCACTGATGATTTGCAAGGTGCAGAAAAACCCAAACCACCCTTTGATGATGGCTGTAACTATCTTGAGGGCAGGCACATTAGGAGAGGACAGAATGCGTTTGATGCAGAAAAGAGGGGAAAAAGCTGTGGCTCTGGTTTCTTAAGTGAGACATTAACAGAGGTGTGGAGTCCTGCCTGGTCCTCTGTGCTTTGCATGGTAAGGCATGGTCAGGAGAACCACTCTTAATTGCATAATCTGGCCTTCTAAATGAGTGTCCTTGATTGCCTCAGTCCCAAAATAGGTGTAGAACTGTCCTATGAAAGCAATAAAGGATTTTGTGTATTCACTGCTCTTCCAGGCTGCCCATCAGAGAGGCAAAAGCTCAAAACCTTCATCTCTCCTGCTTGTCTGGCAGCTGTCTGAACTCTCAGTCCTCTGTCTATCCCCAGAAAAAGTGGAGATGAGCAAGGGTCTGTGTTCAATGGCAGGTGGAGTGTTGCTCCCCTGGATTTTATAATCTCTGCTCTACCAAACCTCTGAAGTCAGATATCTCAGAGTCCACTAAGGAGTATCATTTTTGTCTGCTTCTAAACTAGATGCTCAATCAATTTTTACGATGACTTTTTTCCTAAACGTCCTTCAAATATTTCTTCAGCAAGTGCTCATGCATTTTTTTTTTCACTTTTTTCCCCTAGCTGGCTGTATTGCCCAGAAAATGGGTCTCCCAATTCGACTTATTACTGTGGTGAACAGCAACGACATCATTCATAGGACTGTTCAACACGGAGATTTCTCACTGGCAGAGAGTGTTAAGGCTACATTAGCATCAGCCATGGATATCCAGGTATGCAGTGAAGTGGCCAAAATGCAAAAATAGAAATATTGCTGTTTGTTGTTTTTTTTTTAATCTTGTACTCTGTTCTACCTGTAAAATTCTGCCACTTGATGATGCATTAGTAGGTATGACCCATGCCACAGACTGCTGAGCTGAGGTAGATCAAACACCTTCTCCCTCACTTTTAGGGGCTTGACTTTCTTTGTTGTTGAGTGTTGATCTTTGTTGTTGAGTGCTGGGTTTCCAGGTATTCGTTCTGTGCAAGCTTAGCAAAACAGGGACATTTCCACAACATGTGACAACTAGAGAACTACAAATGCCATCATGTCTCAAGGGCTTTGTTGATGCTTCTGAGGAGCTCCATGAAGACCAAGAGGAGAGACCAGGAAGGAGATAGAGAAATCCAGAAGAAATGCCTCGTTCATGGCTGCCTGCAGCTTGCTCAGAGCAAAACAAGTCCCAGCAGGCAGGGAAAGGCCTCAGAAAGAAAAGTCATGGAGGTACAGAAACCAAACACCTGGAAGCACATACCTCCCCTTTCATTCCCACCCTGGGATCTCCGGGGATTGGATCAGCTTCCAAACAAGTGATCAAACTGGGAAACCCTTGGTGTTGTATCTCTGTGGCCTTAAGCTACCTGGATTTTCCAAAAGCTGTTCAAACACAGTGGGAGGACCTGGCAATCTGGAGGGACTGCCATGCTTTGCAGCCACTAAGTCTCTATGCCCCTATCACCAGGCTGTGCTCTGCAGCTTGGCTTTCCTTCTGAGCCAGGAACTTGTAGGGCACCTCAGAGCTCCAAGTGTAACTGGGCTCCTCTCTCAGCCCATCTCCCTTCAGTAGCACTGGTCAGCAAGTGCCAGACTTTGGGATCTTGGGGGCATAGAGTCAGGTGAGGAGATTTCCTGAGGAGCTAGATGAGTGAATCCCTCTGCATATCCCTCTCCATAGCTGCATGGGGATGTCACTGTTCAGGTCACATCTGAAGCATCCATGCAAATGTTTCTGTAGCTAAAGAGAACATTTGTTCTGGAGGGGAATTCAGGAGGTCTCTGGTTGGGACTTGTTTAAAGCAAGTTCTGCCTTGAAGTCAGGTGGAATTGCTCAGGGCTTTGTCCATTTGGGTGTTGGAAACTTTCGAAGATGGAGAGTGCACAGCCTCTTTAGGTTGCTGCTTCTGCAGACTAAGGTAAAGCAGAGAAAACTTTCCTGTTAGATGCTGCCTGAAGAGTTGAAGGTGAAGCAGAAAGTCTGGTGTAGATAAGCCTTGTAAGGGGCAATCCCAGGACAATCCCAGCAGATGCTGTGTCTTTGCAGCCAAGCAGGGGCTGTTCTCTCTCCCTGAGGTCAGGAAGAACCACTCAGCTCATATCCACACTCCAAAACTTTGTCCCCAGCATGACCTGGGCCCCAGCATTCTCCTGGAGAGCTCTGGCGGTGTGGGACAGAAGCAAAAGCCTTACTTAGATGGTAAGGCTGGTACTTGCACCACTGCCCTGGCCCAGTTCAGCTTACTGATGTCAACAGAGTGTTCTGTAATGGAAACCATAAGGCTGGTGGGAATGGAGGGTGAAGGGGAAATGTGGGAAGAATGTGGGAGGGAAGTGGGAACAGCAGAAAAAAGGACAGGAGAAAGGGTGTCAGGAGCACAGTGGTGGAGGCATCTCCAGAGCAGGTCAGGGAAGTCCAGGCACACTGAACTGTATCTTCTCAGGACAGCCTAAAACAGGGGAAGCCTAGAGCAAAGGGCAGGCTACACCCAGACCAGACTGAAGATTAGAGGCTGGAGGCTCTGGGAAGATGATAGTGGGAAGATGAAGAACAGAACTGGGGCCATAAGACACCCAGATAAGGACTCAAAAGGCTGAGTAAGTCCTGATGACTTGACAAGGTAGGACAGGATGGAGTGACAAAAGGTCACAGGTGCTGCCAGCTGCCAAAATTTACGAAGAGTTTATTCAAATCCAGCACTTGAACCCAGGAGGTGAGATGAAGACTCTGTAAGTTGGTGCCCCTTGTCTTGTCTGTCCCTACAAGGTATCTTGGCCAAACCACCTGAATAAATATTTCTTGGTGCTTGTAAATGTGCAGGAGTGAGGCAGGGCAGAGAATTTGGTTTGGGACCCTCCTGCAGGTCTTGCGCAGGGTTCTACTGCAGTGTTGCAATGCTGATTGCTACACAGCCATATGGGCCAGTCAGGCCCTACATGTGCCCTGTAAATTCATGGAGATTATCAGCCAGCCCTGCAGCGAGCTGGGTGTCTCATTAAGTCATGCAGGAGGTGGATGACTCACAGCAGCATCTGCAACACTGAGTAAACAGCTGGATGGTTCTGGTTCTCCAGAGCACAGTGTGTTATTAGCCTGGGCTCCTCACGGCGATGGTACAGATGTGGTCACGCTGTTGATTCATCAGCCATCTCTTCATTTTCTGTTTTAATCTGATGGTCACTGTCAGACTGCTCTGACAGGTCAGAGGTTCAAAAGACATTGTGTTCCCAAAGACTTGTCTTGGGATGTAGGTGAGCAAAGGAAAGACAAAAAGCCCACCCTGGCTTCCACCAAGAAAAATGCAGCGGTAGGACCTCAGCCCTAATGAGACATCAGAGAACCCACAGAGATGCTTCCCCCCATGTTTGAATTTCCTCACCTACTGCCTTGTTATCCCAGGAGCCTTACAATGTGGAGAGGATCCTCTGGCTGCTCTCGGGCTCTGACAGCCACCTGATAAAAACTCTGATGGAGCAATTCAGCATCTCAAAAAGGCTGAAGCTGCCAGAGGATTTGCACAGAAAGGTCAGTTCCTCACCACACAGCACTGTGCCTGTGAGTGTGTAAGGAGATTATTGCTACCAGGTATTTCCAATTCATTTTCAGAATTAAAAAAAATCAGAGTGGAGAGTATGCAACCAAAAATTTAAGTGTGAGGCCAGAACAGAAGTTTTATATCAATGTGTGTTCATGAAGATACTAAAAACCCCTTTTTATTATTTTTTTTTTTTAAGAATGCACTTTCTTAACTAACTTAAAACTAACTTAAAAATTGCCTGCAGATATTTAGGTAGCATATGAAATTGGCCCATCCTTGGCCATGCACTGGGGCGTCATACAGTGGATGCTGGCACAAACTGGGTGTTTTGGAGTGGGTCTGCTGAGTTTGATGCAATTTAGTCTTGCTGTTACAGCAAAGGGAAGCGCAAACACAAAGCAGAAAGAGATACAAGAAAAAACAAAAGATTTGAGTTGTGAGAGGGCCAGGTGCAAAATCCTGCCTTTTCTTGTGCAATTTCCAGTGTGTTCTCCCTCACAGAGCAGCCTTTGCCCAGTGCCCACTCCTGCTTGTGCTGCAGAAAGATAAATCCTAAACAATTTTATTATTAAAACCAAGAAGAGCTGTTACACTGAGGTGGAGTTTACAAGTTCTGAGAAACTCCCTCAGAGCATGGAAATAGCAGTGCAGAGGTGAGGAGCTGAGTCCTGGCTCTGCCCACCCACACTCACAGCACCTGTGGATGGAAACCCTTGCCCTCACTCCATCCCTATGTTTTTTTCCAGCAGTGCCTCATCCCCTAGCTGCAGCAGCAACAGCTTTTCCTTCAGTCTCTGGGGGAACCCATCCTCCAGCCTCCCTATTTCCAGCTGCTTTGCTGAGTGCCTGTGGCACAGACCCAGCTGGGAGCACGTTGGGTGGTGGTGCCCTGTGCAGAGCTCCCTGTTTCCCCACAGCTCTCCGGGACCCTGGGGTCGTGCTCAGCCTCTGACCAGGACATTGTGGGAGCCATGCGGCGCTGCTGGGAGGAGAACCAGTACCTGCTGTGCCCCCACTCTGCCGTGGCTGCTCACTACCACTACTCACAGCCACACAGGTAGGGACAGCCATGCTCAGGGGCGTTAGGGACTGGAGCATCGCTGTCCCCTTGCTCCTGCAGCATCTCCAGCTCCCAGCTCGCTTACACCGTAAGTTTTCTTTGCTTGTCTTTCCTTTCCAGCATCCCCCGGTGTTGCTTGGCTCCAGCCTCTGCAGCCAAATTTCAGGATGCCCTCCTCCGAGCTGGCCTGGTTCCCCAGATCCCCCCTGAAATCACTGCCCTGACAGCAATGGAGACCAGGTCCACTCCCCTGGAGCGGGGACAGGACTGGGCACAGGTGCTCCGGGGCCAGATTGAAGCTGTGGCACAGCAGTGGGAGGCACAGGCGGGTCAGTCTACACCCCAGGGCACTGGGGGACCACTGGGCAGGTAGTCACACAGACCTGACTGCTGGGCACAGCAGGACAGTGCCTCCCAGGGTTCATTCTCCTGTTTCAGCAAAGCCCTGTCTTATGCTGGGAGTCTCCATGTAATGATTTATTAGCAAGAATGCACTTCCCTGTTGAATTACATGGACTATCTCATAACATTTTCAGTAAAGAGTTGAATTATATGGACAATTTCATAACATTTTCAGTAAACAACACTGCAATTGTATCCCCTTTTGCCTAATAAATCATAAAAACTTGTTGAAACTGAGTAAACCTGGCTGTTCCATCATTACTGGCTGTTACAGAAATCTGCCTTAGCACTGCCCACAGCTGCCTGCTTCCTGAGCATCATCCAGTGATGCTGGCTCTGTGCTGGGATGTTCAGCCCAGCAATCCCAATAGCACCCAAGATGCTCCATAGGAAACACATGCAAGAGCAGAGTGGGTCCACTTCACCCATTTCTGTAATTTAAGCAGTGGCACGGGTCATTCCCAGGCATTGAAACTTACTCTGAAACTTACTCAGATGTTTTCCCTGGACAAGCTTATCTTAAAGAGCTACTTTCCAGTGCTGTATCTCACAGCTTTTGGTCCTAGTCCTGCTTCAGACTCTTCCCAGGCAACTTCCACTGTAGCAAGTAGGAAATGGGAAATTCCCTTTATCTTCTGCCTGAAACTTCAGGTCTTTCAATACCACGTTCTCATCATACACATATAAATATATAAATACCTTGTGTGGGAGCTGCCTCCACAAGTCATGCATCTGGCAGGAATCCCTTGTGCCTAAAAAAGGGGGAAGAAAAATAGGAATAATTATACCAGGGGGGAAAAAACCCCCTGTGCCATCAAAAAAAATTCCCCCTTTGACATCAAAGGAAGTCCTGTAATGGGAGGATTAATTTGAAGGTTTAGTGGCATTTAACAGGGTAAAAGTAAATTCTGTGAAGTGATTCAGCTTGGGATGTTGCAGAACGTGCGGGAAGAGTGGGAAGCTTGGCCTGGGCTGCAAGCTGCCTTGCTGGCACCCAGGCAGCCTTTTCCTTGGCTCCCTCTGGCACGGCTGGCCCTGTGCCACCTCCTTCCATCCCACTGAAACCCTGCAGGAGAGGAGGGACCTGTGCCTCCTCCAGGGTGGGGGCTGAGGCTGCCCCATCCCAATTAACGGGGATGAGGGAAACAGCTTAGCTGAGAATGATGTAAAAACCACAGCACTTGGATGCTTTTGAGGCCAACAGCCCTACTTGCATGGATTGAGCAGCTGGGAGGTGGGGTCCAGGAATGATGTTTCATGAGGCCACCATTCACCCTTCTTTAAGAGCCAAACCAGCAAAATACCTCTTAATTTAAGCAACAGCTTCATCCTCACAAATAACCCTTCCCCAAAGGATGGCTTTGCACTGGGGTTGGTGCAGGACATCTCTGGGGGTGGCAATAAGAAACTTCCCAATCCCATTTGACTCCCATAATCAGCTTCCCCTTTCACTGATGCCGATGTTATGCTCATTGGACCCCACTGCCCTTAACAGCTGCCTCCCCAAATCTTGTGGTTGTCAGGCAGGGATGGCTGCCCAGTTGTAATTTAGCCTTTAATCATAGCTTAAGACACCCTGCAAGAGGGGAGAGGCCCGAAATTGCACCCAGTTCTGCACTCAAGTGAGAGGTTGCAAACCTGGCTGGCAAGACCCCAGCCCCTCACTGGGGAACACTGTGAAGGATGGGGTGAGCGGGGCTGGACTTGCAGCCTGCCAAAATCCCCGTGTGTTTTGCAAGCAGAAAGTGTGACAAATACCTTCCATGCTCCCATCCCAGTGCCCTCAAGCAGTAGGATGAGTAAAGGATGCAGCCTCATTGCAGGGTGAAAAAGAGTTTAATTCTCAACCATCCCTGAGGATACCCTTATGGGGTGAGGATGCTATGGCTCCCCCAGCCCAAATCAGACTTTTTTTGGGGCAGGACACTATGAAACTCTCTCTGTGATCTCTGGAGCAGAAGAACAGCAGGAAAAGCCTGTTCCATGCCTGGAGCCAAGGCAGAGGGAGCACAGACAGGCTTGGCTTGCAGGGGGACTGTGCTTCCACAGAGGGCAGTGCACAGCCATGCGTGCCAGCCCGGTGCCTGGGATGTGGGAATGAACCATGGGTGTGCTGTGTCCCACCACCTGCGCAGTGACCATGGCATCCATGGCCACTCCCACACCAGCAGTTCCCTCTCTGTCCCCAGAACTGGTGCTTGGGGCTCTTCTTGCTCATCCTTGGGTCTTTGGCTGAGAGGGGAGGTCAGCCTGGTTTGATGGAAGAATGGAAAATGGAGGGAGGAAAGTCACACAAGAAGTGGTACCTCCTCACTCAACACTGGTGGGTGGCTGCAGGCTCTGGCAGCTTCACATGTTCCTGGGGTTAAGGATAATTTAGCCCTGCACCTTCCAGAGCTGATCACAAACCCAGGACAGGCTTGCCAAATAGTTCATCTCATACATCAACTGCTCTTGCTTTTCTCCAGCAAAAATTCCAGTTTCAGGTCCCTGACCCCAAGGTGTGTGACATGTGATCCAGGAGACAGTGATGCCCAGAAACCAGTGACCATACTCCATGGGGACACTGTATTCCCCCACTGAGGGACGTGGCTGGGACATGTTCCCAACTCCTACCTCAAGGAGAAGGTAATGTCTTGGGATGGAGATCCAATGTGCTGAGATAGAGGAATAGGGTCATGGCTCTGCTGGAGTTTCTACTCAATAACTCACATGTACCAAAGCAATTTGCTGTCCTGAGCCCAACTCACTTGTTGGCATGTCCAGCAAGGGACTGGGGTTCCTGTCCTGGTGTGGTTTGGGATCTGTTGGACTACATGTGGGGCCTACCCTCTAAGCCATCTGCCTCTGTGCCCATGGGGACTTCATCCACCAGCAGAACCATGCTGGGGTTCAACACTCCAATCATTAATAGTGCTGTTAAGAGATCTGTTTGCTAAAGGGGGACATGGGATGACTGGCTGATTGCTGCTCTGGCTGACATAAAATTGAGAGGAATTTAAAATCCCGAAGGAGCTGTGGGTGAGGATGCTATTCCCCATGAGCAGAGCAGTCCAGCCTTCCCCTGTGCTTTGTCACAATATCCATCCCCATCTTCCAGCTCGTGGCCACCTAGGGAATTGATCTTTGGGCAATTACTCCACTGACTGGGCTGTCACGTGCTTCTACTCCATTTATGAGCTGGGAGGAGCCCACAACGTGGTGAATTATAAGCCAATGCTTTAAAACAGTGTTCTGGAGGTTTGGGAGCTGAATTATTATTTATAATGCCCTGGGGGCCCCTTGTAATTTATGGACAGGTATGAAGACAAGTAGGCGCTCAGACATGGGGATGAGCCCGGTGTAAATGCTGAGATAGAAAGATAGATAGATGGATGGATGAAGATAAGCTTCTTGGCCAAGAGAGCTGGAGATTGAAAAACTGGAGATGGAGAAGGCTGCTCTTAGACATCTCTGCTCTCCTAGGGTGTTACCTACTATCCCACTGCTCTCACTCTGTAAAATGTCATCTCAAACATGGTGCAAATCATTTGTTTACTCTTATTTTTTTTTTAATTCATCCAAAGTGCAAGGAAAAAAAAGTAAAAAGGAATTGCTTTGTTGTTGCAATTTACTGCTAGGCATTTCTATGTGTGTTAATGATAAGTATTAATTAAATAGCTTTCTGTTGTCTTTTAAATGCAGTTCTTTCAGGCTGTAATTAAAAACAGACACCCAGCCCTTTCTGTCTGCATAGGAAGAGGCAAGTAGGCCTCTGGAGCTCTGCACTTCTTTCCTTGTAACAGGAGAGAAGTGGAAAATGAGGCAAAACCAGTTTCCATTGAAAACTCACCACCCTGTGCATGTCCTTCACAGGGAAGGCAACCAGCTCAAGGAAATTAAAGGAATGTGACTTCCAAGATCCCAACCCTGCCATCAAAGTAACTTTATTTGCCCTTAAGATCTTTCAGCTTCATACATTTTAAAGGCAGGGGAGATCACTTTGTTTGATCTCCAGGCTACACAGGCTGCTGAATGCATTCATCATGCCCAGAAGAAACTTGTTGCCTTATGAACATTTTGATCTGAGTAGCTGGAGATAGGATTCCATCCCTCTCACTTGTTTCGTGCTTTCCTCAGTTTTTTTTCACTCCTGCTATGAAAAACCAGGCACTAAATCCCCATCCCTGTGCCACTCCTCTGGTCAGTATTCATGTCCCAAGTCAGGCTGTGCTGCTCAGGGAAACTGGAGCTCCCACCAGCCCTGCTGCCCTCTCCCTTTCCCAGCTTAAAATAGACTAAAGCCCTCTAGAAATGCAAATAAAATGTCAGATGCTCACATGATGGAAAGCAACCACCAAGTAACATTTCCCATTTGCCCACAACACTGAATGACACTTAAGGCCAAATTTTTTCTGCTCTTAAAGGCAACTGGGCTTCACTTATCTGAAATGCTACTGTCAATCAATAAATACATGGAAAGACAGTGGCTGCCTGCTGTGCAGCTTATGAGAGTGGTGGGGGAAGATGCAGCTCACTCAGAGGATGCCTTGGTCAGAGATGGCCCATGAGAAAAAAGTTTCAGTGTTCAACAGCTGCATATCCTTTTTTTTTTTGTGAATGGAAACATTTAATTATGCATTTGAGTAATTTATAACCTCAGATGTGTAGAATTTGTGAAATAAATACACAGAGAATATGACAGACATATACAGCCTGTGAGGGCATCCTCGATTTGGGGCAGTGCAAGCCTTTGGTCACCCAGGGTGATGCTCCTCTGACTTGATAACTCCTCACACAGTTCACAAAACAGCCACAGCTCTTTTGGGATCCTGTCAACCCAAGGCTGGATTTGCTATGGGTTTTTCTGTCTCCCTCAGCCCCGTGGCTCTGTCTGTCTTGTGATTTTGATGCAGCTGGACAGGCATCCACAGGGAGTTGGGAACACAAGAAGAGGTCTGGGACACTCTGCAGGCTCCTTCCCTGGTGAGGAGCGCAGGACTGGGAGCATCTTTGGGGCTGTTGGTGGCAACAGCAGCAGAAATGGCTCAGAAGGGAATTTTTTTCAATTATTTGCACGTTAGAAATGAGAAGGGGGGAGAAATGGGATGGAAAAAGCAGGAAAAAAAAAAGAGAAAGTAAGCATTCAGAAATTAAATACTTAATTAAAAAGGAGCTTGAGTTTGCTTGAATTAAATCAAAAGAATTTTTCTTTTTGGCAAACACAAGCTTCTTTTGAGCAGAAACTGAAAAAAAAAGAGACTTAAAAAGGTATTTTAAAGGCAAAATTACTCACTTTTTGTCCAAATGGTTAAAATTATATTTCAGTTTTGGGAAAAAGAAGAAAACGTAGAAATTTTGCAAATTCTAGGAATATTTAAAACACCACATCACAAAAAAATAAGTTGTTTTGGGGAGATGAAAAGCAGAACAAGAGGGCTGGAAAAGAGAGCAGCCAAGCCAGCAGCTGCCCTGTGTGGCTCTGTCCTTGCCCTGACACCCCTGAGATCACCCTGAGCACTTTAAGATCACGAGATACTGAGAACAAAGAGTTTGTGTTCTCTTTTTTGCTCTGTAGTTCCCTGCATTTTTAGGCTCCCAAAGCTGGTTCAGCACTTTTAGGGCAGGTTGGAAACCAATTCCTAAAGAAAGCAGAGCAGAAAATCACATATGGCTCCAGGAGGGCGATGCTTTCGGAAAAATAGCAAAACTAATGATTCCTGAAAAACAAATACATTAAAAAGTGATGAGCACAGGTCAGTGATATTTCATGCAATTCCTCCTGTTCATCTCATTGCTCGTGCCTTGGGACTCCTCAAGCAGAGCATCACAGGTATTTGCAGAAGATTTTGCTCATGAAATGAAACAACAGCGTGATGCTGCAGTAAAAGAAGCGTGAAGGGGAGAAGGGGCTGTGTCTGAACATGGCTTTATTTTGGTATCTGACACAGGGAATGGGGCAAAACTCACTGTGCTAAGTCCTGGACTGACATGGGAAAAGGAAGATGAAATATTTTGCTACTGAAGTTTGCAATCAGAGCTTAAAACAACAGGTTTTAAGGGTGAGGTCTTTCTGTCACTGACTTCCTGTGAAGTCGGTGACAGGGTCGAGGTGAGGTGAGGAGCAGGGGGACCCTCCTGCAGCTCCCCCAGCCTGGTGACTGCCACCTGGGTGACTCTCAGGGTCCCACACTGCCTGGGGACCAGGCTGCTGCCACCTCCTCACCCTGAGCTTGATGCCCTGCAGCTCCACTCGGTCCCTACCTGCCCGGCAAAGCACCAGCACCCTGGGAACTCCTCGCTTCCGCTCCTCCGGGATGCTTGTGGGGATTAGCCAAGCTATGCTACCTAAACCCATCACATGTGTTTCAATAGTTTTAATTGTTGCCTTTAAGATAATTACAGGCTGGAGAGCGCGGACAGGAAGAGCCCTGTGGATTTGCACCGGGCTCGGGAGCACCGTTGTGTACGGAATGGGATATCTGCCACTTGGAAGTGTTTTTCCTGCTTGGGAGAGCGCTTTGCATGCCACAAGCAGGGAAGGCCACAGATCCCCACTTCCCATGGCTGGAACAACTGGATCAAGGTGTCCCCCTGCCCCCCACTCCACCTGCCCTGGGGAAAGAATCCCCCAGCACCTGGCTCAGCAGTTGCTGACCCTTGCTCATTTAAGCTGCAGCTTTTTCCTCCTTCCCACATTTGTTCAGAAGGGAATGAGGACCTGAAGTGAGCAGGATGCTGCAAATCAGACTCACAGTGGGGCAGGGAGCATCCAGGGCCCACCTTGCTCAGAGACAAGGAGCAGCAGCCAGAGCTCTCCTTGGCTCTTAGTGAGGTGGGCCATACTTGTGTTTTTTAGTATATTATGGTTTGTCCTGGTCTCTTGCAGGCTCTCCAGCCTTCATCACCAGAGAAAACGCTTTCCTGATTTTAAAGAGAGATGTCTCTGTCCCTCCCATAGCCTGGAGTAATTCAATATTGAGTGAGAAGATTGCAGTCAGTGCTTTTCCTCTGTTTGCACCTTTCTCGCAATTATTTTGTTGGAGCTCCCTGCTGGAGGGCAGGGCAGGCAGCTCTCAGGAATAACACAACTTCCTGGATGCTGCCTCGCCACAGAAGAGCTGGGGCAGCACTGAGGACCCCTCTTAGGGCACAGACCTTCCCCAGGGTTCATCACACAACACAGGATTTCTCCTGAGATCCTCTCCAACCTGTTATGTCACCACGAAACCCAGCAGGGGGTTCTTGCCTTTGCATTTGCAGTAACCTTTTTATCACTGATGCTTTTAAAATGAAAATAAGATTTCATTTACGTCCAAGGGTTTGCTCCAGTCCAGCCTCCTGGTTGCAGGATGTTTCATGGCTGGTGTGGATCTGGAGGATCCGGCTGGTTGCTTCCAGGCATTGAAACCCGCGGTTACTGGAGGGGTGATGTGGGGCCTGGCACACCGAGGGTGGGATTTGTTTTAGCATTCAATACAGAGAAATCCACTTAATAGCACTTCCCCTAAAGTGCTGCCTTTCTTCCACCCAGACTCCTAAAATGGAAATAATTATGGCAGGGAAAAAATTTGGAACAACTCAAAAATTAAAATGCCGTGAAGGTGAACTGGCTCCTGGGTGGAGGGGACGGGGATGGGCCCCTTTGCTGCTGCCAAGGTGAGTTTTGGGGACCTGTTCAGACCTACATCTGCTGGCAGTGGATTAGAAGTCAAACCCACCTGAAATCCAGAACTAAGCATCCTGAGGGGCTCCTCGAGGATGGGATATTCCCCTCCGTGAGCTGCCGACTTTGCCCCAATAATCCTTCACATCCCATCCCTCTTCTCCCTCTCCCCTTTTCCCTTCCCTTCCCCTTTGATATGACGCATTGGCAGAGGAATAAAATAATCAGCTATTGCTTTATTACTTTTTCCACCCCTGCTTCCCTCACGGGCAACTGTATTTCGGCAAATGTTTTTAATATTTGCTAATAAAAGCAGCTCCAGTAATGACATGCTCCCTCCCCAAGACAAAATTGCCGGGACTGGCGTTATCTAACAAACTCGTTTTGGCACAAGCGCGTCTGCGTTCGAGCCATTTCTGCCCATTCACAGGATTATCAGCCATCTCTGCAGCCAGCCCCAGCCCTCCTCTCTCATTCCTAGTTAATTGGTGTGAAATTGGAGCAAGTTCTCAGGTGATAATGTGTTTGCATTTACTGCTTCACTGAACCACCCTAGCCACTCAATCCCAGCTTCATTAAAGCCTCAATCTCAGCTTTTGCTCCTGGCTGTGAGCTTCAAACCCTATTTCCTGCGTGGCAGACATACAGCCTAACACATGTCAGGAAGACAGCTTGAGCAGAGCTGCTGGGAACAAGCACAGCTACTGCCCGGGCGCCGCTCCGGGAAAATCACGTTCGCGGTGGGAAAGATGCTTGGAGTCCCCACGATGGCTTCACGCTGCGTTGGTTGGCTCCCTGCTCTGGAAAAAGGCATATTTTGTACCCTTTAATTATACTTGATTAATGAATTAATTTTAATCTTTTTTTCTGCAGCACTTTGAAGATAAAAACCCCTTCGTCTGAATTCTGTGATTAGTATTTAAAGACTCAAGTGAAATATTTGTAGGCAGAAAAACCTAACCGAGGAATGCCTGTGTTCAGGCATTCAATAGGGCCTATTCACAGGATAGATTCCAGGGTTATTATTAGCAATAAGGTTATCTTTGGCATAATCTTTTTATGCACAACATGCTATTGGATTCCACCCTCCCTTTTCGCTCAGGCCCTGGGGCAGAAGGTAGACAAACCAGAGCTGGTTCAAGCCTTGCAAGTGTTTTTCATGCAAGTGGAGCTGAAGCCTGGCAAACCCTGCCATGGTTATATTTAGGACAAACCATAAGGTTCTTTTGGTGCAATGCTTCTGCGTGGAGGGAGAGGTGCGTTGTCCCTGGGGTATCTCCAGCCCTGCCAGCACATGCCCTAGGGGACCTGCTGCACATTGAGGACATCTGTGACACCCTGTTGGGGGGTGACTTTCAGCCTGAGTGGAGAGGGGTGGGTTGGGCTGGTCCTGTGCCCGCGGGTCATGGAGGCAGCGCCGAGCATCCCCCGGGCGGGTGAGATTTCTGGAGTCGGGGACAGCTCTGGGCTCGGGCAGGTCTGGACACAGCGGGGGAGAGAAGCCCTGCCTGCCACACTGCTCTTTTGGGGAGCTGGGATCGGCTCTCTGCTGGGTTGGATGTGCCCCGGGGGTCCCCCCAGCCCCAGGCAGGAGGGCGGACGCGAGTGGGGCCGCAGACCCACAGTAATGGCTTGATCTGGGCATGAAAGGAGAGAGCAGCTGTCGCCTGCCTGCCTCTTAATTTGGTGGTATTTCTAGCTCTCATAAAGCTAAATGTAGGAGGTGGGGTTTTGTAATTGTTGGTAGTGCTTTTTGGTGTTTTGTTGTGTTTTTTTTTTAATGGGTGGTGGGTGTGATTTTTTCAAACGCATTCCCTTTGGCACGCAGCATCGGTGAGAGCCCCGGGATGCCTCTGCTGGGGCCCAGGACCACCTCCCTTTGAAACTTGCCCAGGGCTCCCCAAACCCACCACTGAGCCCTGAGGGTGGGAGGAGGTGATGCCACCTTTGGTCGTGCTCCTTTACCCTGAACAGCTCAGCTGCTGTGAAGGGTTCCCACGTCACCCCAAAACCAGCTCCAAAAATCGATCAGGGCTGCTCCTCCACAGCCAGGCTCCCCAGCCTGGATGCAGGTAGAGCCAAAACACATAGAGGCACATTAAAGAATGGCTGGTGTGGCTTTGAAACGGCACGGCAATCCCCTGTAGCCTAGTTTTTAGAGAAAGTATTTTGTAGCTGGTTTTTCTCTTTGTGACTAAACATGGTTATTAAGGCCCCAAGTGCATCATTAAACCTGTTATTAAAAGTAAACATGCTAAGGAGAATATCCTGCTGTGTAGCAAGCTCATCCAGGGCTCTTGACCCTCTGGAAAAGTCATTAACATTTGTATTTAAAGTGAACATAGTTAAGAACATATTGGACTAATTCAGGGCCTTAGAGCTATTAAAATGACTGCCATTAAAAATAAATATGTTAGGCAGAATATGTTGCATAATTAAAATTATTACAGTGTTAACTCTGTTTTTTGTGCTGGCCTCTAGTTTAAGAGGTTATTTGTATGTATATAAAATATATACATATTTTTTATATTTATACATACGCGGTAATATGTCTAAGTATATATATTTGGTTATCTATTGTCTTAAAATGACTCTGTAGGATAAATTTGACTTCCTTGTTGCAGGATGAGACAGAGCCCCAGTGGGATGAAGTCTTCATTAAAACCATGGTGGGGGGGGAAAAAAAAAATCTTGGCTATATGTAAGTGTTGTGGCCGCAGTCCAGTGGCTGTTGAGTTCAGTGGGAATCTTTCCTTGACTTTGCCTGCTGGGTCAGACCTCAGGAATGTGTCTCTTGCTTTGATGGTTTTGCTATTGGTAGGTCAGCTTGGAAAATCAGCAAATCAGCAGCTTTGCTTCGCACGGGCCATTCCCAGGCCGAGCTCCACCGGGTTCTCATTCTGGCCTGGTCCCCTGCAGCTCACCTTGTCCCTGGGGAGGTGGCAGGGTGGAACCATCTCCCTGTCACAGGGTTCTTCCCACCTGGGAGCCTTGTGTCTCACTGTGTGGGAAAGGTGCTCCCAGGGAAGAGTTTCTCCTTGCAGTTTTGGACATGAGCAGTGACCTTTGCCTCGCCACTGCCTCAGACCAGTGACATCTCCTGCCACAGTCCTGGTGTAACACAGATCCAGTCCATATACTCTATATGCATGTATTACAGATCCAGAGAATGGTCTGGGTTGGAAAGGACCTTTCAAGGTCATCTGGCCTGAACTCTCCTGCATCTTCCACTAGACCAGAGTGCTCAGACCTCTGTCCAACCTGACCTCAATATTTACACGGATGGGACATTCACCACCTCTCTGGGCAGCCTGTGCCAGTGCCTCACCACTGTCCTTGTAAAAATATCTCTTCCTAATATCTGATCTGTGGAATTCAAGCAGGGGCCTTCATGCTAAATGCAGTTACCTCCCAGGGACTTGTATGGGAGCTGAGGCTTTTGTGATTCTGGAAGGGTTCATTTAAAAAAAAAAAATAAATCTGAGTGCTCACCATACCAGCTAAGGGCTGTTTTCCAGTAATTCCTCTGGGAGTCCCAGTAACTCCAGCACCCCACAGGATCAGAGATGGTAGGACCATAGGTTAGGGTGGAAAAAGCTGTACTAAGGAATTGCATGAGATGGGGGATGTCCCTTGAAGAGCAGTCTGTTGGAGGGGTTTCACTGTGCTCATTAATTACAGTGAGGGGGATAAGAGGTTAATTAAACTCTGCTGGGTGGCAGTGACCAGCACCTTCCCCTTCCAGCTCTTGTCCCAGGAGTGTTTGTGGTCTGCACTCCCAGTAACCACAGGGCCACCCACCCTGGATGTCTGTGGGGGTCTCAGCTGCCCGCACACCCCGGCCCCACGGGTCACCTGCGGGGATGTCCCACCGGCACGGCCCTGGGCGGGTGTTCCTCGGGCTGGCACGACCCCAAACGCCGATCGCGGCGGGGAGATAAGCGCCCGCGCCTGGCTTTCGAGGAACGGAGCGGGGGATGTCAGCAGATGGCACTGTTTCTTCTGCGATAGGAGCCGCTGCTCCCACCCGGCTCTGAGCCGTGCGCTGGACCGGGGGAAGCTCCAGGCTCAGGGCAAAGCGCTCTCCAGAGCCCCATCAGCGCTGGGAGCCGGCCGTGGGCTCCACAGGGGATGCGACCGCCGGGGCCGGGCCCGGGAGGGAGTTCACAGGCTCCCCATGGACCTGTCCTCCTGGAGGTTGCCTTCCCATCGGGTTCGGTGCCCGGCAGTGACTCAGAGATCGCCAGCACAAACCTCAGGCCACGCTGCAGAACCACTGCGCCGCTGGGTTTGTATCGGCTGTTTTTTTAGGGTTGAAAATCGGTGTTTGTTGCTGACTCTCCAGGTGGAAAGGGAGGAGAAGGGAGTTTTTGTGCCCCTCCCCGCTCCCCTTCACCTGCACCCCGCTCCAGGTGATACTGCTGTGACCAATGTCCCCAGATGCCGCCTGGAGAGATGCCCGCAGCCGGGGATCTCAGTCGGACGAGTCCTAAGGGGGACCTCACCACCCACATCGGCCCTATAAGCTCCTTATATCAGCTGAAAACCCCCTTGGCCAGCTCTGCTCCAGCACTCCGGGGGCCGCAGCACCCTGGGGCTGCTGTCTCTGCCCCATCCTTGATTCCACCAGCGCTGCTCCCGTGGCTCCCGGCTATACCTGTGCTGCAGCAGTGGCTGCCGGTGGCCAGCCGGGGGGTCATTTTCCACCTCACTGAATTAAACTTCATCTCCGAGAGGTGCTACCCAGCGCAACTGAGTATTTAAATAATAAAATGAAACCGTGCTGGTGGGAGTACAGCTGCTATTACACTTATTAGTTAATTGTGGCGGTGTTTCAGAGCCCTAGGCATGCACCTGGACCCCTCGTGCTAGGTGCTGTACAAACAGGACGGAGGAGAAGACTTTGGCGTTTAAAGGCACTGAGTCATTCCTTCGCCCTCTCATCTGAAACCTCAGCTTTGTGTAAAACCTTTAGGATTTTGTTTAATGGGCGCAGCTAATGGTGAGGTAATCAGGGAGCCTTTCGACACAAAACCCAGCGATCAGTGGGTTGGATGCCTTTTGATCTCTCTGCGGAGCAAAGGCACTGAGAGGAGAAGCTGCGCGGTGGGGTACCGGGAGATGCTCTGGGAGTGGGCGGCAGAGATCGGCCCGGGGCAGCATCGCCCACACTAAGCCCCTTGTGTTAGGATCCAGCTGGGGACCATCACCCTCGTGCCACGTCCTGGTGCACACTGGGACCTCGTGGGCACATCCCTGACACCGCTTAGATGTCACCCAAGAGGAGATGGGGACCACTGGGGGTGACTGCCCCTCCCTGACTCCTG
This sequence comes from Phainopepla nitens, assembly GCA_013400175.1. Lineage (NCBI taxonomy): Eukaryota > Metazoa > Chordata > Aves > Passeriformes > Bombycillidae > Phainopepla > Phainopepla nitens. The sequence goes on along the minus strand of VXBQ01015647.1, from coordinate 172,801 downwards.
CAGAAAGGAGATGTCTGTACAAGACTTCTGCTTGCAGAACACGGGCTCTGACCCATGGTCTCTGTAGGAACCCAAACTGAGCAGTGGCTCCTGGATGTCCTCTTCTGTCTGGCCATCTCTACAGCTTTGCTTCCCAGAGGAAACCGTGAAAAGAGGAAAAGGTCCCCAGCAAGTTCCTGCAGCAGAACGGTGGCTGATGGATTCTCACAGAAGGGATGGATGGTCTTTGCTGGGTGGTTCCCTGGGGAGCCCAGGCTGTCCCTCCTGTGGCCATGTGTACACAACCAGGATGGAGCAAAAGTCCTCTAGGCTGCTCCTCTCCTGGGGTGACTTCACCCAAAACCTTTGGCGTGTGGCAACGTCTGGCTGGGGCTCGAGGCGGGGCGATGGTCTGAATGGCAGAGGCCCCAAGGTAAACCCATGGAGCTCTACTCTGGGTACATTCTTTCACACTGATCTTGGCCTGGCAAGCTGGTACAAGCTACATACAAGCTACACCTGCAGGACTCCTTTCCCTTTCTGCTGGTGTGAGCGAGGTCTAACTCTGGAGATCCACCTCAGGGTGGTGCTGCTCCTCTCCCATCACCTGGCACCTTGGCACACTGTATGGGTGCATGGGTCAGCTTTGTAGCCCCCCAAGAGCCCAGCCTTGTAGAAACAACCTTTTTCGACCCAGCTGGGACCAAACTTTGCCAGGTTAGTGTTCAGCTGAATGAGCCACTGCATGGTCACAAGGAAGGGGGAAGGGGATTTATGGATGGAGCAGGGGACAGATGGTTTGGGTTAAGCATACAACTTCCTTCTCAGGGCTAATGCTAAGGCAATATCCTTTGAAAGAACCTTGCAGGAGTGTGTTTAGAAGTGCCACAGTAGAAATAGCAGCACTGAGGGACTCCTTTTCAGTGGGAGCCAGCTCATGGGATGGGGAAAGAAGACTGATAGAGTTACAGCTGCTCCTGCTGGTGTCAGATTAGGATGTTCCAGTCTGTTTAGGATGTGCAACATAAAGAATAACCTCCTCTGCAGTTACCACACCTGACAGGCAACCAAGAATAAATAACATGGAAAAATGATCATTTTATCATAATTTCTTCATCATAAGGAAATTGAATGAACAGGGTAATGGAGAGTGTAATACAACTGGAGATCACAGCTAAAGCTGTAGCAGAGCACCAAGTCATCCTGTTCAGCACTGGAAGGGGAGGTTTTCTGCTCTGCTTTGCATTAAATGTCATGTGTCTGAAACACAGGGATGTCAGGCTGGGAGACCAGGCTGCCCACAAAGGTGCTTCTCCAGCAAATGTGATAGTCCTGACAAACAACATCTCCCTTGGGCTGGCACCAGTGAGGTGGGTTGGGTTGCTGCCAGGGTAGGTCAGTTTGGTCAGGCTAAAGCCAGAGATGGTCTGTCTCACTGAGTCACTGCATGGCTGTGTCACTCACTGCTGAGAGCCCAGGGGGTGCCACTCACCCCTCAGGGTGGCTTTAGGTGGGACTAAACACCCACTCTGTCCTGGGAGCTGGCATCTGCCACTGGGGTCCTCTCTGCCCTGAGCTGTCACCAGCACAGATCCCATCCAATCAGGGACATCTCTGTGGGGCAGATAAATTTCTTCACCCAGAAGCCCATTTTGCTGATCTTTCTCCTTGTTCCAGCCATGGGGGCCTCGCCTACCCTGGCTTATGCTCCACTGATGCAAATCCTTATCTCAGCCAGCTTCAGTCACCAGGGGTGGGAACTGTATTGCTAAATGCAGACAGGTAAAAGCCCCAGAGGTCCTGCTCTGTTCTTTTCATATTTGATGGAGATTTTATCTGCACAGCCAGGGGAACTGAGGGTGCAGTTCATCTTGTCTTGAAGCAGTTGCAAGCAGGCTGGGTGAATTTTACCTCCAGAGGGCCTTTGGTGACTACAAAGGGAGCTGAGGTACCTGCTGTGCTCCAAGTCAGTGCTGCAGAAACTGACTGTTGAGTGATGCAAATGTCACCCCGGTCGCACTTGGCTCTGGGCTCCTTCGGCAGAGTGGAGAAAAATACCCATAGGGCAACTCATCCTGCCTGCCCTGGACACGTCTCCAGAGACAGAGCAGGATGAGCCTCTGGGGCATCCTGTCTCTTGCTGTGGACAGTAGATGTTTTAGGGGGCTAAGAGCTGTTAGGGGTGGATTTTAGAAGGTAACTTAGGAGATGAGCATCCTCCCTACCTTTAGTCTAAGACTGCTGCCTCTCCCCCGGCTGCAGGAGAGCTCATGGGTGCAGATCCATCACTGCAAAGGGCGACTGCAGGGCAGAGAGCCCAGAGCTGTGCGCTGCCTCCCCCGCTGCAGGGCAACCCTGAGTCCCACCAGCATGGCCAGTGGGTCCCAAATGGGGCTACAGCCCTGCCTTGAAAGGCTGTGGGCCCTGGGAGAGCCCACCTGCAGAGGTGAAGCCTGTGGTTTGGAGAAGGGTATGAGTGTGGATGGAAACCCTAATTTGTCAGGAGAGAACACTATCAGAGTCCAACAAATAAACCCTGTGGACCAGCCTATGTGTGGAAAAGACATCTTGTAGCTGGTTCTTCTGTATGTTTCTCCTTCCTGAATCCAAACAGGTGACACTTGGGGAGTTTCTGGGGGCTACCCTCACCCTCTATATCCATGACCATGTGGCCAGGGGTGTGGTGTCCAGAACATGGGACCTGCCAGACCACTGACCTCATCTTTGGCTTTCATTGATAGCTGAGGGCTTTGGGCTAGCTCTCAATAACACGACAAAAAAGAGACCTTCAGCCTATCCCAGCGAGGGAGAAGGGCAAGCGGCACAACGTGACTGGAGCTGGGTAGTGGGAGGCTTGTCCCAACATCCTGCCCTTTTCCCTGGTTTCAGCAGCTCAGCTGAGGGCGAGGTGTCACACGAGTGTCCCAGGGCCAGTGCTCTGCTCTCCCTCCCTCCCTTTATCTGCAGATCGTGCTATGCTAACAAGGCACACGTACAATGTTTGTGTGTGCATGTGAGACAGAGCGCTGACTCGGGGCCAAGTGAGAAAAATCATTAGTTACAGGCTCTGCAGGACTGAACTTGACAAGGAACTTGGGGCTTTGCCCCGACAGCGCTCGGCGCTGGTGCATTATTCAGTTTGTGGCTATGTTGATTTGCAGATCTAATCACTCCAACAACACATACAGAAAATTAATTTGGACGTGGGCCTGGTTTCTAGAGAAAGTTGGACCTAAAGGCGGGAGGTTGGTCGTGTGGCTCAGGCAAAGGCCCAGACTGGGGAATATCCCATTTCCAGCTCTTGGGCCTCACAATGGAGATGGGATGGGGATGGAGTGGCAAGGAGAAGTGGTGTTGAGTGGTACTGGAGCGTGGGATAAATAAGATTTCATCTCCACTGAGTCTTTCAAAATCAAAGCCCTAATCACTCAGACCTGGCTTGTGTTCATACCTCTTGCATTCATGGGAGATGAGTTGGATGAAGGGGGGGATGCTCTCCTTTCCCCAGCCAAGGGATGGCCCCCAAGAGGTGTTGGTTCAACATATTGATTCAACACATTTCTAAAAATACACCTGGTTGGAAAAACATTGCTACTGAGAGCCAGACCAGGTGCACTATTCCTGGACTGCTCAAGCCTTCAGACCCTTTCCTCTTCCTCACCTTGCTGATGGCGCCTGCCCCCATTAGAAAACAGCATCTCAGTGGAGATACGAGTGATCCCAAACAACGGAGATTCCTCCATGGGGAAGAATCCATGGGTTTGGGATGCTTCCAACTGTGAGGGATGCTGCCTGCCCTCCTGCCCAGTCTGTGTGAGCTGGTGCTGTGAGAGCTGGTAGCAGCCTGCAAATCCCTCCGTCTTGAATTACTACGTGGTGAGCACTCTCCCTCCTTTTGATCCCAGACCCCTTAACTTTGCCTTCAGCCAGGGCTGTCTCAGCCCTGGATGTGTTGAATGGTCCCCTTTTAAAATGGGATTTAAGAGGGCATTAAGGACTAATTAGGTCTCAAGAACAGCAGTGGCTGTTTTAGACCTAGTGCCTCCAGTTGACATCAAAGGGTGAAGGGGATTGGGTGAAGCCGAAGGAAGTGTTATCAGCAGCAGGAAAGATTTAGACCCTGCAAAATCACCCCCCAGCAGAGGGATCTGTGTTCCTAATCCCTCTGTGCCTGTCAGGCAGGGAGGTGGCGTGGTCCTCTCCCACTGGAGACAGGTGGGATGGAGAAATCCTGGTGGGAGCCCATCAGCGCCATAGCTGCCTCCTCTGCCGTCCCTCACCACAAGCAGCTGCAGAGGGTTTGAGTGATCTGGGGCCATTCCAAGATGTGGGTCACCAGGACAGGGTTCCCAAGGGAGGAGCTGAGGAAAAAGAGAACGGAGGTGGAACGGGACAAGGGGACACATTCAGAGCTGGGAGAAGAAGGGAGGCAGCTATTTGCCTCTCCTGGGAGCTTCCTCAAGTGCAGGCAGGGGTGAGTCAGGGCTGCTCATACACAAGCTGCTCATTAGCAACGTAAAGTGCAGATGCAGGACCCTGAGCCAGGCAGGGTTTATGTGCCCAGGGTGCAGCAATAGCAGCTGAGTCACACACTCCACCCTAAACATATAAGTCTCTCACTATTTTCTGCATGTCAAAGGGACCTTTATTGTAAGGGCCTGCATTGTCTAAATGCCACGGCGCGGTCTGAGGGCACAGGCACTGCAAAGCCAGCGGTAGCTGCCTCCCATCCAAAGCACCACCAGTTATCTCCTGCCGTGACTCGGGTGGTTTCGCCACTGCTGGGAAGTCAGGGGTCAGGCCCAGCACCACGGGAGCCGTTTCCTGCCCTCTGCCAGAGCTGGCAGCCCGGGATGGGAGAGATGGAGTTTGCCAACAGCGATTCTCCCCGTGATTCAGTTTACATGGCAGTATCGAACAGCGGTTTGGTCGGGGGGGATGTTGCAGATATCAAATCCTTTCACTGGAAAGTCAGATCTCGGCAGACGGCATTTTGGAGAGGGCAGGGAAAACAACAGCTATTTACGGTTGTTGTTTAGGGTTATGGACGCAAATGCCCTTGAATGATACAAACCATCTTAAGGGGAATTTTTGCGGCTGATTAAGCGTAACCACAAAGCTTCAAGAAAACATGTGTTTATTTTAAGTAAGTAATGTTGATTACTAATGAGAATACTTAGTAGATATGATCAAAGGTAGCTGAAGTGCCGTCATGATATCAAAGACTGGGATGGAACGCTTAATTTAGATGTTGAAAAGCCAATCTAAGGTGAGCGTCTTGAAAGTAAATATCATTAACAGTATCTAGATTAGACCAAGGTATAAAAAGAGTTGGAGGTAACAGCTTTCAAATCTCCCGTATAAACAGGCAGGTGATGCTGTAACTGGGGGAGGCGAGTCAGACACAGAGCCCAGGGTAGGGGATGGATTGTGCATCTGCTGCACGCAGCCCCTGGCCAGGCTCCTGGCTCTGCCCTTCAGCATCTCAAGGGAGCCAACTCTCGGGAGCCAGCGTGGCTCCTTTCTGCTCCAGCCTACCCAAGGGAAAGGGATGGAAATGAGTCCCCTGCTCCCAGCATCTTCTACTTGAGCTCTAGTGCAGGGCTCTGCCAGAGGAAGGAGGGCTTGTGAAGGACTCTGAGAGGGAACAGGGTGTCCTGTCTGCCAGCTGACCCAGGAGGTCAGGCAGACTGATGGAGGGATGAGTCTGACAGTGCAGCTCGGTGCTCAACATCCAGTGTCCACACCCTGCTTCTGAAACCTGCTTCTCTCTACTTCCCCTGCCTTGCTCTACTAGCCAGAAGGTGCTTGGGAAAGGGCTCCACATGTCCCCCCCGTCACCAGTCCTGCTCCTGGATGTAACATCCCTGCAGTGAAACACTGATGGGATTTGGGACAGGCAGGACCTTATATCCCCTTCTTTTGCAAATTGTATCATGTAAGAGGGAATATATTATTAATTTACTCCATATCCATCTCAAGTTCCTGGGTCAGAAGAATAGACAGTGTAATTGGAAAAGAGTTTAGATGTGGCTCAGCCATGATCCACAGTGTCTTCTGCTAAAAACCTGTGCCAACATCCACAGGCTGGTGACCTCCGTGGTGGCTTCAGATCTCTGTCCTCCCTGCTGTCTCCCCAGGGCCATTGCCATCAGTCCCCTCTCCATCCCTGCTGCCACTGCCCAACTCAGCAGGGACCCTCTTAGCCCAAATGCCCTGGTGGTGGCCAGCACCCCCCGTGTCCCTCCCACGCTCCCCGAGAGCCACCTCAGGGTGCGCTCCGCTGCGCACGTTTCCCTGGCCCGAGCCCCTTTGATCGAGCGCTGCGGGGCAGCGAGCGGGTGCCAGACTTTTGCCCTGCCTTGCGTGGGCTGGGAGAGTTTTGCCTTCCCATTTGGGGCCCAGGGAGTGCCCTCATCACGGGGTCTGCTGGGCACCCTGGCTGCCTGCACGTGGGCCCAACGGGCTGTTGTTGCTGAATCATCCCCCCTTCCCCGGCTGCACCGGTGGTCCCACGTGGTGCCAGGGATGATGGAGACAGGGAAAGGTGTTTCCCAGGGATAAGCCTCAGATGGATTAAAGGAAGGTGACTTTGCAGGCAGGAGTGCCTGATGGGTGAGGGCAGATACCATTCAAAGAGCTGGAAGGGCTGGGTGCTGGTCCTGCACTGGCTGATGCTTTACTACATCATTAAAAAAGGTGCTTTCCAGAAAAATAAACCTGAGGTGCCTGTGAGCTGCTTTCAAACTTGGACTCAAAACACCAGCCTTGCAAAGGTAAGGGGCACTGAAGCTTTTCAAAGCCTTGGTGTCCCCGTGTCCTGGCTGGGTACCCTGCACAGCCCACGTGTGGCTTGGGAGCTGCTGGGTACTGCAGGTCCAACATCTCAGCCAGGGCTGGAGCATCTCCTCTCCAGCGAGTGTGACAGTGCCATGTCAAGCTCTTACCAGAAGTCTCTTTGCTCCCAAGTGTTTTTCAGGCTCTTGAGTTGTAACAACAATAACAACAGAAAAGTACAAAAGCTGGTGATTTAAGCAGCTTGAGAACAAATCACTCCCCTGTTTGCCTGAGTGTCACCTGCTCAGTATCTGCTTCATGATAGGGATGCACAGTTTTCTCTTGGGCAATGAAAATCTGCATTTCTAATACATTAGAAAAGAAAATAAATAAAATCTAACATGAACAAAGTGATTTCTGGCCCTCTTTGCATATTACAAAGGAACAAGATGGGCACAGACCCAATTCCTTTGTTCTTTTCAGATCTCTGCTACTGCGAGCAATATTTGTCAAGAGATTTGAAGCTGCAGATGAAAAGTGCTACCTACGGACCGAGTATTATTACTGCTTTAAACTCACACCCTTTCAAACCAGCTGGCTGTCCCTGTTTAAAGGGAGGTGTGTGGCCAAACAGGTAGGACAGACACCAGCTGCCAGGATGCCCTGGGTCCTTGGCTCATGCTCACTGCCAAGGCTGTGGACACATTCCACGTGCAGTCCAGCACGGACCCTCACTGTTGACAGCACTAGGGTGGCAGCAAGGAATGCAAACTGGAGTAGGGAGTTGCTCAAGAGCATTTTTAAGACGCAGATTTTGAGATGGAGCTGAACAAGCTGCTCCAGTGTTGACCCTGCTGGTTTTAACACCAGAAGGTGAGTGCACAGTGCGATTTGGTGACATGGAGGCTGGTGTTGTACAACCTTGGGTGGACATGCAGGGAAGCAGAGTCTCTCCTGTCACAACATCATTTCTTGGAAAAACTGGTCTGCACTTACTGCAACTCTCCATGACCAAAGTGTATGTGTATGGGGAGGAGGAATTGGATTTTATTTTTCGGGTGATAAATCTATGCTCACAAAATTTTGCTGCACAGAAGGAACTGGGAGATGTCCTGCCATGTCCTGCCATCACACAAGGCTCGTCTCTGTGAGCAGGGAGCCATCCTGGCATCCCCAGCACCAACAAAGAGAAACCCATCCATGACATTAAATTCTGTTCAACAGCAGCTCAGATTAAGAAAGGTTTTCTTGTGCTGGAAACTCCATGAATAAGAATGTTAGGAATTGGCTTAAACCACCAGTGACATAATTAGAAGGCTTTTGATATGCCAATTTGGCTGATCTCAGTTACTTCCCCCTGGTGCTGGGGAGTGTCAGCAGAGGGATTAGCCTCCAGTCACTTCCTGACACTCTGCTAAATCTTCTCCCTCTTTGTTCTTCATCCAAGACAGGGGAAAAAAGGAAAAACAGGGAAGCAGCTCAGGAGATACTGAAGTGAAGCAGTGTGCGCTGCATCCCTGACCTGCCTTCAGTTTACACTACAGGCTCTCCTTAGGGGTGTAATGCAATTACGGCTATAACTGGGTGCTATACATTTTAATCCCATTAGAAACAGCCTTTTAACAGCTCCTGACTGACTATAATATGTAATCTCATTAGAGACACTACCTTTATACCTTGTACAAGAACATCCAAGCAGAAATCAAAGGCTGGGATAAGGCTAACATGGTTTTCTTCTTTTAAAACACCGTCTACTTTCTTGCTTGTATTTGGGGTGTTGGCACACAGGCACAAAGGCACAAAGGGTTTGGAGGGGCCAGGCTGGATGGGGTTTTGGGGGTCACCCCTGGTTTTTCTCTTATACTTCTTCCAGCACTCATCATGCCCTCTCAAGGACGGGGTACTGCTGTGTGCAGCCTGGTCCAGGTCTGCTGGCCTGGCACACACAGGGGTGTGGAATCCTCATCACCCTTGAGGCTGGCTCCATGCAAACTCAAGGCAAATATTGACCGAGGCTGGGCCAAAGCTGGAAGGATTTCTCCTGCCAGAGCGTGTTCACTGCGCTGCCTCCCACGGCACCACGGTGCACTGACCAAAGCCCTTGGTGCGGGTACAGCTGTGTCTACACCACGTCTGTGTGTGTTACTCTGCCAAAGGGGAGGAGGAGAAAGGGAGGGGTGATTTTTATTTTTTTTTTTAAACTGTTTTCCTCAAGGATTTATCAGCGCTCAAGCGTCTCCTTCCAGAGCAATCTTTGTAACTTTGGGCAAACTTCAGGCAAATTTTCTGCGGGAAGGCAGACTTGAAGATGTTCAGTTCCTACATCCTAGACTAAAATAGACCCCCAAGCAGTTTCCAGGTAGATTTGAGCTCGTTACAGACCAGTGCCCACATGGGATAGGGACAGTGTTGGTGTCCCAACCATGGGCCAAGCTTGGTGGGGTTGTGCTCCCTACCTGAGAATCCAAACTCTCAGACAAGCACCTGGCCACAGCTGGATGGGGGGTCCACTTGTCACTCCCATCCCAATTCAGCTCAGATGATGTTGAAATAGCAGCTCAGCCCAAAACACTCGGATGGAGAGCACAAGGCTTGGACAGAGCAGCAAAGGTCAGGGAGGCAGAACAGGAGGACAGGACGGACCTGTCGCGTGGGGACAGCAGGGCAGTCCCCTCTCCATGCTGAAAAACCGAGATACTGCAGCCAAGGGCAGCCAGGACCCAGTCCTGCTCTTTCTGAAGGGAGAGCAGCTGGTTCTGACTTAATCTGAACTGTGGTATGAGTCGTCATGGACCAGGATGGCAACCAATTACTTGGGCAGAAATCTGTTAAAAAGAGGGGAAAAGGGCGATGTTGAGCTGAGCTGCACATCAGTCCAGTGTTGGGGGCCACTGTGACTGTCCCTCTGATGAGGCTTAAGAGAGCTTGATCTTTAGGATCTTTAAAGACTGCAAAGACACTTATTTTTGCAAGACGGGTGTTAATCCTAGCAGATTCAAAGGGGTGATAAAGCACTTTGTTTCTTGCTCTACAGTAATTGCAACTTCTGACAACTCTGATAAACTAAAATGAGGTTCTCAAAAGCATCCACCCAAGGCTTTATGGGGCTGCAGTCAGGGTTGTATTTAAATGCCCCTAATGAGTACCTAGAGCAAATGGGAAAGACATGCAAATCAGGTGTCTAATTGAATGGGCCTTTGAAGGAATATCCCAAGCCGCTGGGTAATTGATGGGTTATCTTTCCACCGGCTTGCCTTGATTGCATCTTCTTCCGCATCAGTCCTTCCTAGGAGTCTGGTTTAACAGGAAAAGTGGTGCACCAGGATTAAATGCAGCTCTTCTTCACAGACTGAGCGAGGACATTTGCTGCCCAGCAGTACGACCCTTCTGCAAGGCAGTCATTATTAAAATCTCTCTAGACTGGTGTTTCTTCCAGGCATGGAAGTGCCTTATCATATTGCATCTGAGCGCTGCACTCAGTAAACTGCCTCACCACCTGCTCTCCAAAGGGAAGGCATGACAGATGAAATAGCTTTCCCATCAAGTTTTTTAGGCCCACTTCTCCAGTAGGAGTAAATTGATGTGACTGCCTTCATTTGGATGTAGCGAAGCTGATTTGTGCCGTATGGAAATGTGACCTGTCTGACCCACTGGCTCCGTTGGTGTCTCGAGGATTTATCAGTGTTGCATATATGAATTTTGCTTTGCTTAAGAGCCTTGTGTTATGTTTGTGCAAGAGCCAATTGCCAGCAGCCACCGTTATGGCCAAGCACCTTGCAGCTCAGCAATGAGCAGGAAAAAGATTCCCCTGTTGGGAATCTGCTTAGACTCAGAACTGAGGCACAAATCCCTAAATTCGGGGGTGTGTCTATAACAGAGTTATCTGGGCCATATGAACCCTCTCCAGCACCTCTAAGAACTCTGATGATCACATTGTGTCGACACACATGGCCCCTGAGGACATTTGAGAGGTGCTGGGGCTGGTTAATGTATCCATGGGAGACTGGAGCAGCAGCTAGGGGCTGGAGAGGGTGGGTACTTAAGTACATCTCAACAACTGTCTTTAAGGCAACAGATTTTTAGCCAAAGAATCTGCTTCTCAGCTGAGTTTAAAATTACTTTCCTCTAGTCCCTGTTGATGACAAGAGGGGCAGATTTTAGCCATAGCTTCAATTTCCCTAACTGGGGGGAAACTCCTTTCAGAGCAGAGTCTCGGGGATGCTGGGCAAGGACTGTCCTTGACACTGAGCCCATTGCTCAGTTTATCTTCAATCCTTACAGATGCAGAAACCTCCAGTTCAAGCCCCCACACCCCAACACCATCCCCAGGCTCCCCACAGAAAACCAGCACAGGATCCTGGCTGTATCTTCTTGCATTTAAGGGCACAAACATATTTGCCAGCATGCCAGCTCAGCCTGGATTTGCTTTGCATCTTTCCTTCTGCCACTCAGATCGAGACCCACAGCTCTTTCCTGCCTTCAACTGCCTTTGTAATTTCTCATTGCAAAGCATCCTGTTCCTGGCTACATTCTTGCCTGCTATTTACTATTTCTTTCTTTAATCCATGCCTAAATACCGTGCTTTGCTCTTCATCTTTAATTTTCCAGCCCAAACCATGGTATTGATACCAATTACCTTGCAGAATTGCAGGATTCAGACTGCTCATAAGCAGTTCTGCCTTTCTGCCTTCCCCCTCCCAGTGCTTTCATACCCTCCTGGGTAACCCTGTGATGGGCCTGGTTTGCAAAGCCCCTGCAGGAACAGCAGGCAGAGCATGGCCTTGCTCCTGCTGGCCCTGGATGCTCTGAGTGCCTTGCCCACTGTTGGGTTTGTCCCAATTCCAGTGTGGGCTGGTGTTGCCAGAAATCCACATCCAGGGGGAGCAACACAAGGGCTTGGGTTGAGTGCCTCTCCATGCAGGATTTTGATTCTGGTTCCTGCCCACCGGTGCTGAGCCACTTCTGTCCTGGTCAGTTCACTCAGCAGCGTTTGCCACCTGGCTCCACGGCAGCCTTTGCGCCGCTGGCCCCTTTCCTGAGGAGCTTCCCACGCAGCTGTGAGTCTTCCACCAAAGCCTTGGCCCAGACTGTCCACACACAAGCCCTGAGAGCCAGGGCTAATGCACAGTGTGAACCTGGCCCTGTGCCTGCCCTGGGCATATGGGTTGCAGCCCGGGTTTCGCTTCAAAGCAGGCTTTGACCTGCCTACTGTGCTGCAAGGATGGAGTTAAAATCTGGAGAGAAAAAAACTCTGATTTGGGTAGCTGGCCAACGGCTGCCACAGTTCACTGGGATGGTATTTCTGACCTCTGCTTCTATTGCTTTGCTTCCCAGAGATCAGAAATTGCTTGCTGTTTGCTGCTGTGAGCCCAAGACTCTCACTGGAGACAGGTCTCAGCATGGACAGATGCATGTGGTGGACACCAAACCACAGAGATCTCTCCCAACATCTCTGCTCTTACAAGAGGGTATCTCCAGCCTGGCAGCAGCAGGTCCTCCAGCTCAGAACCAAGGTGACCTTGTTACAGATGCCTTGAGTTGCTTTCTTTTCACTTTCTTTTGATCTTTTTGTACCCCACAGGATAAACATGGGCACCTGGGTGGAAATGAAGGGAAGTATCATCCTTTGGCTATTAATCCTGGCTTTGGTTGAAGTCCTGGCTGGTATAGATGAAGTGGAAATTACACTGTTACATGAGGTGCAAAGTCCTTGGAAGAGTCCTTCCCCGTTCCAGAATTACCAAGGAATAAATGCTCCCCAGACATTACAGCAGCAATGGTAGGAGGCCTGAGGATGGATTATCACCACCCTGTCCCAGCTAGACTCAATGATGAAAATCAAAATCCCATGCCATGATCTGGGGACGTGCCAGCATCCAACCCCAGGTCAGCCATGTCCTGCCACGACCTGGGGTAGCCAGCTCCTGGCTGTACTGCTGTGCTGTCCCACACTTCCATGTCCCAGAGCTGGCCAGCCCTGTTGTGTGACCATCTTTTCCCAAGTTACTGAGACATGGCAGTGTCCTTGGAGTTCCATGTCACTGTGATTGCACCCTTCCATCTGCCCTTGCATCATCTGTGCCTCTCCATGGGGAAAACTACATATAAGAGCAAACACCATTTTTTTCCTTCTACACTGGTTTGCATGATCTCATATACTGTGTACGTGAGAACAGTTATTATTGCTGCTTCCTACTGGAAAACTTAATTTTTGGACCTGCTTTTCTCTCCAATTGCAGAGTGGTTTGGGCATTTTCAGATGAACAATGCAAGGTCACATGAATGCCACCCTAAGTGTGCCACCTTGCCTTCTGTGCTCTTCAATGCCACCCTATTTCTGGTGTCATTGTTGTTCATGTATTTTTCCAGACTAATTATGCCTTTTTTATCTTTCCCATTTTTTTGAGATCAGCTGTTTTTTCAACATGGTGTTCCTTTTGTGCTGAAGTCAGTGGGGGAAGATGTAAGATGATTTCCAGCACTGATTCTTAGGGATCCCACCAGTGATCTCCCTTCCCTTCAGCTGATGTTTCATGCACAGGGCTCTGCTTCCTTTCTCCCAGCAGCATCAACCATCTCCAGAGGAACTTGACGTGCCTTGTGTGCCACTCCAAAGTCTTCCAGCAGTTTTCAGTTCTCAGAACCTTTACACTGTCTCTCCTGGTGACTGGGAGATGCTCTGGCACTCGCCATGCTGTTGATCCCGGGACAGAGGGTTTAGCTGGGCAGACCACTTCCCTCCCTTGCCAAATATAGGGAGGAGCCTGGGCTGTTCTTCAGTTGGAGGTGGTCTTCACTTGGGCTTTCCCCACCCTGACAGCTTTTGCAGGATGAGACAATGGGGTTCTCTGGACTTGAGCATCTCAGCCCACTTCCTCAGCCTTGACCACTTTATCCTCCAGGCTTTCTTTTCTTTCGTGCTTGTGGGGCTTGAAACAGATATTCCCTGGATTCCTCAGGATGACTTGAACTAACTTCCTGTTACCTGTGTCTCACTTCAGCCTCATTTTCCCTTCTGTTTTTTTATTTAAACGGATAAAAAGACCCCAAATTTTTTACTGGTTTTATCACTCCAGTGCCTCTCATCTTTTTTTGGACAGCTTTTCTTTTTGTTCCTTTGTAACTTTCTTAGTCAATCTTGCTGCTTTTTCTTCCTGTTCCTTCCTGTCTCCACTTAGTATCCCATTTCTCCTAAGGTACCTGACACCTGCCCATGGGTTCCTGGAGAGGCACAGCATCGAGGCTGCTTTTGTTTGAAGGTGAAACGAAGCACCATTTCACCAATAAAAAGTTCTGACTGTCAAGCAGTGTGTTATTCTGGGCTGATGAATAACTTAGAGGAGATCAAAAGATATTAAACTAAAAGAATTATTATACAGGAGCCTACGGGACCACACAGATCTCCCGTTCCAGCTAAAAAAGTCCCACATTAACCCCCCCCACCTCTCCCCCTTAAAAAAGGAAAAAAAAAAAAAAAACGGGTGTGGTCTTGAACAGCCGAAGAAGCAAGCCATTATTTGTAAGTCTGCTATGTAAAGCATAATTATTATCCTTTTTATCATCCAAGTTATGGGGCAGGCTTTTCCATCTTTACTCACGCCAAGTAGCACCTCGTGTCAGAAATAGCCTCGCTGGTTTGAAGGGGATGAGTCATCCCGCAATCAGGTAGGAGGAGAACAAAGATAGACACGTCTCCCCGGCCTGGATCTCTCTCTCTCTCTCTCTCTCTCTCTCTCTGCCCCCGATGCACGATCTCGCTCCTCCACGGCACCTATCAAAGCGCGCCCGCCGGGAGCGTTGGTGCGGGCGCGCCTTCCCCAGGGCCTGCGGGCTGGAGACGGCCCACCGGGGCAAAGCATCTGGTCTGCAGCTCCCTCCTGCCCGCTCGCCTTCCCAGCAGCTCCTCAGATGTGGGCAGGAGCGGGCTGTGGGCTGCATGAACTCTTCTGGCAGCCGGCGGCCCCACTCCCACTCGCCTCCTTTCCCATAGCCCCAAAACCCATCATGTGACCGGCGCCTACTGGTACGATTCCAGTTGGGGTGCTTGGCAGAGAGGCTCCTTTCCAGTCACTGGGGGGCTCTGATGTCATCCCACCGCGGCTGAGAGCAAGGTGAGAATAAACAGCAATGCCATGACTCAAAAAATGTAATATACGAAGGAAAAAACTCCTCCAATAACCATGGGGTTCTCCAGACCAAGAACCTGTTTGTCTCAGGAGCCCAGTTTTGCTCCAGCTGAGACTTTGCCCAAACCTTCTGGAACCAGAATTTAGATTTTCACCACTCTTTCCCCCTTTTTTTTTTTTTTAATTAACAAAAAAATTCTGAGAGGGAAAAGGCTGGTTGTTTCCTCTCGCCCGCCCTCGCTGTTACGATTTGAAACCCGCATCTGGCATTTGGAGTGTTGAGAGCAGCTCAGAGCCAATGTATCGGGGCTGATGAACCGCCCTGGGTTTCGGGGGAATTAGCTGTTTGCCCAGATGCTCTGGGGGAGCTCTTTAATATCCCAGTGGGAATAACACTACTAAAAAAGGAAAACCCATTAGTACACGTCTGCTCTTGCTGAGGCTCCTCTGCTCCTGTGAGGGTGAGATCTTTACAGAACGCTTCTGAGTTGTTACTGGTATCACCTCGGATGGCTCTGACAATGAGCAATTTTAGGGCAATTTTTTTCCCAGCTGCCCCAAATCATCTCCCCACCCCTCGCAGTCACTACCATTGTTGATTAGAAGTCTCTTTAATTGAATCAACCGGTCTGTTCACTGCGGCGAGCGCAGCGCTTTGAAGATGCATTAGAGCACACGTAGGGAAGCACTGAGTAATGCAGGGAGATAAGCAGCTGTGTTTGAAGCTGGGGATCCAAGAAGCCATGGAGGAGCACAAAAGGCACATGAAAAAGGTGGCATCACCCCAGCTCCCCACAGGAGTCCTGAGGGCCCAGATCTTCGCCCTTGGGTAGGTTGGTTGCTTCGTGCTCAGCATCCAGCCCTGATGTTATATGCAGCAGCTTTTGTCGCTCTCTCCAGCCCTCCTCTCTTTTGATGCTCCTCTGCTCCATGGCAGACACCATTTGGTTTCATGGCCAGTTTGGGTGCAGGGAGGGGTGAGAGCAAGCAGTGGGGGTTGTCTTTCCCAAGTAGTCCCTGTCTCTCTGTGCTAGTTTGGGTTTTTCTCTTTGTGGCAAGAACTTTGCTGATGCAAATCCAACAGCAGAGCGAGGCTGCTCCATGGGAAGGGAAAAAGGTGAACATTCAAACCCTTGGATCTGCAACTGGGAGCTCAGACACTCGTCAGAGACACTTGGATCCTATGGGGATGTACATCAGTGCAGGAAACCTGACAGATACCCAAAAGTCACACCTTAACCCAGTGAGTGGGGTATAGGGACAATGGGAAGAGCTCTATATACCCCCCTAGAGTAAGGGTTACCACCATGTGATCTTCAGGAATGATGTGATCCTTAGGGTCGTTTTACGGTCTCTAGTGGACATTGGCAGCTGGAAACAAGCAATGGCTGGAAAAAAGACTGGAAGAAAGACTGGCAAGGAAGACAGACCTAAATTTTTTGAACATCTTGTTGCTGAAACCCTATATTAGGGCTAGAAGAAGAGCAGAACTTGAGAGTTATGGATCTAAGGATGGCAAGGTTTTCAGTTTCTTTCCATAAGCCCTCTTTACCAGCTGCGAAACACAGCACCAGACCACCCCAAAAAGCAAATTATTATCTTCATCTAGAGACATTCAGCACCATTTTGTCTTGCAGCATGTCCCAGAGCTCCCGTAGGATGGATGGCCACTTGTCCCAAAACAGGCAGCCAGGACATCTCAGAGAAGCTTTCTCAATGGAATAAACATCCCCAAACTCATGAAAGGCAAATCACCTCCTCTAATACCCATGTGCTCTTTCCATGTGAGCAGGTGCAGATGTTTTCTGGCTTGTGCCTGCCACTGGGCGTAGGTTCTGCAGGGCTGTTATCTCTCTCATCAGATGATACAAGTTCGCAGGCTCATCTCCTTCCAAGAATGCAACTGACTTAAAAAGAGTTCAAAAGAAGATTAGGTTTCAAGGTAACTGGAAGCTATTCAGTCAAAGCCAAGCTGCATAAAGTGAGGGGAATCCTCCTTCTACCTCCATGGCTGTGCAAGGCAAGTGGGAACATGAGAAAGGAGCTGAGAAAGTGTGTGTCTTCTTCACAGACACAAACAGGGCTGCAAATTGGAGACAACCGCTACAAATTTAGCTAAAGATGCTTTAGAAATTGCATCTTGCCAATGTTTTGCTTATCAAGCTAGAGTGTTTGCTGGCAATTACCTCAGCAAAGCGAGCACAAACAAAAACACATGGGATCTCATCGCTAGTGCTCCCTTGTCAGCGGGGAGGTTGGCACTGTGGCACACAGAGGCCTCAGCAACGGGAGCCCTTGGGTGCTCAGTTGGTGAAAAGCCCCCAGCCTGCAGCTGCAGGGTGCTGGGGGCTGGGCAGTGTGGGTTGGGGCATCCCCTCCACTGGCAGCTCTTTCTGCCTGTCCCTGTGCCTTTCATCCATCCAGAAGCAGCAGAAGCAGCCACCTCTGCTCTCCCAGCTGTACTGCCATCATCCTGCCCTGTCTCTCCTCTTCCCACAGCAGAAGCACAGAGTCTCAGCCCACCTCATCCTCTGGACAGCTTTAATTGCCCAGCTGAGGTGCTGTGAACCAGCCTCAGAAATAGTTTGGGGTGAGAGCGAGAACGCTGGGAAATAAACACCCAGAGGTGGGGATGGCCATGGCTGGAGCCTGGTTTGGAGGACAGGTCCTTCATGGACAGGCTGCAGGGACATCTGTGGGGTGATTCCTGGCTTCACTGGGCAAGCTCAGGTTGTAGTGGCACCAAGCTCTTATTCCTGCAGACACAGCGGTGCCCAATTCCTGGTGAAAACCCGTCCATGGATCTGGGCATCAACTCTCTCACACTTCTATCATGCAATGTCTGTTTTACTGCAGGATCCTGTTGGACTGGCTGGGACAAAGGTGTCATTACATCCAGAGACAGTGTGACCCAAGCCCTGTCTGGAGGAGTTTTGGATATGTCTTCATTACAGAGCAGCACGTGACAAGCATCTAGCTGGTCCTGCAATCACAGGGAAACTCCTCAGATCATGGGATCCTTCAGGTGGAAAGAGACCTCTGGAGTTTGTCTAGTCCAACCTCAGCTCTCCAAGGCTTGACAGCCAGCCCTGGTCAGCCTGACCCAAATTGCCATTTGGAGACATGCTAAGGATGGCTTTGCCCTGCACTGCAGGAGAGTGTTGGTCCTTGATGAGCCTTCCAGGCTTGGCCACCATGAAGGAACCTGCAGCTGATTTCATTACCACAGAGGGCCCCACCACCGAGGGCCGAGGACACACAGCACAGGTTTGGGCAAGCCAGACCCTTCTAGAACATGACTGCCAGAGAGGTGTCCACACCCTGGGTTATTTTAAAGCTCTCTCACCGCCATCACCCAGCCTCTCCGAGCCCTGCCCCAACCACAGAGCACCTGGCAGAGGAAAATTTAATCCCACAGGGATGGACAGGAGGAGGAAGTGCACTTGGTGGCTGAAAGCCAAGAGGTGATGCAAGGCTGCTGGTCCTGCCAGTGCCACCCAATCCACCAGGTCCTGCTGGATCCCACAGAGCTGCTCCACGCCTTTCTCTGAGCGCAGGGCTCTGATGGCTGCTGGACATCCCTGACCATAGGAAGGTCTCATCCTGCCTTTGTGGCCTGGCATGCTTTGCTTCCTTCCCCCTGTGCCTGATGCGAGGCTGCTGGCTGGCCAAGGCCAAAGCTCTGGTAGGTCTGAAAGCACTGAGAAATGTCCCAGAGCTGTCCCATAGCTGAAAGGGTCACCCACAGCAGACTTTCTACACACCTCAGACAGCAGCTGTCAGTGCTCCTGTCCTTGCTTTGTCAGCTGCAGGGTGCCCAGCACACCAGCTGGGCACGCATTTGCTCTGCCCAGGGACAGATGCTGCTCTGCCCTGCTCCACATTCCCCATCACTAAGACAAAGCCTTTTTCTTCCCTTCTTTCTTCCTCTGCCCACCCAGTCTGGGGAAAAACTTTGCTTCTTCCCCACTGCAGTTCACTAAGGGCTGCTTTTTGGGGTCCTACATGCAGGATCCCCTGACAGTCTGTGTAAAACCTGCAGCCATAAGAGGAAGCTGCAGCGTGGTACCCGCAGCAGTAACTCATACTCACTAAACCTGTCATCCCAGTCTGGATTTTCTTATTAATCAGACAGAAGTAAATGATTCACTTGTTGCTCATCTGAAGTTTGCTTTTTTCCTCCTGAAAAGCGTTTCTTTGGGAGGGATGGACCTGAATTGCCCCCATTCCCTGGTATTCCTCAGCACTGACCATGCCAGCAGAGAAGCCAGATGTGCCTGGGCATGGGATGGCAGGAGTGAATCCATCATCACCTTTGTGTGCCTTCTTTGAAAACCTGCTGATTAAAATGAAGTCCTGCTATTTCACTGTTTCAAGCCTCCTTGTCCCATTTTTTCACAGCTCATTTCACAGGACCCTTTCCACTGCCACCCAATAAACAAAAAGGGGGGGGGTTTTTTTGCTGTTACATTTGGGCATGGTACCTGTGGAGCTGCCTGTCTTTCCCAGAAGATTGGAACATGAGGAAAAGGATTGCACCCGCTACTTGTGTCTGTTTATTTACAGTGTAAACAGCTTCTGTGCTGGAGCTTTGAAGAGGCTCCGCGCATTTGTATTTCAAGATCCCTCCATGCTCTGTGCGGTTTTCCCACGTGATCTGAGCTCTTCAGAGAGGCAAGTTTGCTCCTTTGCCTCCATCCTGGAGAAGATGAGGAGGGCCAGAGTAATGCAGAGCCCCAGTGAGGGGTAATGCCTTCAGTGAAGGAGGTTTGGGCTGAATTACGCTGTTTATGGTAACCTGATGCGGCTCTGCTAACGAGCGGTAATTTGGTAAATCCCCATCAGGCTGTTGATCATGAGCCCTAAAGTGACTCTCAGGAAGTTGTGGCTCCCATCAAACTCAGCTGAACTGCAGCAGCAGGAATAGCAACCTGCCTGGACTGAGTGCTGGTTTTGTATAAAATAGGTGAAAATAGAGAGGTAAATAGATAAAGAGATAAATGGATATATCATAGACAAAATTAATTAAATAACTTCTGGAATTCTCTCCCCAAATAACTGTGCAACAGTTGTTTAAATGCTATAGGGCACAGTACCTGCTTGCAGGGGATTATAACCACTGCAAAATCAATATTTGAAAAAAATCCCTTTGGCAAACTCAAGAAAGCCTTTTAATAAAGCAAAACCATGGCAGCTTCTCACCACGCTCACAACCTCTTGGGCTTGACAAAAGCAATGATGGATGTCAGAAACCTTATCTTGGCAAAACAGTTCCTAACAATTCCCTAACCCCTGAACACGATTGTTATCCACTAAGTTGCCTGCCTTACCTATTTACTATAAGCTATGAGTATGACCATGTACCCCAGAATAAATTTAGGCTACTTTATTCTGTTGGTTAAATATTAGATTTACATTGGTTCAAAATTAGGAATGGCAATTAACAAAATTTGCTCTTGTGTCTTGAAATGCTTGGTGGCCACACAACTGTGCTCCAAAGAGAGTTGGTGCTCAGGTGATTTGTACCCTGTGAGGAGCTCAGCAACCAGCTGACAAAGAAGAAAAATGAATATATTCCCAAATCCCAGGTCCATTAATGTGTTTGCATGGATTTCCTTCTCCACCTCATGCCTCCACTGTCACCCGTGGGACTTGTGCTGTGTCTGGGACATCTGCAGCTTCCTAGCACAGCTAAACCCTGCTAGAAGAGACCCCATCCCTACCGAGCCTTGTGGGGTGCTGGGCATGGAGGCACAGGAGTACCCATGGGAATAATCTGGTATTTTGCATCAGAGAACAAGAGGAAATGGCCTCAAGTTGTGCCAGGGCAGGTTTAGGTTGGATATTAGGAAAATTTTCTTCAAAGGTTTGTCAGGCATTGGAACCAGCTACCCAGGGCAGTGGTGGAGTCACCATCCCTGGAGGGATGTAAAAGGTGTGTGGATGTGGCACCTGGGGACACGTTTTAGTGGTGACCTTGGCAGTGCTGGGTTAACAGTTGGACCCAATGATCCTAAAGGTCTTTTCCAGCCTGAATGATTCTATGGTTTTATGCTTAGAAAACCTCCCTCTCCTGTCACCTTGCCTGCTCCAAGGACTTGGCTTTACCTGTAAATCTCTTAGTTATGCTCTGACTCAAGCCCTTTATGGTGGCTTATGGAACATCCCTGAATGCTTTCCTGAAGCCTGACCTCTGCTGAGGTGTGAGGGCTCCTGCGTGTCCCTCCTCTCCCTGGTGGCCGTGCCTGGCTTTGGTGGCAGTTTTAAGAGACTTGCCTGTAGGTGGCTTGTGCCTCACAAGTGGCTTTTGCTGATGAGGTGGAGTGGGCAAGAGGACACAGGACACCAAGCAGCCAGTGCTGTCCCTTAGGGGACACTGGTGTCCCTTTGCAACCTGACACATGTCACTGTTATGCTCAGATACCCCAGCACCACTTATGCTGCTTTCTAAGGAAAAAGACCCGATAACTTCCATGCTCCCAAGAGAATCCCTGTGGGAGAAGGAGAACAAAGCAGAGGCGTGTTTGTACACCAGACTCACAGATCCCCGACCCTTGATGCCAAGCCCTGGGTTGAACCCCTCTGCCCCAGCAAAGCTGTTCCCTCCTGACCTGGAGCTCTGCCGTGGGGCTCATGGGGCTCCACACAGCTGCAAAACCCCCTCTGCCCCCGTGGGCACTGCCGTGCCCGTGGGATGGTGCAGGGGATGCAGCACTTCGGGGATCAAGGGCTGCTGTGTGTGGGTGAGGCTGCCTCAGCCTGGAGACTCAGCAGTTAATTTGTTTGTTTCCTTTCTGTATAGGATATTGTTACCAAAAAAAGAAAATTAGGTGGTGGTGGGGGGGGGGAGAGAGAAAAAAGAAAGGCTGAGGCTAGATGATGAAAAGGCCTCTCTCCTGCAGCTATGAAATCTCACCCGGAAGGCGGCGAGGGGAAGTGTCTTCCAGCGGGGTACAAAGTCAGCAGCAGAGCTTTGAACTCGGGGGAACTCCACAGCAGCACAGAGCCCTGCCAGGGAGCCCCAGCTGTGCATACCTCAGCTGCAGCTGAGGGAGCTGGGGCTGCATCCTGCACCCCTGCTCTGCGCTGGGACGGGCTGGGCCCTGGGCTCAGCCCAGCCTGTGGAGAGGGGCTTTGCTGGGCAGGTGTGAGTGGGACCAGAAACTGGTCCTTGAAGTTCGGTCTTCTTTTGGGATGGGCCCCCCTGAGCTTGTCCCTGGAGTGTGGTACATGGCCACCCTTCCCTGGCCCAGGCAGGCTCTGCTGTCCCCTCACCTGTCCCCTGGCAGTTCATGGGTCCCCCTTCATCGGCACCAGCGGGCTCTGATGGTACCCAATATCCTTCACCACAGGTGCTCTGAATACTCCAAACAAGGGAAGGTTTTACTCAAATATGGTAACCAAAAAGCTGGGTTTGGAAGGGATCCCAAGTTACTTGGGGGAATTTGGGCAATTATCCCACCATACCTTTTTTTAAATTTTAATTTCACTCTAATGATTTTAGAGTTACCTTTTCCCCATCTCATTTACAAGTGAAAACACTCAGTTAGCTAAACTGAGGAAGGAGTTTAAAAATTAATTTAGGTGCCTCAAAATGAAAGTAAACTTTGGGGGAAACAGTGGGCTCTGTGTGGAACTGGAAGCCAGGTGGAGGTGCTGCTGCTGGACTTTGGTTTTTGCTGAAGTGTCCCTCACCTTGTCACCAGCCCTGGTGGGGTGAGGTCTCTGGAGAAAGCATGTGAGTATGTGGCCCCATTTTTCATGGTGGATCATAACTGGACGAGGCAGGAGGAAAACAACACTGTGAGTCTCCAGGAGAGGGGTGAAGCAGAACAGCATCAGGCTTGGAGCCTCTTCTCCAAATTACCCCTAATATCCCCAGCAGCAGTGTTTGCCTGCCAGCTGCAACCCTTCTCCTCCCTTATCTGCAGCTAATCCCTTAAACAGCCATTTGAAGGAGTTTTTGCAGTATTTGCCCATGAAACAACTCCCAAATTTGCTGTTTTCTCAAGGACTTAGAGCCAGTGGATCATGCTGCTGTTCCCAGGGATCCAGTGACAGGCACCTCCACCCCTGGGAAAACACTGCCCGGCCCAGAACGGATGGGACACCACAAAATAAATCTCATGTTGTAGTATTTCTGGGGACTGTAATCCCTGAATAAACATCCTGCCACTTGAACCTGTTGTGAGGAATATGATGGTCACCATCCACAGGAAAGACGCCGTGACAGGCTGCCACTTGTGCAGGGATGGGCAGGAGGATGGAGGTGATGAGCACAGACTTTGGGCTGGTTTGGGATGGTGGTTTGGCTGAGTTTGGCCTGTCCTGGTGCTGAAGAGCAGCGGGACGAGGTTAGCTCTGGTGTCCCCAACATCAGAAGGATGTGGCCATGTTGCAGCAATTCCACAAAGATGCTTAGAGGGCTGGAGCACCTCTGCTGTGGAGACAAGATGAGAGAGCTGTGATTGTTCAGCCTGGAGAAGCTTCAGGGAGACCTTCTAGCACCTTCCAATGTCTAAAGGGGCTACAGGAGAGCTGGGGAAGGATGTTTTACTGGGGCACATAGTGATAGGGCAAGGAGAAATGGCTTGAAACTGACAGATGGTAGGTTTAGATTGAATATTAGGAAAAAATTCTTTATTGTGGGANGGACGAGGTTAGCTCTGGTGTCCCCAACATCAGAAGGATGTGGCCATGTTGCAGCAATTCCACAAAGATGCTTAGAGGGCTGGAGCACCTCTGCTGTGGAGACAAGATGAGAGAGCTGTGATTGTTCAGCCTGGAGAAGCTTCAGGGAGACCTTCTAGCACCTTCCAATGTCTAAAGGGGCTACAGGAGAGCTGGGGAAGGATGTTTTACTGGGGCACATAGTGATAGGGCAAGGAGAAATGGCTTGAAACTGACAGATGGTAGGTTTAGATTGAATATTAGGAAAAAATTCTTTATTGTGGGATAGTGAGGCACGGGCACAAGTTGCCTAGGGAAATTTTGGCTGTCTNATTCCACAAAGATGCTTAGAGGGCTGGAGCACCTCTGCTGTGGAGACAAGATGAGAGAGCTGTGATTGTTCAGCCTGGAGAAGCTTCAGGGAGACCTTCTAGCACCTTCCAATGTCTAAAGGGGCTACAGGAGAGCTGGGGAAGGATGTTTTACTGGGGCACGTAGTGATAGGGCAAGGAGAAATGGCTTGAAACTGACAGATGGTAGGTTTAGATTGAATATTAGGAAAAAATTCTTTATTGTGGGATAGTGAGGCACGGGCACAAGTTGCCTAGGGAAATTTTGGCTGTCTCATCCCTGGCAATGTCCAAAGCCAGGTTGGATGGGGCTTTGAGTGACCTAGTCTAGTGGAAGATGTCCCTGCTCATGGCAAGGGACTGGAACTAGATGGTCTTTAAGGTCCCTTCCAACTCAAACCAGTCTGTGATTTCATGATTTCTGGGGTACCCACGCTTAGACACCGCCCACAGTCAGTTTTATTTTTTGTGCTGAGGAGTGAAGCCTGGAGAGCCTGTGAAGGATGGGCAAAGGGACCTTCCTGTTGTGCCTGGATTGCTCATCCCAAGGCTGGCTGGTACAAACCAACCCGTGCACACCCAGTGTAACGTCTCTGCCTTACAGCATCCGTGCAGGGACACCCTCGGACCACTCCAGAGGCAGCACTCCCTGGAGATGGAGGGGATTTCCTGGGAGCTCACACCCCACCGGAGTGGGAGCACTGCCTGGACAAGGACTTCAAGATTCTCTCTCTCACTGAGAGTGAAACAATGCCTCCATTGGAGCAGGGTGGTGCTTAATTAGCTTTTACTTGAAGGAAAAGGGGGCGGTGGTGGATGGAAGGAGGTGCAGGGAGAGCGCAGCAAAAGACCACGAGAAAATCCCCTTTTCCCCGTGCGGAGAGGGACGTTCCTGGGCGCTGCGGACTGAAACACCTGCTGCCCGGAGGGAAAGCGAGTTCCCAGGAAATGCAAGAAAGGCACTTTCCAATGTGGAATATGTTGAAAAGCACAGAGGAGGAGAAGGGGAGGGGGGTGGAACGGCTGCGGAGATGCATGAATATTAAAATGATTATAGCGCTTAATAAAGTGCCGCACAGGGGAGGAACAATAACAGGTATTGTTGGCAAGCCTGACGCTCAGCTTCCCCTTGATTTGATGGGGCGATAACCATCGCAGTATCTCTTTCATGATCCCTGGCTCCGTATCTCTCTCGCAGCGCTTCAGAGCCACACACATTCCAGGGGAGACTTTGATGTCTCTCTCGAGGCGCAGCCCTGCCAGCCCTGGGCAGGCTGCGCCGCGCCGCNGGTTCTGTGACGGTCCAGTGAAAAACACTCAAGGTTGTCAGCCAGGAGGGAAAAGAGCAGTTTTCAATCCTCCATCTCCCCAGATAGGAGAAGATTTGGGGTGGACCCCAAAGAGACCCAGTTAAATGAGAAATAAGAAAAAATGAGGGACTCTTTAAAAAGGCTGTCCTCAGGGACAGGCTGTGGGGGTTTATCCCCTGGGAAATGGTCTCGTGTCCAGGCCTGATATGAATGATGAATTCTGGGGGCTGGCAGCACAAGCCCCTCTGGCTATCTCTTGAGGAAGACACAGATGTGCCTCGAGTGACCTGGGAGTCCCCCCGTGCCAGAGGGATGAGCTGGAGGCTGTGGCGTGGGAGGACACAGCTGTGTGTTGGTAGGACCCTTGTTAGTGCCTGCGACCTGAAAGGCACCAAACCTTCCCAAGGAGGGTAGGAGGGAAGGATTGGGAAGGGAGAGTGGGATTTTCACCCGGAAGAAAATATCTCAAAAAGATGCTTAGTAGGGATGGATGGTGCAATCACATTCATGGGCATTTCTCCCTGCCCCTCTTGGTGTGAGAGCTCTCTGATTTTGAGGCAAGGTTTCCTTATTTTGGGCAAGGTTTTGCACGTGCTGGAGACAGCGCAGTGGGGCCAGTGCTGCTCAGCCACAGCCACCCAAATGCTCCTCTGGTGCAATCTGAGAGGATAAAAGTTCTGCTGTAACCCACGTGCCACTCCAGAGGGTCTCATGCAATCTGTGGCTCATACCCCACATTAGCCATGTCTGCTCACCCCCTTTCCCTCCCTCCTTCCCTCACTCTGCCTCTGACCATCTGTACCAGACAAACTATCAGAGCTCCCAACCAGAACTGCTTGCTTTGCTCTTTTCAAATCAAACTTCTGCCGGTAGCTCAGACCTCACACTTAATTTGCGTTAATTGTTGTCGGGTTATTTTTTAAATTTAATTATTGGTTTCAGAGCACAACAGAAGGGAAAAAAAAAAATTTCCATTCCCTTTTTTTGCGAGTGCATGTTTTCTTTCTCGTGGGAGGCAGCTGCAGTGGGCTCACCCCTCCATGGTCTGGGGGGTAAAAGGGGGTGCTGAGAGCCAGGAGGGGGCCTGAATGAAGCCACCCTGCACCTTCATCCTCCCGGCAGCGGCATCCTGGGGATTTGGGAGGAGAGGCTGCAATGCCTTTGGTGCCGGCTCTTCCCCTGCGAGGCCGTGCCGATAGGGGGGGTGTGAGTGTGAGTGTGAGGGTGAGTGTGA
>VXBQ01015647.1:119533-145209 GCA_013400175.1 Phainopepla nitens | reverse complement strand
TGGGGATGGGGATGGGGAGGGGGGTGGAAACACAGTGAAACAGAAAAAGATTGACCCAATATCACCCAAGCTGGAGAGACGTCGTTATTCCATTTAAGCCCGCTGAACAGTGCCACAGCAGGGAATCTGTCTGTCTTGGTTAAAGGTCTCGCTGCCAGCCCAGCCTTGGAAGTGCCAACACTAATCTGCAAATTGTTGCAAACCCCAAAGAGCCGCCGAGCTGGGAACCTTCCTCCAGCCCAGACCCCTATGGACCGGGATGCCCTTCCCCATTAACGTCCCGCTCCCCGCCGCCGCCAGGCAGGCTCGGCCAGGCACCGCTCCCTCCCGACGGGCTGCAGCAAAAATCCCGGGCATTAAAATCCCGGCTCCTGCTGGCAGCCCCGCTGCAGCGGGAATGGGATGTTTGCCACCGACAGAGGTTAGATTCTCCCCGGGGAAACTCTTGCATGCTCTGGAATAAATTTGTGCACGTCTTTCTGATTAGTGTCTTCCGGCAGGTCCCCAGATAGACGAAGATTCCTTTGTCCTCTTCTGACCTCACAGATCACATTCAGAGCCTTTAGCTTTTGCTGAAATGCCTGGTTTTTGGCCTGAAAAATCTGTGGTGCAACCTCTGGTGTTGGCCAGGAAGAGAGTAGTCACATGTGCTCTTAGACTAACAAACAGCACTGTTCTTCTAAGACCATGGGTAGCAATAATTCAGGGTCAGTGAAAAGGGCATATCTAATAAGAGGACCTGGTCTAGAGGATAAAAAAAAAAAAAGAAAAGAAGGAAAAAAAGAAAGCAACTAAAAAACCTTGGCTAGCGTGATAGAAGAGGATGGATGTGGAAGCCTGGCTGTGGAGCTGTAGACAAGAGGCATCAGGGAAAATAAAGTGATACATGCAGAGGGATTAGGGATTGGGAAAGCCTGGGTTTAGCCACATAAATCATGGCACCTATGAGATCTCAGACGGGCAGGAGGCTGTGACACCAGAAAACTTGTTAGGAGGGTCCCCACAGAGTCTATACATAATGCTGATTTTTGTTCAAGACAAACAGGTAACCCAAGGGTGAGATCTAAGTCCAAATAAAAGACTGGAGCTGACAGAGGTGGTAAACGGTTATTCTTAGTAACCATATTTATTATTAAAAATATCAGTTGGAATGAGAAATGTGAACAGCAAATTTAGAGAAGCATGAATTCCTTTGGCAGGAGCTTTTAGAAGCAGCCAGGTTTTTAGTCAGGTTTTTTGAGGTCTGTAATAAGGTGCCAAAAAAAGCACAAACATTCTTCAGAGCATTAAAAAAACCAAAACCTAACAAAACCTCCAGTCAATCACAAAAGGGGAAAAAACAATGTTACCATTAAAAAAAAATGTACTAGGAAAAAAAAGAAGGCTCCTAGAGCATTATCCTTAAGTTATGTAAAAATCAAAAAACCACTATGCAAAAAATAACCTGTCTGCACAGAAACTTGCTTATGCATATGACTTTAGCGTGTGCCTTTGCTTGTAGTAAACATGCCCTTTGCCTTCTGCTGATGACATGACACTGGCATGTCACAGCTGATTTATAAACACAATTGGATTTTCAATCTTCGGGTCTAAATTCATTGCAGCAGACCCCAGCAGGCAATGTATCTCTGTTTATCTATAAATACCGGTTACGGTGCTTTCTTGGATAGAGGTGGGTACAGAAGGATGTTGTTTATTTTTACTCGCTTGCAGTAAGAGGAAGCAATGTTTGGGATCAGTCGTCATCATGAGATAAGTGGCTGCAGGGCTCTTTCGAGGGCTCTGAACTGCAGAATCAAAAATGCAAGCAATGCTCTGCAGAGAATCCTTCAGGCTATGCAAGGACTCACCTTGCTCGAGGAAGAGGAGGACTAAGAAAGGCTTAGAAAATAGAGCAGATATTTTCCCAAGCCATGTCAGGCTGGAGCTGCCTTGTCCAGGCTCTGAGGCTCCTCAGCAGCAGTGGTTCATATGGGGCAGGTTGGGTGAGGGTCCTGGACTCAGTTCCTGCAGGTCCCTGCCAGGCTGGACACTGGGTGCACACGGGGAATTCAGGCTAATTTGGTGCCTCCAGCCCCCAGCTCAGGATCACAGCGGCTGCAGCCACAGGACACTGCAAGTGGAGCACTGCAGGAACATGCCGAATTGCTTATCCTGAGGTGCTCCCTCTGTGAGGAAGGTCTGGCCTTCAGCAAGCTTTCAAGGACCAGAAGCAGAGGCCTAGGCATGTAGGCTGAGGGTGGAGAGGTAAACCTACCCCTGGGCTTTCAGCTCTCTGCTGCAAGCCAGGAACCTAAAAGCCATAGGACTCTCCCTCTCCTACCCTATAAAGTTACTTTCCTTGGAAGCTACCAGGCCTCCAGCTCCAGGCTTGAGCTTGAGATCCAGATATCCTGATATGGGCTCTTAGATTCCTGACTAGCCTGGCATTGGTTTAGAAAGCTTCAGACACCAAGTTCTGACCATTCTTCCTGGCCTCAGTGGCATTTCCCTTCCCAGGAGGGAACCAGCTCACCTCACAGCCTGCAAGCCCTGAAATTTCCATCCTGTGTGGAAAGCTGGGAGCTGCTTAGGAAAATGGTCATCCTAGCTAGAGCTCCTGCAGCTAAAGGTAATGCAGCATCAGGTTCATGTGGGTAATCAGTGAGATCCTTGCACTGCAAAGGTGCCTGTAAGGGTCGAGAAGAGACAACATTTTACTGTAGGAAATACTTGACAAGATCAGAAAGGGTAAAAATGGCAAGGATTTAAAGGTGCTTGAAAAAGGCAGAGCACAAGAAGAAACAAAGCTGGAGAATAGCCCTTCATGGTCCCTGAGCTATTTAAAAGAGGCTTAAAGGGATTTGGTAAAAAAATGACAAGAGATTAGAAATGAAATCAAATAGCAGCTGTTATGCGCAGCCCTGTGTGGCTGGGTGAGTGTGGGCATCAGAGATGATCGATATCCAGGTTGGTTTGATTCTGGTAGAGGAAGAAGAGGAGTGAAAGAGGAAGGAGGGAGGGGAAGAATTTGGTTGCCCATAGAGGAGCTGATGCTGCCTCCAGGACATGGGTGGGTGCATGGCCACGGGGTCCAGTAGCAGAGCAGCACCTTGGCTTAGACAGAGCAGCCCAGGCAGTTCCTCTGGCAGTGATAATGAACATGAGCCCTACGGGCTCCAGCCACCCAAACAATGGCATGAAAGGCAGCTCATCTAGACTTTCCTCTTCTGCCTTCGAGGAAGAGGCTTCCCTAACTCTATGACACAACACCAGCCTACAGGGGGAGGACACCAAACCACTGTTTAGATAAGGAAAGTCTTTATCAAGCAGAAAGGAATTTTTAAGAACAGCTTCCGCTGATGGCTCCATGTTAACAAGATTTTCCCACGAGCGGTGACGTTTTATATCTAAATGGTTTCTAATATGATAACATTCCCAGAAAACATATTTGGAAAAAGCCATAGATCCTCAAAGTCTTACCAGATGGAAAATAACAGCAATAACTGCCTTGGTCTTAGACAAACTTCAAAGCCTTGGTATCTTCTTGTCTGTCTCACGCAAAATTGGGAATGTGCATGCAGGAGGGTGTGAAAGCACAGCATGGGTCTGGTCAGCATAACCACAGAGCTTAGCCCCTCCCCGAGGAATTTCACGTGTGGTACAGCATGGCTTGGCAGAGAGATGGTGGGACTGCTCCTCCCTCTTGCCCTGTTTTATTAGGTGATCCTGGACACATGGCTAGTGTGCCATGTCTTGAGATGAGTCTTTTGGATCATCCAGTGGATCCAGATCTGGTCCCCAGTGTCTCCTGAGATGGACGCAGCATTGATAGACTTTCCTGGATGATTTCCATGTGGTTTTAGGTCTCCTGCTCAGAGAAACTGTGGATGCCCTGTCCCAGGAAGTGTTCAAGGCTAGGTTGGATGGGGCCCTCAGCAGCCTGATCTAGTGGGTGGCATCCCTGCCTATGGCAGGGGGCTTGGAATCATATGATACTTTTGGTCCCTTACAACCCAAACCATTCTGCGACTCTTTAGACAACATCCATAACTCCATAACCATAACCCACTCAGTGTACTGATGCCATTAGACCTTTTCCTACTGCAACTGGAAAAGCAGACCTTTATCGCTTCAAGGTTTGATCACCAAATTTACAGCTTTTAGAGGAGCTCTACTGGAGCTTCAGTGAGGTGGTGGGGAACTCAGGATGCCCCAATACCCTCACCTAAGCACCTAGGAATGGTCCTGGTCATGCTGGGGCTTTGCCAGGAGAACCAGGCAGCTTCTGCAGGCTTGCAAGTGAGTGAGTTGCCATCCAAGAGCGGAGCAGGCCAGCCCACGGACTGAATGCAGGCAGAGAAAAGCTCAGCAGGCAAACAACACACAAACAGCGCGCGTGGCAAACAAACAAACAAATCCAGCAAAGGCCACGCGAACCAGCCAGAAATCACAGCCCGGTGCAAAGGGTGCTGGGGCCAGTGGCTGGAAGATGTGGGAGGAGCACCTCTGCCTTGCCTGTGGGGAATAGTGACTGTGGCTGAACGGAAATGGGGCACAGATGGACACTTGGACGATCGTGTGTGGATGCTCTTCGTTGGGTGTGTGAGACAGCTTGGGCATGCAAACATTTTGTGCAAGACATGGACATCCTGAGCAGTGCACCCTTGGCACGAGCCTCCCTTATCCCTGCTGTACCTGGCCCCACTTCCCAGCAAGGGAGCAAATAATTTGGCCATTGGGTTGAAGAGTGAAGAAGATGAAACTACTGCAGAGCAGCTGAGCTCATGGAGCCAAAGCCCCACGTGTGAGCCATTGGAGTGAGGCTGAGCTCACCCCCCTCAATAGGATCAGAGGGGGAAGCTGTCATCATTATCCAGATCCCAGGGTGTCCCCCAGTGGTGCAGGTGGAGCTTCCCAGGCTGGCTGTGCCCTTCGTACCGCTCACCCCGGGAGGTTTCTGGGTGATGGTGGTGGGTGGGACGTGCCTCTTGATCACGTTGCTGGAGTGGGCAGCCCGAGAGAGGAGGTCTGTGAGATCACAAAAGCCTTTTCAACACTGGGAAGAGGGGAATTTTCAAAAGCACCCCGAGCGGAGGGA
Source organism: Phainopepla nitens (assembly GCA_013400175.1). Taxonomy (NCBI): domain Eukaryota; kingdom Metazoa; phylum Chordata; class Aves; order Passeriformes; family Bombycillidae; genus Phainopepla; species Phainopepla nitens. The sequence goes on along the minus strand of VXBQ01015647.1, from coordinate 140,129 downwards.
ACGTGTGCTGTTTGGGTGTAGGACTGGATCTCCAGCACGTTCACCTCTGGCGTTTGTTTTGGGCCCAGCTCTTCTCCCCGGGGCCTTGGGGCAAGCAGGAGTGCCATAACAGAGAGCCATGAAGAGAATGGAGCCAGCCAGAGGCAAGGATTTTGTTAGCTTTTGGAGGAGAAAACAGGGAATTTCCACATATGGAAAAATGTTCCTTTAAACTGTGATTATGTAAAAATACAAAGCCACAACTGATAATATCTCTCACTCTGGGGAATGATGGAGAGTGTTTGTTTCTTTAATTGCACTTAATACTCATGAAAGTTACCAGCCTGCCACCACTGCAAGCGAAGCTCATTTGTTGGATTGCAGCACACACAACACCAGCTTCCTTTCAATGCTTCTTCAGCAGTGCATTTTGCCCTCGTTTTTAAAAGACAGTTCCTAATTTAATATCTGTGCATATTTGATTGCTGGTGCTTTGCCTGCAAATTGCCTGTAGAGGTGCAAACTATAATTAGGTGTATGATGAGTTTCTAAAAGAGGACCTTTAGTAAGATGGGCTGACTCCTGTTAGCCAGGAGCAGAACCATGAGCCAGGCTCCTACTCCTGCCCCTGGTGAGCATCCTGTGTCTTAGGTGGCTGCAGATGTTCTTTTTATTCCTCTGAACAATCCTCATTCTCTTAATTTTGCCCATTTTTCGGTCTCAAATGTAACAATTTAACCAGGGACTGGGTGGAAAAGTATTTCCATTGGTTTTGGATGTGCTACCTTGGGATTTTCCTTTGATTTCTGTTCAGAAGCTCCCTTCCCTTGGTATGCTTTCATCCCGTGCTCTCCTGTATTCCTCCTCCTCGCTAAGGTAAATGGATTGGGCTGATGTATAAAGGCATGCAGAGGAAATTCACAGCGCGGGCAGGAGCCTGTGAGAGCTGATGTGGGCTGTGCTCCTGTTGCTGCTTTAATTCATCATCACTGGAGCATGTAAAACCAGGACAGTCGCTGGAGCTGCGGCGCATGAATCACCCTTTGAGAGAAACGTGCCCCTGCGTGCTCCGACAAGCCCTCCTTTTCAAAGTGCCATTGTCAAACCTGGCTTGCTGAGAGCCTAGATCCAAAAACCTCTCGCTGCAAAGGTAAATTGTACACTGATCCCTGCCTGCAGTTTGGTGCTGTGCCAAAGAGGTGCCGAAACCTCCCAGTGAGTCCTATAAATCACAGCCCAAACCCCCGAGGGGGCTGGATTAATACCGGATCAATGTGAACGTGCCACGGAGTTATTTGATCGCTACAATGCTGGTATTGACTGTTATACACCTGTTGTATCATTAGGGATTACATCTGTTGTAAACATGCTGTTTGATGTTGCAGGCTGTGCTAACCACATGCACTGTAATCACGGCTTGTAGCTGCTGTGGTGGCCTCAACATGCCCAAATTATGCTAATTTTCTTGTTGTGTGGGGTGGCCCGACAAAAGAGGTTTGTTCAGGGTGAGCCTGTGCAGAGGGAGATTGAGTGCAGCGTGCTGGGGGAGACGGGAGAAGGGGTGGGATAACAGTCTGCATGGCAACAGAGGTGAATGGGGAGGAAGGTGAGAACAAAAATGATGCCAGATTACAGCAGATACCAGCTGAAGGAGGGAGCTTCCCAGTTCCAGCTCAAATTATTATCAGGATAAGGTCTGAAAAGATGAAAAAGTCAAATAAGGATGGGTAGGTGGGGCTGGGCAGGCATGAGGCAGGGTTTAGCTGCTGGAGGGGCTGCTGGTGATGGGGAGGAGTGGAGTGAGGTTGCTCAGCTGGAGTTTCACACCACAGTGGGGTGGTGGGGCAGGCTTGTGGATGGTTCCCTGCTACCAGCAGTGGCAGCAGCAGCCTCAGCAATCCCTCATTCAGTAGTGTGTGCCTGCCTTTGGGAGCAATCGATTCTTAATGGAGCAATCTGGGTCCACACCAGTGGGTCCCAAGACAGTATCAAGCCCTTCATTGCTGGGTGTGTTTCTTGATCTCTGTTTTGGCAACTTAAGCCTGAGGGATGAGTTACTTAATGCTGTCAACTTCCTTAATCCTCATTTTTCCTGTCTCAGGCACAAGGTTTCTCTCCCTTGCTTCCACTTCCTACCCCAGAGAGGAGCCAGGCTTTCTCCAGAAGCTGTCTCCAGAACATCCTTTATTGGACATGCTGATGGCAAGATTGGAAACCAGCCTCTCCACCCAGTGCAGCTCTTCCAGCAGAGCATCCAGCACCGATATGGACCTAATCCCCTGCATTTTTATTAGCCATGTCATGACTCTGGTGTAAGGAACAATCTGCCTATGCTTCCAGATTGTGAGGCAGAGCAGGACACCCTTCCACCTCCTATATCCATGGGAGGGCAAAGGCCAAGGGTGTGTGATTAGTCTGTTCCCACATGGGGACATGCCCTCCTGGTCCCCTGGGAGCCTGGTGCCATTGCAGTAACAGAACTCAGCCAGAGGAAGGGAGGATGAAACTTTTAGGATTAGAAGGGACATCTTGAAAAAAAAAAACAAAAACAACCCCAAAAAGTATCTCTGTGAAATGTTCTATACTTCAACATTTTCTATAGCCTGAAGGTCCAGCCAATATCTATGATGTCCTAAATTCAACCATTTCTCTCCCTTTCCATCTTACCTGTCTTTTGTATTTTTCTTTCCCCCAGCAACATCCTGGGGATAAGCCAACAAGAGCTGGAAAACTCATACAAACTTGGGGAAGAAGACAATGCAGGAGCTATTCCCAAATATTTCAAAACTTCCGTGTTGTAGTTTTTGACCAGTCCCAAAATTTTATTCACCTGAAATTGAAGAAGAAAGATGATGTCAAGAGTTTTGAGAGTGGAGGGATAAAAAGTGAAAATTAATTTCAGACCCTTTCTGGAGGGACCCAGGGAAGGGCCGAGCTCTCTGCCTGACACATGTGGTCACTACAAAGCTGTGCTGGAAACAGTGTTTGAGACTTTCTGCTTGAGTGTCCTCCACACTGACCCTGCCCCAGGCTGAGGTGGCCACTGGGTCACACTCTCCTCCCTTGTGACCAGAAGTCAGTTCAGTGATGTAACCTATGGGAGGCTAGAAAGAGACAGAACAGGAGTCTGTATTTGGAAGAAGCAGGTGAAGAGAGAAAGGACACATGAACAGGCTCTGACCAGGGCAAAGGTCCTGGGCTGGCAGCAGCCTTGGGCTCATGACCAGCCTGGGTGAGATTATCTAAAATAAAATATTCTGGGTGGGACAAATGATGGATGAAGAGGATGGAATTCCTTCTCTTAAACCCAGCCCCTACAGATGACTCAACAGTGGAGCAGGTAAGGCCCTGATTGGGTAGGAAATGCTGAGAAACACCATCAGCTCTGAACAGAGCTCCTCAGCTCTCATCTCACCCAGGTAAGCATGAGCCAGGGTGGGGATGGCTCTGGTGTGCAGATCTTGGTAGGAGCAGGTGAGACTGTGTCTCACTGGATTTCCTGCCACCTTTTCCATTCATCTCTTCCTGCAATCTTTTCCAAGGTGCCAAGAGTGCATGTATGGCTCTGGGTCATCTTTTTTGATCTTTACCTGGGGGTTTGCAGTAAAAAAAAAAAGCCCTACAAAGCATTGTGAGGCCCTGGAAGTGCTATCAGAACCCTTTAACCTGTGACAACAATTTCCACTGAACTTTTTTTCCTCTAAAACAGCAGACAAAGTTTGGCTTTCACCCAACACCAGCATGCAGCAGTGAATTTCCCAAGGACAGCCTGGGGCTCTGTGCAAATTCTGGGACCCTTTTTCCTGGTCCAGGCAGTGCAGAAATATTCTGAGATGCCTTCCCAAGATGCCCTAGACTCTTCCTTATGCCAAGACCTGACACACAGGCACAAGTCTTGCAAGCCTAGCTGCTCCTGGGTAGTGAAGTGACTTCCCAGAGCAGATATACAACTTAACTGCTTCATGCCAGGAAGGGCACAAATGGGCTTTTGCTTTCTGGGAGTGTTGACTCACACTTTGAGGCAGCAGCATCCTTCTTCCACACTAAATACCTCAAGAGCTCCCCATCCACTCTGATATCCCAGCAGTCTTTCCTCATCCAGCCCCTTATTTCCTGTCTTCAGGTACCTGGGCTCTCCAAGTGATGCAAATATGACCATGGCCTAAAAAACCAAATTCCCATTTGCCCTGTCCTCCCTCTCCCCTTCCCCCACCTGGGGATGAATGAGATGCTCGTTGTGGCTGCAATATATCATCCTTACTATTTGTTATGAGGTTTTAATGAGTGCGGAAGATTAGGATGTTTGCAACAGCGTAACAATAAAATACATATCTCGCTCATTCCTTGCCAAAAAGTACTTACAAATAATAAAAGTGAGGCTAGCTGAATGCATAAATCTCCTTTCACAAGCCCCCACCCACTGTGCAATAATTAGTACAAAGTGCAGTGCTAATAGATCATCTTACTTGTGTGGGAAACTTGACATTATGCTTTGTTTATATTATCCCTTTGGCAAGAATCTGCATGGCAAATCCTGGCAGCCAGCAAACAAGAGGCTCTCAAGGAAGGTTTCCAGACTGTCGTGCAGAAAAGCAAGCCACAGGATTGCGTGCTGGTCAGGATGCTGAAACCAGCTGGGGAGCTGAAGCGTTAGATCCAGCTTTTATGGAGTTGAGCTACCAAGTTTCCAGCTGACTAGGAGCAACATCCTGCGACTGATTTGCAAAGGGCTGTTCCCACCCCAGCCGCAACAAATCAGTGTGAACCTTGGCTTCAGGATGGTGCCCTTTGCTTAATTATATATTCAGGGCCCAATTTACCGCCTGGGCCTCCTAATGGGAACAGACGGGGTCGCCCAGACTTGAGACAGGCACCGAACACGGCCCCTGCAGTCTCTGGCTCTGTAAGGAGAAGGTTTTCAGCCAGGGCCCAAATAGCTCCAGCTCCCAAGACCTTTCTCCTCCACTCAGTGGGAATTACCTCTGCTGGGACATCTGGCTCTGTCCCACGGACCAGGCTTGCTGCAGTGGGACTTACTCAGGGCACTATGGTGTCTTGAAATTCTGTCAGTAGGCACAAGGGCTGTCGTCAGCTCTCTGCTGACTGAAATGAGCTTTGGTCAATGTGTTGGGTGGAAAGCCAGTCCTCATCCCCCCCTGTGCCTGTGACTCTTCACCCCACAGCCCTTTTCTCTCTTCTTGGGCTCGAGTGCCTTCCTTTTGCTTGCTTCTTTATCCCAGTGAGCAATGGGAAAACCAGAGCCCAGTTTTTGGATGTAGAGATGCATTCCTGCCTGGTGAATCACAAACCATTAGCACCACAGGTCTGGGTATATTCACAGGAGGGCATGGTCTAGACAGTTTCTTGCCATTTGGGAGAATGGGGATGGGAAGCTTTCCTTTCTTTCCTTGAGAAATTTGGGAGTCACCTGCAAGTTGGCTATTTCAGCAGTTCAGAGAAGGAGTGCCACCATACAGGATCTTGTCCTAAGGATATATTCCAACAGTGGCAGCTTGTCTTTGCAAAGGCCCTACTGCCCATCACCTTCCTCTGCTGACAGCCTTCCTAGATTTGTCTCATCTGAATTTTTCCTGTATGCTGGGGATCTAAGCAATTAAAAAAAGCCAACAATGTCAAGCTACATGCTTCCATGTGAGATTGTCCTCTGCTGCCTCATGAAGTCTTTGTACAATGTGCTGCTGTGCGTGGGTCCTGGAGCATCTCTCCCTGACTCAAGCTGGTGTTGGGGTGTGCTGAGCATGGTGTCCTCAGCGCCTTCCCTCCCCTTTTGGTGTCTTCAGCACCTTCCCTCCCCTTTCTGCTGAAGGGCTTTAGAAGGACTATTCTGTGAGAAGAGCCCATCTGCTGGACAAGCCCCAGCAGCCTTCCCAGCAGCAGGTGTGGCTCTGACTCCACCTTTGAGCAGGCATCAGCCTTGTATGTCCAGATTCACTCCTGCTCCAGTAAAGTTTCTGCATGTGCTTAATTACCCACTTCCCTGCTGGACCCCTCCTTGTCCCATCCCACCCACTGGTCTTGCTCAAGGCTGGCCTCTCAAAAGCACTCAGGTTGTCCTGCTATGTGGCTGGGGAATGGAGACAAGGTGTCTTATCCAGATGGAGAAGTGACTCATCCTCCTGGGAAGTACATAGTGGAATTGCCTAGTGCAGGCCCCCCTGTGCCCTTCTCCTCCATATTTGTGATGAAATCACAAAGGAAAGAGAGGAAGTTTTTACTCATGGGCCCAGTGGCATATTCATCCTGCTTCTTCGTTTTTTTTTTTAACTTGGGTAGGCACTCTTCCATGGGATCACAGCAGTGTCCTCTGCTACTGGAATAAACCTGGTATCAACTCCCTGACTTTGTATGGTGTTTTTGAAGCTCTAAAAAATAGAGTTGGCAACTGTGGCCTCACATGGGCATGACAAGGAACTTTTGTGAGGTGTTGTTCAGCTAGGAGGAGCATTTCAAGCACATCTTCTTCCATGCCAGACCCAGCTGCTAAGAACCACTGTGGAGATATTCCTTCTCTTTATGCCGTCGGGCTCAGGGAATCCCGGTAACGTGCGAGTAATTCTGAACAAAGTGTGCAGCGCTGAAGCAGCAGTGCCGTGCTGATGAGGCTGGTTCAGGCAGGGGGAACTGGGCAGAGCCCTGACATTTCTTTGACTGGTGAGGTTATTTGAGGGGAAAGCTCTGGGAGCCCGGCGCCCAGCAGCCAGCGCCGACAGCAGCCTCTCCCGCTAACCGCGTTGACTCCGCTGGCTCAGGACAATGGCAAATGGGCTGAAACATCTACAGTTTCCTCCCAGACTCTTCCCAGAGTTACTAAAATTAACCTTTTTATTCCCCCCTGCTGGAGAAATATAAAGCTCTTACTTTCCTTAACCTCTCTTTCCCACCCAGTGGGCAAAGAGTTTGTCAGTTCTACAGTTAAAATAATATATTAAGGATTTCCAATGGCGCAAGTCAAACTTCACATTTCCTAATGATTCTAGATGCCTTTTTTGTCCTCAGACATTTCAAGTTAAACCTCTATGAAACTGACCTTTTGGCTTGTCATCCTCTGTAAGGACCCCGGAGATGAAACACTTTTTTCAGTCTGTCACTACTGTCCGTAGACCGCCCCCCCCTTTCCCCCCTCCTCTATTTTATCAGCAAGAACCCATAATTGAGCCCCTCGACAATAGCAGGACTGTGCATTTCTTTGTCAACAACAATGGGCCGTCCAAGTTCATTACTGGAGATTGTTTAAAAATTGATTCATGGGCCAGTAGTAGTAGCTTATTATACAGCATAAGTGACAGTGTGATCTGGATGGAGGCCAAGTCATTCTTGACCAGTCATGTCCAATTAGAAAGAACATTGCACACATTCCTGTTGGAGCCACATTAATGAATTAGTCCTACCACAAACTGAGAGAAGCTTGCAGGACCCTAATACCTTTTGTTCCTAAGGATAATTCAGTAATTTATAAAGAGAACAGCGCGAAGCGCATTAGCAAAAGAATAGTAATCGCGGGATTCAGACGGTCCTTACACTTGTCCTTCATTTCAGGTTTCTGGGGAGCTCCACTGCCCCCGAGCTCTGTGTTTCCCTGGAGAGCACAGACCTCTGACAGCCCTCCCCAGGCGGTGATGACAGTGCTGGTAGTGACCAGGGCTCCACTGGACTGTGGGCGCCTGACCTTGGGCCAACATCTGGCATCCAGGCTCTGCTTCCCAGGATAACAGGACAGCCCAGGCACACGGAATGTCATCATCTTGCAAAAGTCACATCCAAGGGCGTTATTCTGTCCTGGTGCTTCCTCTTTGCTCTGCAAACGGCACTGGTGTAACTCCACTGAGTTGTGTCTGCCCCACACCTTGGGAAATAGGAGAGAAGAGCAGTCAGGGCACAGTTTTCAAGTTTAGAAGTCTGGAGTTGGTGTTCAAAGTCTTAAATCGCAAAGCCAATTTTGAAGTGTGCTGAAATCAATTTGGCTTGCACAGAGCAGCTCCCAGGGACTGAGAGGCTTCAGGGTATTTGGGACCTCAGGCATGCAGAGCTGATGATGGTCTGTGTCTGTAAAGTGCTTGAAAAGGCTGTGTTAGGGGGGAAAGATGAGAAAAAGGTGTGTCCAGCTTACCAGGTGCTGATCAAGTCCATGAGAGGAAAAAAGGAATGCTGTCAGCTGGCAACTGAAGGATGCTGAGGAATTTCTGGTATAGGTGCAAGTGAGTGCAATTCATAGATTTAATTATTTTAGCAGAAAGCACTTGTACTTTGGCATGGGAACTGCAGGAAGAAGGAACTGGAAATACTATAAATTCCCAACCAAACCAAGGTTAGCAGTGTTCTCCGTTACAAAGCCAACTCCCAAGAGGAATCCCCCTCTCCAGGAATGTTTACAAGTTAACTGTACAAAGCTCAGTGCAGTGTTACCTACTCAGGGGATATGATCACAAGGAGTTACTGCTGCCACTGTCGTCTAATGTATAACAATTTTTGACATGGAGCAAATTCTGCCTATTGCTCAGAAATGTCCTTCATTAAGGACCACAGACACACATTATTGGTTTGCCCACATGTCCTCAAGCAGCATTAGTGATAATACAAGTAATAGCAGTACAGCAGTGTCAGCCTCTGAAAGATATAGTAACATCTGGACTTCTAAAATCTACCTGTGCACATGAAAAATAAGTAACTCACAGACAGCAATACCAAGCAACCATTATTTTAATAAAAAATTATCATCAAGTGTGTGTTGTGGCTGAAAGTGTTCATATACTGTCACTCAGCAGCCTGTGACATTTTAATGCTCACAGCTTCAAAAGACCTGTGATTTTTGTAGCTAGTGATCATTGATCTCCTGTCTATGCAAGGTTTTAAAAATATGCAGTTCACCATAAATGCTACATCATACCTGAATAGGTCATGCAGTTTTGACTTTGTGTAATCAGAAATGTAGAGAATGTAGACAAGTAAATGATTAATTATGTTTGCCAATATCTCAAAACTCAGAAGAAATTGCATTTTGTCTCTAATCTTGACATGGTCACAATTGAAAATGTGCATAGTTAAAAATTCAGGCATGAGTCTTGCTGCTAAAATGTGTTTACATTTGTTTTGAATGGAACCTCTGTCATCATAAGGATGGCTAAATAAACTTTTGCTTTTGGATGAGGACAAATATTTTTTGGGAAACAGGGATTCCACTCTGCATTCGCTATTACACCATTGCCATCAGTAAAATAAGTCTGAAAATCAGAGTGCATAAACACACATATATTCATATTTGAGTACATACCAAGTGCACACAGATGCTGCAGGCTTGCTGAACTGCCTGATTACATTCTTGCTCACCAGTTTGATGAGACAAGGACTAAATGGAGGGCTTCAGCTCCTCTTCAGATTCAGTAACTTTTAAGTTTCTATCATGATTTATGAATTTTGTCTTTTGTATCCTGGTCTGGCAAACTGTGATGCTGGGGTAATCCTATTACTGCTCTTTTTTTTTTTCCTCATCTGATTACAGTTGTCAACCCAGGGGCACAAATTCTGCCATCTTCACTTTTAAAATTATAAGAAAAAAAGTGCAGAGAAATTAGAAATCCATTTATCTAACTAATGTATAAGGTTTTCTGGCATCCTAACTGGTCTGCAAGGGACTTAAAAACCTCCCATTTCCACCACACATCAAGTCTGTTCTGTAAACTGGGTAGAGTTTCTGAAGGTGTCCAGTACTGCAAGCCTCCCAATCTGCTCAGCAAAATCACCTCACTGCATCCTGACCTTGCTGCTGGAAATGTTTCCTAACGGTTACAATGAATTCAGACACCATTACTGTTTGTGCTGCTCCATGATAGGGAGAACAGACCATTCCCTTCTTTTCTGCTGCAGCATTTTATATATTCAAAGGCCAATAGCCCATTTCCACTCTGTCCCCTCCTCCTTATGCTAAGCAGTCCCAGTTTGTTCTGTCTTTCCTTGTAGGTTATGACTGATAGAGATTTTTTTTTTACTGTCATCTGCTCGTTCCCCTGTGCTTGAACTCAGACTTGTAATTAGAGTTTCCACCAGCAGACAGGAAAGGCACATAGGTGAGTGTCTTCAGATTCCACCTCTTAGAGTTGAGATTTACTACTCTGTTATTTGTAAAAGCTGCAAAAAGCAGCAGGGGACCTGAAGTGGGATCAGCTGAAGAGGGGAATAATCAGTTATTGAATAGAATGTGGTGTCTGCAGGTCATTGAACAGTGATCTTAATGGCTCTTCATCTACAGTTAATTGTTACCTGCATTTAGATTCTCCTTTGCCCTCACTGTTCATTTTCATTGTACTATGCCTGTACATTTTGTACTGAATCATTAACAATATTGGGAGGGACAGAATGGGAAGAGTAACTCAAGTGTCAAGTTGCATGTGAAGTAGTATCTAGAGTGTTTAATAAAACTATAGGCAGAGTCCATTTACTGTCTCAGAGAAGCTTTGAGGAAAGGAAGTTTTTGTTTCTCAAGGTGAGCCATTGACTGTCTTTTGTGTGCAGTGAGTATACATGAAATCCTGTCTTGTACAGGAAAAAACTTCTTCTTTTATATGTAGGGGCTTTCACTCTCTAGATCATCACCGTGGCTGACCCCTTGTCCCTTCCTTGTGCTCAGCACTGAACATGTCTTTTCATTTTTTAGCAATTCAATATATTTTAATAATAAACACATGGAACAGAAGGATCCTGCTTCTTCGTTCAGAAGCTCTGTGTCACAGCAGAAGCAGCAACTGTAGGCAGTCACCTCCCAAACCCAAAATGCTGATGGGCCTTCGGACCTTGTCTTAGGGAATACTTAATTTTTGTCATCATATTGTAGAGAAACTTACGGGCTGGGCTGTGAGGGCTGGTGCAGAGGGAAGGAAGAGGCCACAGTATTTGCCACAGGGGCTAATCAAATTCAGGGTCCTCCTCTCAATTACTCTACAACCAAAGACCTTCCTGACAGATCTTCTTGGGCAAGCACAGAAGACAATCAATAGAGTAAGAAAGTATTAATGTGTTCATTGTCTAGATGGGGAGCTGGCTCATGGGCATGTAGGTATCTATTCCAAAGCCACAACTTAACTTAATTTTCTGCTTATTAGCCCAGTGCTCTGACCACAAAATTGCTCTGGGTGTGAAAGTTCCCATAATGGTGAACCATCAGAAAAACAGGGTCAAACCCTCATTTGCCTGATAAAAAGAAATGGCTGCAGGTCAGGAAGGCAGCTGTGGGGCTTGGAGAACTGCTTTTGCAGTAAAAGGTGTCAAACTCTCTGGTCACTCACAGTGACACTCATAGTGTTCATCACATCCCCCATCTTTCCTGTGGCCATCCCTCTCAGTGCCAGCTTCAGTGCCAGCTGTCATTTTGCAGGATCACTCCCGTAAAAAGGCTAAGGGAAAGCGGCAGATATGATGCTCAGTCTGAATGGAGAAGTCCATACTGGTGGCAAGACAAATATCCTGCACATCTAAAAGCAAAAACAGATATCAGAAATCCCATTCTCCACCATGATGGATTAATGATTCTGTGGTTCACTTAACAAAATGTTGGATGCTGCAAGCTATTCGAATCTTACACCATCACAACCACTTGAGTTAGTTTTATAGGGTCAGCTGTGAAAACTGACCATGGGCTTCCTCCTGGAAGTGAATGACAGAGAGTGCTGGACCTGTATGAAGATCACCACACTACTGCAGAATGTTGGCTGTGGGCAGGTTTCATAGTCTCTTCTCTAGTTCTTCATGTTCTGCATACTGAATTATCCCTTGGAAGATTATGAGTATGAACAAAAAATATACCAAAGATATCTAGTCTATTTTTCGCACACTTTAAAATTAAAATTACAGGAAACCATGCAAAAGCAATTACCATTTAATACATGACTCCCATCTTGCTGTCTGATGAAGAATCTGCTAAAGGCACCCTGCTCCACCTGCACAGCACAAGGCTTTTGCTGGGCATGTGTTACATCCCATTCTGGGATGGACAGCCAAATGACAGCGTGCTTGGAAAAGAAGGAGAAAAAGCTGAAGTGATCTGGATCTAGGGAGTTCTGGACACCTAATTTCTGCATGAATGATTTCCATATTTAATCTTTAGAAGATTTTCCCTCCAGCAACAGCCAAACACGCAGAGGGGGACAGACACCTGCGTGAGAACAAACTTAGATGGGTACACACATTTTGAAACACCTTAGGGCTCCGCTGTCTGAAGTGGCAGAAAATGTGGTGATTGCCATAGATGTGGCATCCAGCTCAGCTACCTTTGCACCGAGTGTGAAGATTGCACATGGCCCATGTTGCCTAATTACAGGTGCACCATCTGCAAACTTTCCCAAATATATTGTATGAAGGAAACATGCTAAAGGGCGGGGGTTATAGTGCCATTCCCCGGGCAGGAAGGGAGGCAGTGCAGAGCTGGAGGCAGGAGGCTCTATATCCAGACAGGTGAATCCAGGAGAGCTGTTCCCAGCCTCGGAGCAGAGGGTGAATCTCAGGCAAGATCAGGAGCAATGTTATCTGAAGTACCTCGCTGCCAAAGCCTCCTTTCCCTCTGTGCTCTGAGAATTCCCTCCATACCCTCTGCACTGGGCACTGTGAGCACTTACACACTCTCAATGCTGAATTTCCCCTGAGCTGATTGAGGCTTTGCCAAATGGGATTTTGTTCCCTTTTGGCGAGTTTTCTGTTAGCTTTACAGCAAGGGTGTCACATCTTTTCTTTAGCTGGGCGTGTTACACTTGATTGCATTAAGGTGTATCTGATGGCACTAACATAGAGCAAGATTCAAAGTCTTGCAACATGTTCCAGCACAGACAGCATTATGAATTTACACACAGCGCTGTTTAGATCTCGTATCGAATATCCTCTGGCATCAGATCTGAAATTAATTCTAAATGGCAACCAAAGAAACGCTCTATCTGTCTGAATAACAAAAAATGAAGAGAGAAAGAGCTTTGCTATATCACCAGCTCCAATCTGGACAAATGGCAAACGTCCCAGTAGACAGGCAGCCCCACTGCTGCAAGCCTTGTGCTGTTCCCACAGCCCCCTCCCTCTCCCCACAGCTTCTTTTCCTCTCTCCTGCCTGGGCTCCCTTTTTTCCATAAAGGGCTTTCCAGTCATCCTGACACTGGAGTGTCTCTCCACCTTCTTGCAGATGAACAATGGTCTTGTCCACCTCCTTCCACTTGTTTGGATGGTGATGGGTTTTCTCTGCCTGCCCTTTACTCAACAGGGCTACTGTGAGAGCATTAGCTTAGGCCCAGGCAGCAAATTTGGTAAATCCAAAATCCTCTGTGTCCACAGTGTGTGAAATTATTATCTTCCCCCATTAAAAATTATCCAGCTTTGGAAGGAGACCAAGATTGTTCTTCACTGAGCTGGTGCGTGCCTGTGTGGACATTTTACATAATGCCATTAGCCCCCAGAGTTCCCTGAACTCGCTCCAGACCTTCCCAATGGGATTCTCTGGTGTGGAAGGTGACGTGTAGATGTAAAACATCATTGTTGGCCTGTCTGTAACGATACAATGGAGCATTAAAATTTTGTGTTATAGTTTCTGAGCACGATTTCAGACAGCATGTTAAAGGAGCTGGGTCATTGCTTTGATAGCTCTGACTGTGAATTGCTCGGGTCTGCTCAAGCATGCGACCCCTCCGTGAGCCACGCTGCGTGTGACAGTGCCGCAAACCACCGGTCCCACACCAGAGCTCCTCCAGCTACACGTCTCACCGTGGAGCTCTCCAAGTGGCCGCCTTTCCCATGGAGGAGACCCAGCTGCCTGGGGCTTGCTGAGGCCCCGTGTCCCTCTGGTTCTCCCGCGAGGGTCCCTGCTGTCTGTCTGCTGATCTCCCTCCATCCCAGCAAACCCCGCAGCCTGGGGACCAACCAAAGCCAGCTGAGCGTTGAGAGTTTATTGGCATGCAGCTCCAGCTGAGCGGGGATCCTTTCTCACTCTGCCCTCGCAGAGGGCTGTGCAGAGGCCAAAAGGGGAGAGGAATGCACAGCCAGAGCTTGCTGGCAGCCACTTTTAGTGCAGATTAACTCAGTGCTTACCCCCTTGCTAACTCCAAGCACCTTGGACCTCCGTGGTGCCCCAAGAGGCTTCCCCTTGTCCTGGGGCTGTGTGTGGAGATGCTTTCCACATCCTCATGGCCCCACTGAGGGAGGAATCACAGCCATGGGCCAGGCTGTGCCAGCACCTCGACCGAGCCTGTCCAGGCATCGCTGAGGGCAGTGCTGTGTATCAGAGAGCTGGATAAACCAGAAAGTTTGGAGAACCCCAAGAGGAGGTAAAAGAGAGCCCTGTTAAATCATTGCTTTTCAAAGAACCTACCCTGGAGCTAGCTAACTGATCCTGACAGATCTTTCCTAAGTCAGATAAGAAAAATAATCTGGCAGTAATCATCAAAGGCAGAATGATGCATTAAAAAGTCCATTGTGAGGAGACCTTGGAATCAAAGGTAGAGGGCTTGCAGGCAAGACTGGTGGGACCCACAAGCACCAGCCCCATGGAAATTTCCACTCCCTTCCTGGCTGTAGGAAGCAGGTTTGCCCCGCTGCCTTTGACTGAGATGCTTTTCCCACTGACTGCAGACACCTCCTGACTTCCCTGTCTCACATGGTGACTCATTTCCAGGGGAAGAGGGATAAAGAAAGGAAAGGCCATTAAGGTGATAGTCAATCCTTTGCTGTTATTTCAGCTTAGTGGGAGACAAGTGAAGGCTACCTAAAGGTAAAGACAAGGGTCTTGATCTATCCTGATAACCCTTTCCCAAACTCTTGCTCTTGGTCCTGTTGGAGACAGGACAGGGCCAGGCAGAGTGGTGATCTGAGCCAGACTGCCTGCTCTCATGTTCTGACTTTTCATGACAATTGAAAAAATAATCAACAACTACATGGTGTTTTAAACATTAACTTGCCCTTACACTCCCTTCTGAAGTAGATAAACGGGATATCACTACCTGCATTTGGTCTGTGAAAATGGGATAAAAGTGTTCCCTGAGATGCTTTATCCCTGAAGCTGTGTGGCTTAGACCTGTGCATGTGTCTAAGCAATGCTTGAGCCAAAATTGTCCAAAGAAGGTTGGGGTCCTCTCATTGAAAGCCTGAAGATGAAGTGAGAAAAAAAAAACCAGGACAGAACAGCAGAAATAGGAGCTCTGCAAGCACAAGGCATTGCCATAGGATGCACCTCGTGTCTTGCCAGAGTGCCCATAAGCCAGAGATCTCGTCTCATGTTGCCATATGTCACACACATACATAAATCAGTTTGGTTTTGGCTGCCTGCTACTCCTCTTATAATCTCTTGTGTATCTTTCCATGTATAATTATGAGTCAAGCCCTTGGAGGAGAGGGAAAATGTCCTGCTGGCATTTCCTTTGAGAAGAAACTGCATCTGCCACTGGAGATGCCAGAGAAAGACGTGGAAAAAAGAAGAAATACAAAGAGGTGGAGAAGCTAACCTCCAGGTTAAAATCCAAAGGTAAGCAAGCAGCTTTTGATTCCATTCACTACCTGTTTGGAACTCAGCTCCAATGAAGAAAATAATCAAACAAAACAAACCACACGTCATGAAAAACCACCACCAGGGAGGAGGAGAGAGGTTACAAATAATTGTCCATCCTTTCCTTCCCTCTGACATGTTGGTGTTATCTTGGCTGCCAAACAATCTAAGATGACAATAACACTTCATTCCTGCTTTTCTGTTGTGTCAGAATGCCAGTTTCCTATCTCTATTCCCAGACTAAGGACAGGGTTTGAGGACATCACCTGTGGAGTGATACTGGACCTTCTGAGCCAGGCTGTGAGGGGCCCCTGCTGTTCCACAAGGTTGTGATGTCAACATGGGGAAGAATAATTCAGGGCACATATGTCAAAGCCATAAAAAAGGTGTGTTAGGGGCCCCCATAGAATTTAGCTGGAGTTATATACATACTGTAGTTCCTGTGCTATTACAGGGTTTGGGTCTCAAAACAGCACAGGGCCTCACCTCACTTCCCCACTGAAAAAGGCTGAGCAAAGGCAGCTCATGGTGCTGATGTCCCAGATGTCACAGTGGATATAGGTTATGGGCAGTGCCTGAGGAACTCTCCTGCTCCTGGACTGGTTGTCAGGTGTTCCAGTGGTTTTCCAAGGGAAAGGAAGAGGAATAGCCAAATCAGTTGTGGATAGATAGGCAGGACTCACCTCGCCTAATTGCAGATGTCTGTGTGGAAGATGTGTGCTCCTGAGCTGCCAAGTAGGGCTTGTTTCATCAGTCAGATGCAGATACTGAATTAAAGAGGCTCTGAGAATTCCAGTTTCTCTCTCTTGATGGGAAGAGAGCCTGGGGCTGGCTCAGATGGAGCAAGGGGCTGGGCAGACACCTGCCTGTGATCAGTGCCACCTATTTGGCCCCTGAGCACGCTGCACCTTGGTCGGTACTCCAGGAGCAGAAATAATTTTCAGGAAAAAATGAGTCTCCAGGTGTAGCAGGGACTGCTCAAGAAGCCTTGACTGGTGTCCACCCCAGCCCACACAGCACCAGCCCAATTTCACAGTGCCTGGAGCTGGCACTGTCCCACCTGCAGGAGAGACTGGAGGGACAGAAGCTGCAGAGGCTGCCAAGGGCCATTGGCATTAGCAGCTGCTCTCAGCCAGAGGAGGGGATTGCTTTTAAATGCCACATCTTGGAAACAGAAACTTTTCTTCAGACAGGGCTCATGTTTACATTTTTCCACAAATATTTAAGTCCCTTTAAAAGTGGGTTTGATCTTATCTTGCCGTTTTCTCACCACAAAATTGTCATGAGTAGTTATTAGTTTTAAAAGTATTTTAAATTTTTTTTTTCTGAAGGGGAAAAAGAATTCAAAATCAAAATCAAATATTTTGGCTTAAAGTACCATTTAGTGCACTAAAACACTAAGATTTTGGAAAAATGTATTGAAAATATGTCCACATGCTGACACTTTAAATTTATGAACATTTTGCAGGGTATAATTTCCAGGAAAATGAAGGTATTTAACTTTTCATTAAAGTTTTAGGAATAAGTAATTGAAACCAGGAAATATCCTGCAAGCGGGAAATTCTGGTTTCTAAAGAGGTGTATTCATGATTGAACCAACTATTGTGCAGAAAGCCATAGTCTGATTTGTGTAATGACCCTCACAAATACTACTGAGAGATCTAGTGTATTTCTACATAATTACAATCAAATAGTGACTATTCTCCATCATTTATAACATCTTTCATTATGCTCTCAAAAGAGCTCGTAGCATTTGTTAAACTAAAGTGCTCTCACTCTCACCCTCTGGTCCTTTTAAATGTTTGAAATTATTTTAAACTCCTGTGGGAAGGGATTTAAATTATCAAAAGAAAAAAAGAAAGATTTTTAAATAGAACAATTATTCCAATGACCGCTGTTCATATTAATCAAGAATAGTTTCTTAGCTGAGTTTTTGTTTACCAAACTCACTTTTCCTTGCTCCATGCTAATTATGAGGATTGCTAGATTATGTATTCAGAGGTTTTGTTTGATTGTTTGTTTCCAAACAAGGTTAAAGTATCTTTGAGAACACTTGATAATGAAAAATTACCTCCTCACCTTCTTACCTAAGTCGCTCTTTGCAACATGCTTTGCTTTTTTACTCATTTCCACTTCCCATCGCCCAGAGATAAGACTAGAACCCAACCAAAGAGAATTTAGCCAATGTTTTTTTATAGCATTTCATCTTTAAAGACTCCAAAACCCAGCCTGAAGATGTTAAAACATGAGGGGTTTAGAGGTTTATTGTGTAATTACTTTTGCTCCATAGTCAGGGCAGAATTATTTCATTATTATTTTACATGAGCATACGTGGGGAAATGGTTCTGGAAAATCTGTCTCAATACCTACAGGAGGAATATTTTCTTTACCATCATGCAGTGAATCAGGGAAAACTTCAAACTTGATAAGAGTCAGGTGGAGATTTTCCTTAATCTGGTTTTATATTATGTGATGCTTAGCAGGGCATTTCTAGATCTCCCCTCAGGAGCATTAATTAGAACAAATGCAATTAGTCTATGGCATCCTTATTAAGGCAGAATTCTTACATTAATCAGTAGAAGTTTTGCTGAATTAAAGGATTGTCCCAGGTCTTGCCATAAGACAATACTGAGTTGGCACAGGAGTCAGAAAGGATTTAGAGGACAGAGCCAGGAAAATCTGCTGAACCACAGGAGGCATGAACAGAAACTTGAATTTTTAGTACCATCTTTATCCTGGGGTGGATCTTGTGTGACTTCAGATGGCTTCAGAGGAGTTTGTCATAGAGCTCATCTGCTCATGGAAGGCTCATCTGTACCAGCCAACAGGATGAGCTGAAAATTCCCACACAGGTGGGACTGTGACCTTCTGGGAACTCCAAAAAAAAACAAAACAAAACAAAACAAAACAAAACAGGTGTTTCTGGCCAGATATCAGGATTCTGAATGTTGAGCTCTTTCCTGCACAATTCCTGGGGTGCTGCAGGAAAATGCCAGGTGAATGCACCCCCTTTGCCTTTTGAGCTTGCACTGTGACCTGGCCAGGGTCCACCACAGGCTGTCAGGGAGGTCACACTGGCTGTAAATCTATTTTCTTGAGCATTGTCACTCAAAGGAGAAAAGGGAGGGCAGATACTAAGCATGTAGAGAGAGATGCTGGCACACTGCTCTGTCCCATCTTCCCCCACACAGCAGCACATGCAAGGTTGCCCTGAATCTCACGGATCTCATGAGAATTGATGAGATCACAGCTCTACCTATCACAGCATCACCTGGCTTAGTGGGGACCACAGGACAGCTCTGGTCCAAC
This sequence comes from Phainopepla nitens, assembly GCA_013400175.1. Classification (NCBI taxonomy): domain Eukaryota; kingdom Metazoa; phylum Chordata; class Aves; order Passeriformes; family Bombycillidae; genus Phainopepla; species Phainopepla nitens. Next base: position 121,318 of record VXBQ01015647.1, on the reverse strand, counting down.
CTCCTGCTCCAGCTGGGCTCAGTGCTGAATTCAGACCATCTTATCCAGCAGTAGTGTAACCAACAGGGCTGCAAGAAGATGGGGTAAGTAAAAGAAATGAGGTATGGTAACTACCCTGCTGTTGGGATGCAGTTCAGCTTTCCCTGAGAGCACGCCTCTCTCTCTTCCTGCCTTCCAGGCAGATACATTTTTATTAAGGAGGTGGCCTGACTCCAGCAGTGTGATCCCTGTGATAGGCACTTGCCCTGAGGGTGCCAGGATTGCCCTGAACAGAACTTTTGGGACTGGGGGCTGAGCTTGCACTGCTTTCCTGCTCTTTCAGCACAGACAGCTCTTCCCTGCAACTTCCCCTGGAGCTCAGCAAGGAGCTGGAGGAAATTCATCAATCTGATGGTTCCATCCAGCTTAGAAAAGCCCATGCACAGCAAAACTTATGTGAGAAAGACTGGTTTTGCTCCTGGAGTAATGTTCTTGGGCTCCCCTTGAGGGATTAAGAAAAGCAACTTTGTACATGTGTGTAAGTCCCACAGTGGAGGATCCCGTTACCCAAAAGGGTTAATGCAACCTCTCTTTTCCCCCAATAGCTTCATGGTCCTAACAACTTTCATTGTGAAATGGGTGCAGGTGTGGGCTATGCTTTGTTGATCACAATCCCTTTTGCAGAGGAAGCTTTGAATATGTTTGACATAATCAGCTCACAGCCTTTGCCCGCACTCTTTCATAAACAGGCCATTTTCACATCCTTTTCATGGGATCCGACAAGCGGAAAAATAATTAATGTTACCTCAGCCTAACAGTGACCCAGCTTTGATTCAAAAAGACGGCATGTTGCATAAACTAACCATTTAATTGAGTGATAGAAAAAGCCCACATGTATCAATTCTGCCTCCACGTACTATGATTACTGGGGCTTTGCAAGGATTGTGCTCCCTCGGTCATAAAGCAGAGCTTAAATTCAAGCCCATGAAGTGGTTTCAGAAGGACTGATTGAGCATGAGCTGGGGATTATCTGTGTTTATGGTGGCAGGACATGGGAGCAGGGGAAGATGTGGGTACCCAGCCACCATGGCGCATGTTCAGGTTATGTCCGGGTTATGTCACATGTCCTTGTGGGAACTGACAGTGGCCAGATATTATCCAGCCACAGGACATTTGGGATGCTGATGGCACTACACTGCCACCTTGCCATGACCTCGGAGCCACAGCTAACTGGGATATTCCACAATTAGGACTACGCCTAATATGAATAGGACAGAGTCACCAGCGAGGTAACCCACCAAAAAGAAATGTCCAAGATGAATTTCAGTGAAATTGAGATAGAGTCTAGAGGTAGCAGTGACTCCTCTAGCAGTCTTGTTTTCACAAGGCAGGTCCTGCTTGAATAACCTGATGTCCTTCTCTGACAAGGTGACACACTAAGCGGATGAGGAAAAGGCTGTGAGTGTTGTCTACCTGGACTTTAAGAAAGCCTTTGACACCCTTTCCCACCGTGTTCTCCTGGAGAAACTGGCTGCTCATGGTTTGGATGGGTTCACAGTTTGCTGGGTGAAAAACTGGCAGGATGGCCAGGCCCAGGGAGCAGAGGGCAATGGAGCCACATCCAGCTGGTGGAGTGTCACAGCTGCTGACCCCAGGGGAACAGTTCTGGGGCAAGTTCTGGTTAATCTCTTTATTGATGATCTGGATGAGGGCATTGAAAGCACCCTCAGTCAGTTGGGAGAGGACACCAAGCTGGGTGGGAATGTCGATCTGCTGGAGGGCAGGAATGCTCTGTAGAGGGATCAG
>VXBQ01015647.1:105459-119465 GCA_013400175.1 Phainopepla nitens | reverse complement strand
TGGCACCTGGCCTGTATCAGCAGTAGTGTGGTCAGCAGGATCAGAGCAGTGATTGTCCCCTGTGCTGTGAGGCCAAACTCTGACTGCTGTGTCCAGCTCTGGGCCCCTCGATTCAGGAAGGACATTGAGGTGCTGGAGCTACTCCAGTTGGTGAACACACCAACCTACATGGTCCCCACCAGTAATTTCAGTGCAAGTTCTTGTTGCTTCCTCAAGAATTTACCCCTTTAATATAGAGGGAAAATGTTGTCCTTCCCCATAGTCTGAAGAGCCCTGAAAAAGCCAGAAAATCACTTGGTGAGACAAATGGATCAATAATCATGAACACATTACCAGGCTTTGCCAGACATCCCAATTTGCTGGGGAAAGGACTCCTGTGCTCTGTGTGGGTGCAACAGAGGAGAGTGAAACAGCCACAGACCCTCAGAAAGCTGGAGACACATGGCAGGCTGTTTGTCAAATGCTGAATGATTAGGAGAGGTAGGAGCAGGAACAGAAACCACTCTTCCTCAGAAACCTTCAGTGTTCTCCCAGTGGGCCATTTCATGTCTCTAGCAAATATTTTCTTTAAAATTATCACAAATAGTGGCAATGGAGGAGCTGGAGAGCAACCATTCTACTTCAGCTGATGGCATTTAATTTCACAGCTACTTAAACAATCCTCTGTATTTCATCCCTGTCTTTGACTCTTCACACCTCTAGGTATTGGTCATGTTTCTGGTTTGTCTGCCATGCTATTCACACTGAATCACTCTCTACATGTCTCACACACTCTCTGATCTTTTTTAATGGTGTTTGATGATTTTTTTCCTCACAGCTGTCCATGTCTTTTCCACGTCCAAGTACCCCAGTCCAACCTGCTGGTGAAGGAGGGACTGAAGAAGCACTGATCTCTGGGTGTTCACCAGTGGTGGTGGTGGTACCTGTGGCCACAGGAGCCAAAACTCCTCCACTGGCCAATGAACAGCCTATGAAACACCACAGAGGAGGCCTCCACTGGGAACCTATTCAAAGGAAAGCTTGAAAGCACTACAGGGACCAGACCTAGGACTGGTTGCTCCAGCTACCACACCCGTGGCCAGATGGGGCTGGGTGACCTCTTCATGCCTTGGGAACAGACATGACCTTTCCTGCTTTCCCTGCTATGGACACTGCCCATAAAGTGACCTTCCACAGGCAAGGGCTTTTCTGAAATTCTTCACTGTGAGTGTGGTGAGACACACTGGGAATGGTTTGCCCAGAGAAGTTGTGGCTGCCCCATCCCTGGAAGGTTCCAGGCCAGGCTGGATGGGGCTCTCAGGAACCTGGTCTAGTAGAAGGTGTCCCTGTCAATGGCAAGGGCTGGAACTGGATGATATTTAAGGTCCCTTCCAACCCAAAGCATTCTGTGTTTCCATGATCTGTCCCCAGCATGGACATGCCATGTAAAGAGCATTCCAAGGTTTGCTGCTCCCAGCCTTTCCTCCTTTGAGCTGCTGGCTCCTCCATCACGGGGCAAGTGCCCAGAAGTCCTGTGGGAGACCTGATTGAGAGAGGGTTGTGCTTTCCCTGGAGATGTCTGCAGTAGGGCAGCTTGCCTGGCTGGGCTAGGTGTCCCTGTGAGCTCCTGGAGGTGACAACTGAGCTAATAAATGACCAGGCACAGAGATGGGCTGCAGAAAAGAGGTCTGGAGTGCTGTTTCCATCTAGTAACATTCAAAACATTTTGTGAGGAAACTGTTCAGTGTTTGTAACACTACAGTGACACAGAGGAAGGATTTGCTTAGGTCCCAGGGAGTGCATTAGTGACAATCCTGCAGCCTGCCTGCCAGCCCAGGGAGTGCATGCTCCTCACACCTGAGTCATCTTTGTTAGTCCCGAACACAGAGCAAGTGCCTCTCTGCTTTATAAAATCAGTCACTGCATAACTCCCATTCATTGCAAAGACCAAAGGTTGCAGATTAAAGTGTTCTTTAGTGCCTAATTCTGCCCTCACAGGAGCAGAGCCAACACAGCCAGTTCCAAGATGCTCCTCAGAGGGAGTATCCCGTGTATTTTTTCACAGGCAAAATCCTGGCTCTGGTGAGGTTTCATCCTCGGCTGGAACCAGAATGCGCTTTGAGGCATGAACTGTCTACAGGCAGTGCCATCACGTTCACCTTTATTTCGGAGGAGGCTACAGATTTCATGCCCTGTGGGGATGGCAGCCTGCTCCAGGACTGATCCTGCCAGCCCTACTTACAGCAGGTATTACCTTACCCTGCCTGTTGGTTCCCGCACAGCACCGACAGAGGAGGATGCTCTTCAAGGTGAAGGTGTGCGTGGGGGGATCAGCCCTCGATGGAAGAGTTTTAATGTGAAATAAGATCAAACATCACTGCCACACCTCCACCTCCAGCAGTTTCAGCCTACACAAGAAAGGGGAACGTGCAGAGGGAGCAGAGCCCAGGTACCGGTGCAGCTTCTGTAAAGGATTAGAGAGGGAAGGGAAGGAAAGGAATATGAAGAAAAAAAAAAGATTGAGAGGAGAGAAAAACTAAAAAAAAAATATAAAAAAAGAGGAAAAATTAAAATATAAAAATAAAAGAAAAGTAAGTAAAAGAATGTCTGGAGCTGAAAATTAAAATTGGCTCTCTACTAATATCCATGGAGCTAATTGGATTTATTGCCTGAGTGCAGGAAATTTTGAAAAGTATTATGGAAAAATAAAAGAATTTGAAATTAACACATACAGTACTTTTCAATACAGGTGTCAGGACTAGAAATGCAGTTAAGACTTGGAAAAACTTTGTAAACCCAGAAGGGTTTTAAGTCCAAATGTGATTTGGTGTGCCCAATCCTGTTTTTTCTACCCCAGGCAGGTTTTGAAAACATAATGTGAAAGGATAGTTTGGGAGGGTCTTCTTCCCCTTCACTGAAAACCTTGACGAGAGTGGAGGAAAACAGAGTTCCTCCACTGGGCCCCAGCAAGGAAAAAGAAAGATTTTCACTTCTTTGGACTTGTGTTGACAGACTCCAAGCATCAATGCCAGTGGAAAACCTGCAATGGTCAAATTTGCCTGCATCCTTCCAGTGAAAGACAACTGGAGCAACTCACTGGTTAGGAGGGTCCATGTGGGCTGTTCCTCTTCACTGCTCGAGCAGCATTTCACAATCAGAGCCATTGAATTCCATTTCTCGGTGTCACTCAGTCGCCCTGGGCCCAGCGTGGCTCCCTGCGCTGCTTTCAGAGAAAATGAAGTTGTCCATGCTGTGAATGGCAGGATGCATCCAAAGGAATTTGCATCAGAAGAGGGACTTGGCCTCCTTCCTTCAACAATTGGAGAAACACAGTGGCTCCTGTAGGAGTTGGAGCAAAAGAAAAAAAGGACCTCTTCCATGGGCAGTGAAATGAATGAATGTTTCCTGATGAGTTTGTCTTATCCTGTTTAACCCCTCCTTCCCTCCACATCTCCCACCTCGCAGCAGCACGGTCTGAAGGCCAGGCCTGGTGAAATACTGTTTCCCTGCCCTTCATGCCCTTGATTACTTTAATCACATTTATTTACTGTGGAGAGGGAACTGAGCCAACTGAAGCAAATCTCCCACTGGTAGTAGCAATCTCGGGACAAATGAATCCATTCTTGAAGAGAACCTAAAAAAAGTGATTTAAAAAAAAAAAAAAAAAGCAGGTGCATCACCCCAGTTTCTCTATCAGTTCAAAGGGTGATTAGCTCAGATGTAGACATCTGACATTCTGTGCCGGAAACACCTGAAGCTGGTGAAACCAATCCCACTGTTAGAAAGAGCTGGGGAGTTTTGGTGAGGATCTGAGAGCCAGGCATGTAGGTGGGCAGGGAGGGCAGGATGCAGCTTGCAGGCAAGACACTGCATCACACGTGTGTGCAGGTGGGTGTCTGTACGTGAGCGAGGTGGCCAGGCCCTGTCAGCAGCAGGGGCAATGGGCTGTGCACACTCAGGGGAGCTCAGAGACTGAGACACTCCTGGATGTCTGACACAAAGGGAGCTGGGGCAGTTCCTCTGCTGCAAATTGAAATCTTTTCCCAGATTTACTGAGCCAACACCTCCTAGCAGCTGAGGATCTAGTCATGGTGACTTGGCCAGGAAAAGAGACCATTTCAGAAGTCATCCTTCCTCCTGCTTCCAACATCCTCCTCACAAAAACTCTGGGCATCCTTTTACTTCTAGTGGAAACAGATTACTAGTGGCAAGGAGGAATGCAGCCTTCCTGCATCCAAAGCATTTCACCAGAGTCCAGGAGCTCATCAGTCCACCAAAAACTGGGGGAAAAGTATCCCTCCACTCTCAGGAACAGGAAGAATGGATACTCTTAGAGCATTGCAGTGTCCTCATGGAGCTGCACAAGCGCAAGCAAGGCTGCTGCTTGGAGAGAGTTCAAACTGGGTGGAATCAGATTGGTATCACTCCTGGATGCAAAGAGGTTTGCACTGGGGGTAGAGAAGGGACCTGAACTGCTGTAATTAGGTTATCAGATCTCCAGAGCAGGATTCAGCTCATAAGGCATTTTAACTCTTTCTTCTAATATTGTGGTGTGCAAAACTAAATGTTCTCAATGCAAAACCTGGGCAGATTTGTAATGCGTGGAAAGGGATCACAGGTTCCTGGTCACTGCAGCTCTCAGCTGCTGGTATTATTTCTGGCAGGTTTAGCACATTTCCAGTTGTCCTGTGGTTAAGACCAGGTCTTACATCCTATGAGAATCCCTTGGGAAAGAACCAGTCCCTGAATGTGCAGGTCATTGGAGGGAGGAGGATTAAATGCTGCAGGATTTCCTGGGCAGGGCCAATGTTTCCCCAGCAGCACCCATGCCTCTGTGTAAAGCCACTACAGGTAAGATTTAGGCAAGAAACTTTGGGATTCGTTGTGCTTTCCTACATGAAGGAAGGATGAGTTTGGAGCTATGCCAGAGTGTTTCAGGCTGACTCAGCAGGGACAGTTCAGTGAGGGAGGCATTGCAAAGCACGGATTTGACACCTAACTCTGCCATAGCACTGTGTGACCTTTAACAAATCACTTTCCCATGATGTTCCTTGACCCCTTGCAGTAAAACAGGGCCTGAAACACTTCCTCAGTCATATTTGTCTCTTCAGATTGTCAACTTTCAGGGTAGGGAATGGGGTTTCACACTGTGACAAGTAGCTGCTGTCTGGAATAAAACAGCATTCAGAGTTATGCTAAATGACATTCGTGACATGCTCATGGCTGTGCTTTTCCCGCTGCTCACATATTCCCTATCTGGGACACTGAAAATAGATACTATCCCTTGTTCCATTACAATAAACACATTCCCTGATTCCTTGAAGGGTCTCCATGGTTTCTTGTCAGGTCTGCTTCCCCACCGTGCTGCCAAGCATAAGGGACAAATGGAGATGAGGAAGACACTAATATTTTTCTCTACCGAAGTATGACAGCTCTTATTATCTCTTGACAACCTCTGCCCACGTTTAGTCACACGCTGCCTCAGCCACAGAGCCCAGCTGCTCCCCATCAGCTCACATGGGTTTATGTGCAAGCAGGGACAAAGTCCCCCCTACCTTTCTCATGAGCTGACAGCTCTGTCTGAAGAGATTGTGGTTTATTTTCACTTTGCTTGTGAAAGCCACAAATTCACATTTCCAAGCCAGGATGTAAATCTGTTTCCCTGAACTTGAAGATGAGCTCTGGTCCAAAGAAGGGCCCTAATGAAGCTTCAGCAGTGCAAGGCCAGGGCATCTCACCACAGCTGTCTCAGGAGTGTTGCTCTCCTGCTGCCCAGCAAAGGCTGTCCAACCTGCTGCCACTGAGATGTCTGATGGTGTTGATGCTACTGACCAAATAATGATTTGAGCTCAGTTTCCAAACTGCTGGGACAGTGAATCTGCAATTTTCAGTGCCCCACAGCTCTTACCTCCTGCCACCTCCAGCCAGGTTGCCCTTCACAAACAACTTGTTCTAGGGGAATAGCAGAGCAGACTGGATAAATAAGAAACAGTATTTCCCCGGAACCAGAATCACAGGAACAATTAGGCTGGAAAAGACCCCAAGATCATCGAGTCCATCCTGTGACTGAACACCACCATGTCAACCAGACCATGGCACTGGGTGCCACATCCAGTCTTTCCTTAAATGCCTCCAGGGACAGTGACTGTGTCACCCCCCTGGGCACCTGACCCAACTGTGGGCTGCCAGATTTTCCAGGAGTGTGCCCTGTGTAAAAGGCTTTGCTCAAGCCCAGGCAGACACATCCACAGCCTTCCCCTCATTCACTAGGCAGGTCATTTGGTCATGAGAGGAGATCAGGCAGGACCTGTCTTTCCAAAACCTTTGCTGGCTGGGTCTGATCCCTTGCCTGTCCCGTATGTGCTGTGTGATCACACTTAAAATGATCTGTTCCATAAACTTGCTGGGCACTAGGGTCAGGATGACAGGCCTGGAGTTCCCTGGATCCTCCTTCCAGCCCTTCTTGTGGATTGGTGTCCCATTGGCAACTCCAGCTGGACCTCTCTAGTTAGGAGACTGATGATAAATGATGGAGAGGAGCTTGGTGAGTTCTACTGCCAGCTCTCTCAGTACCCTTGGATGAATCCCTTTCCATCCCACTGACTTGTGAGCATCTGTGGCTCAGCAGATCATTAAACTCAAAAGCTTTACACTTCATGAGCCGTTCTTGCAGCAGGCAAGAGAGAATACACTGATCATGCTGCATTGCTGGAAGGTGCTTGCACATATCACAGCAGTGCATGAACAGGAATAAAATAAGTGCAGTAAAAAAGCTCATAAAAACTTCCTATTTTACCTCAAAGAGATTCCCTAGCAGGAGCTTTCTTCTCCCATGACAAAGGACGCTTACCTGAGGCTGTGTGGCTGTGTCTTGCCTTGAAATCTCCATCTCTGGTGGTCATGGTACTATTTGTAACCAGATACACAACCCCACATAACAGATGTCCATATCTGCAGGTATCCATGAATTACTGCCCTGGGGGAGTCTAAAAGCTTGGCCTAAATTACCTCTTCAGGCAGCTGCAGAGAGCAACTTATCTGCCCTAATTTAGCCAGCTTTTTTTTTAGGGTGATACCCAATCTCCTGCAGGACATCCCAGGGTATCTCCATCTCCTGTAAGGCACCTCCTCCTCTGGTCTGCCTTGAACCTGTTGTCTGACAGCTTTATTAGATGTCCATTGTCTAGACTAAAAGAACACTTACATGAGTGTAAATGTCATTTCCACACACAGGGAATGTAATTTATCCCTGTTTGAGTATGATTCACTTTGCTGAAGGAAGCCCAAGCTTGGTTCTGCTCTGTGTTCAATTTGACTCCCTCCACTGTTTTGGAGTTGAGGCACTACCCCTGTGTCTTCCAGGATCACTCTTTGTGAAGTGGTGAGGTGTGGGTTCTGCCACCCCCAAAACTGGCCTGGGAGGGAAACAACCCAGCTCAGCTCTGCTGTTTACTTTAATTATACATAAAATCAGTGCCCCTCCAAGGGTCTGAAGGCAGGTTACCCACCAGTCCTGGCTGATTTGTCACTGTTATGGCAAACGTGGATCACTGCATGGCGAGAGCTTTGCTTTGCCAATAAATCCCAGACACAGTGGGCTGCAGGAAAGGGGAAAAGATCCGAGGAGCCCGGGTGGACAGGGAGACAGCTTCTGCCCTCCCAGGGCAGCCAAGTGCCTGGATCAGGCCTACAGCTTTCATGTCACAAATGTGCAGTCTTTAGCTCCTTTTACGTGTCCCCGGGCAGTCTCACAGACACCACCTGAAGTATATGAGGGCCTGGCTGATTATGGGTCTGCTCCAGAGCCCTCTGAAGTCAGTGGGAGTCTTTCCCCTGACTTCACTGTGTTTGGGGCAGGCCCTGGATGACTATCCCTCAGGTAAGACAGTTTAATCATCCATTCAGCAGTACACAAAGCAGATCACATACACTTTTAGCCTGCATTGTATGGTGTTATGAAATGAGAAGATTATTTGATATGATTCAGAGATAGCTCAGGTATAAGGTAAAAAAAAAATAACACCTTTGATGTTTAACATTACACTTCAGTTATTCCTTGAGGGGCAAATTCTCGTCACCTTACCCAGGTGAATATTGCACTCACTAATTTGGTCAAAAACATTCCATCAACCTTTTTTTTAATAGAAAATGTTGAGGGGGGGAAGAGGGGCGGAAATTCAGCTTGATGGAGATTTCTGCCAAGCAGGACGAAAAAAAAGACAAATCCATGTTTTCCATCTTTCAGCAATCAGAAAAAAAAAAGGAAGAAGAATTCATTTTGAAGGGATTTTCTAACAGGGCAATAAAACTAGTCTTTTTATTCTCCGAAAGCCAAGGAGAAATAACAATTTCCAATGACTGCAGTCTCCATCTGGCACAGCTATTTCTAGCTGAGGTGTCAGCCATCCATGGACTATCAGCCATGATTCTCAACTTGACTCTCTTTGGTCAAGCTACAAAATGAGTCTTTGTCCCTCTTGTTTTGTGTGCTATCAGAACAAGACTGACAGCACCACCTTCCATTTTTGAGCTGAGCAGAATTTAGGTACATCGCACTCAGAGTCAGGTGAGATCTGCAGGGTTTGTAGGGCCTTATCTTGAGAAGTCTGATGAAGATTTTTTTTGTACCTCTAGAAATACAGAGAGGGCAAGGGCAGGGATACTTGTGGTTTCCTAGAACACTCTTGTATCATTTTAAATATTCCTAAAAATTGTTGGGGAAATTCACCCTTAATCAGCATTAAAAAAAAAAAAAAGGGCAATAAAAACCTTCTGTACAGGCGCAGCCCACTGTGGCCAAATTCCACGGACTTGGTGAGCGACAGGGCAAATCAAAGCCTCCACCTTCAGAGGAGAAGCAAACCACAATCCATGGCCAGTGGCAGTAATTGAAGCCCCACTTCTGAAGGAGTTGGCGGGCGATGAAACCCGGCGCGGATGGCTCTGTTCTGCCTCCGGAATCCCCTCCCACCGCCCCGCAACGCCGCGGCTGCTGGGGGTGGGGGGTTTAACTTTACTGGCACCAGAGTTCCCTTTGTTGATGGGAGCTGGGTCTCCTCTAGGGGACTGGGCTGATCCAGCTGTACTGGCAGAGCCTTTGTGCTGCGGAGCAGCTCAAGTGCAGACCTGCAGCGCCCGCCCGAACCTCCGCTGCAGGTCGACAGGGCCAGCGCTGAGCAGAGCTAAACGACCCCGCGCTGGAGAAACGCCACACGTAGGAGCCAGCAAGCATCTGTGCTACTGATCCAACGCATCTCTGGAAATGCCTCTGGACTGTGCTTCTTTTCAAGCAGGGAATGCCTTTTTTTAGGGGCTGTGTGCGCTGGGAGTGTTGCAGGGGTAGCGGGCAGCTGTATTTGCAGGCATCAGCACAACCACGGTTTCACAGAGAGTGCCGCAGCTGCGGAGGCACCTCTCTGGATGCCTAAAAAGAGTGGAGGAAACAAGCAAAGATGACACTTAACTTTAGTGACCAGCAGCTGGGATCCGCGGGCTACCAGCTAATCTGCATGAAATCACTGCTCCCCTAAAGCCAGAAGTTCTGTGAAGGACATATTTTACGGGGTGATGCCCACAGCTGCCAGAGCAGAGAGGATGCAGGGCTGAAGTTTGAGCCTTTCTCCTAAGGAAGGACAATTCTCAGCTGACTGTCCCGGGAGCGGGCTATGCCCCGGGCTTCTGGGCCATCGCCTGACCCGGGCTGGGGAGAGGCTCATTGTCATGGAGAACCGCCCAGTGCAGGCATGGCCTTGGCATTTATAGGGGAGTGGGGACTCTCAGGGTGGGACAGCAGGCTAATTGCCTTTGTCTTCCCTCTCCTTCCATCGGGGAGTCTCAGTAAATCCCTAAACCCATGACAAAAGCCCTGCTGCTTTTAAGTGCCTTTCATTAAACTCGATCCTCCTGCCCTCCCTCTCCCAAGATTTTTCTAAAAAGAAGCGTCTTTCAGTGGCAAAAGGAAACCTAAAAGGCTGCCATTAGCTCATTCACTGTCTCCTCTGCAGACTGGGTGCCTATTTGCTGAAATCTCTCAAGTGTCCCTTGAGCACACAGCGGGTAGCTCCTTTGCAGGAGGGGCCACATCCCCCGGTTCCAGCTGAGGATACGCTTTCCCTGGAAGAAGCAGGGTTTGGTGTTTATGGCTGGACAGGTGCACTGGGGACAGTCAGACCTGCCAAAGCCTCCCTTGAGCCCACCACCATCCCTCAGGACCAGGGCTGGAGCACTGTGGTGGATGAATCCTTACCTGACTCAGCTCTGGCAGTTTCTGGCTATGGCCCTGCCAACTGAAGTGGCACAAACCCTGTTGAGCCATGGGATATTGCTGAGGATATACTGCCAGGTGCAGGCCACCCTGCAATACAAATTTGTCAAATTTGGGATCCTCAGGAGCAAAAGTTTATGGTACTGTGCAGAAACATACAGCTGATGGAAGTGGCAAAGTGAATTTGCCATTGGTTCTGCATCCTTAAACATTTATGGCTAATGCCTGCAGAGACACAGCTGATGGAAGAGGGTACATGAAAAAAATCTGAGTGGAAGAACATGAGCTAGACATACACGAGTGTCCTGCATTGGCTAAATGCTTGCTGAGGTGTGAGAGCAGGCTGGCAGAGCAGAGAAGGGGTGCAATAGTCACTTAGATCACAAGTGTGCTTACTTAGGGACTGGATCTTTATCTTTCAGAGGTGTTGGGAATCCCTCCACTGCTCTTAGATCAAACTCAGCAGTCCAAACTCCAAATAAAGCTATTCCACACCTGGTGGGATTGAAGCAGGTGTGCAACGACCACCTTGTCCTTTTCCTAGTGTTAGTCTGCCCTTTCCTTCCCATTATCGCTGCATCACCTGAGAGGGAATTAAAATCAGGAGGAATTACCCCTAAAGCCAGGAAGATGGTATCTGTGCTGGGAAGGGACGAGGGGGAGGGGGCAGAGGCAGGAGTTGCCACCCGCCCACTGGTCCCAGCGATTGCACAAAGGGCCAGTGCCGGGGCAAGTCCTTGGTCCCGCTCCCAAGCACATGGAAGTCATCTGATGTTTCGTCATGGCTTCATTATATTTTGGATCAGGCCAGCGGTTTGTCTTGCATCACTGCCCTGTATGTTCTGCAGGTAGCCAGTGCAGAGGCGCTGCCAACTATTTTGTTTTCTGAATAGCCTGCAGGGATGGCCTTAAATCACGGCAGATGCCTGTATGTTAAAGAGCTGCAATTTCATGCTTAACTTCATTGTGGATGCTACATTCCTCGTGAAGACACTTACATTTATGCTGTAACTGCACACAGCCCCCAAGAAACAGCTCGTGAAAACGGCAGGAATGAGGGGTTGATTGTTTAGCCTAATGGCTACTGGATGATGGATTCTCCTTTCACAGCAGCAGGAAATCAGGAAGGATTCCCAGAAGCGCTGCCTGGCCCTCTAGCTGACTGGTCCCACCTCTTCACTGGTCGACAGTGTAAGCAGGTGCAATCCCACTAGACAAACTGCTTTGCAAAATGGAATGAGCCTCCTGCTAGCTGGCACCGCGCTGGAACCAGTCCTGCCTCTTTTACTGTTGCAGGTTTTTATTTTTTTTTTTACCAAACTGGGTGAAAAAGGACAATTGCGATTCAGACCATTGAGAAAAACAAACAAACAGAAACGAAAGAGTACCCACACTGCACAGACTCCAAGAAACTGCAGACCAGTTCAGATGTGTCTGCTTTGGGAGCAAATCAAGTTTCTTCCCGCCCTACTGTGCAGATGAAGTTGTTCATAAATTTTTACACCTTTTATCCCAAGTGATGTGAAAGAAAAACCTGTCTCCCGTAGAGTTTTAAATTATTTCAAACATACTGATGAACAACCAGGCGAATATCTAACAATTGTTAATATTTTATTCCCAACAGCTGTTCAGCCTGAAAAGTTTCAGTAATACACTAAAACCAAAAACAAAACCAACAAAAAATTCAAAACAAATAAAACAACAAAAAGGGGGGAAACAAAGTAAAATAAACTTTAACAAAGTTTAAAACACATTATAAATAAGTACAGCTCCAGAGCATAATTTACAAATATAAAACCACATAGAAACTTATGTACAGAAGAGTTACATTACATACAAATATGTATAAAAAATACCCCAGTGTTTATTCTTGTGCTAAAGCTGCGTGGCTAGAATTATCTTTGGTACTAAGCTCAGGGAAAGAAGATTGTTTTACATGACATGGCCCTGCTGTACAATATGCCAGACACAGGAAGACCTCCTGTGAGTTTGAGGAGTTTTGGGTGGGTGTCTATACAGGGTATTCCCCCGTGCATTGCATATTGCAGGAGCAGGGCACAAGCAAGGGCTTACAGAGGCAATTGCTGGCAGAAGAGTTTTTTTAATACATTGTACAAGGCACTTCATAAGAAATCTCTTCATTTTTTTTTCCTGTTCTCTTCTAAGACTCACTGGATGCCTATGCTTGGCTCTTGCCAACACCACTTTATGGCTATGGTTTTTAAACTTCTTGCTCTACATTCAGGATTAGAAACCTCTGCAAACACTAATTCAGTTCACGCCTGCAGAATTTAGATGGCAAACCATCTACACCACCTAACGTTTTCCTGGACGGGGAAAGAACTTTTCATCTGCCTTCTGCTGGTGCTTAAGGGATGTTCTTATTTTGAAAGGTGAGAAGATCGGTCTTCCCGGAAGAGCTCCTGGGAAGTGTCCACGTTGAAATGCTGTTTGCAAAAGCACACGGTCCAACTCCCATTCCCTTTGCAGCGCTGCCCCAGCACCCTACACCTCTGTCCCATCCCGTGTGTAGATGAGGCTGTTGACTGTGAAGTTGTAGTAGTGGTTGTACTGGGCTCCCTGGCTGCCGCTGCTGGGGTGGAAGGAGCTGTAGTAGGCAGGGGAAGGTCCCGCGACCCGCTGCAGTTGGTCCGGGGAAGGCACCTCCTGAGAAGAGCTGCTGGAAGGGGTGAAAGTGCCACTGCTCAGCTGTCCAGCAGAGAAGTTCCTGTGATGCAGGTCACTGCTGAGGCCCCCTGTCAGCCGGCTGCCTCCGCCGCTCAGGGAGCTCATGCCGCTGAAGAAGGTGCTGAGGCAGCTGGGGGTGGATGAAATGATACTGGAGGGAGAGGAGCTTTTGGGATGGTCCCTGGCAGAGGGAGAGGGGTCCAGCTCTGGGGGCGGGCTGTTTCCACATGGTTTGCCTGTGGCTGGGATGGGTCGCTCTTCCTCGGCCTTCAGGCCCCCCAGAGAGGAGGCCGCAGAGGCGGCCGCGGGGGCGTTGGGCTCAGAGCGCCGCTTGCGCTTGCGACGGAAGTTCCCGTTGTCAAACATCTTCTCACAGTTGGGATCTAAGGTCCAGTAGTTTCCCTTCCCTGGTGGAGGACAGGAGACACAAGAGAGAAAGTCAACTTCTGCGACAGCCGCTGCTGACAGATAAGCAGCATCCATGTCTTGTCCAACTGGCACAGAACCCACATCTCTTCTGCACCTGCTCCTCCTCCCTCTGTTGTCCAGTACATGGATCCAAAACCTGTCTCCAGGACATTTCCACCTCCATCCTTCCGATGCTCAAGTGAACCTTAAGACCGTAGAAGAGGAGAACCTCCCCATCCCAAAGCACAAACAGATCTGCACCTCTACCTCAGACCTGGCCAAAGAGAACGTGAAGAGGGGCTGCCCTTGCTCTGGCTGCCTCACAGAGGCTGTGGCACTTACAGCCATCTCAGCAGTGGGTGACAAGGCAGTGCCCGGGCCATGGCTCACAGAAAAGCCAACGGGGAGGTGGGCTGGCACACCGAGGGGACGGCAGGCCAGCAGCACTGAGCTGCGGGAGCACAGACAAGCTGCCCCTCGCACAAGTCTTGGTGCGAGGCGCTGTGGTGGCATCAGCTGTCCCCACTCGCCTCCCGCCCCCCAGGACGGGGGCAGTGACCCACAAGGTCCCGAGCGGCTCCAGCCCGGCACGTTCTGGCCCCGCCGGGCCGGACCAGCGCTGTCCGGGCGCGCCTCCGCCCACTCCCGGGCACCGGCCGTGCCCCGG
>VXBQ01015647.1:56277-104084 GCA_013400175.1 Phainopepla nitens | reverse complement strand
GCGGCCGCCCCCTCTCCGGAGCTGTCCGCGCTGCCCCGGCGCTCGGGGAAGCCGTCCTGCTTTCCCAGGGATGCGATCGCCCCCGATCCCTTCGGCCCCGACGTTGAGGTCGGAGAGGGATGAGATCGCNGTTGAGGTCGGAGGGGGATGAGATCCCCCGACGGGATCGCCGAGGGAGGAATTCGCCTAAACTCTGTTCCTGTAGTGTAGTTTTGCCTCCCGTCCCCCAACAGCCGGGGCTGAGATCGCCTTTCCTTAACTTTGGATAAGGAATTGCTTTGGATAAGGAATTGCCCGAAATTAAACGAACAAGCGCCACCGGCCCCTCTGCTCGTACCGCGGGCGGAATGGGCTGGAGGGCGGAGGGCGAGATTTAGTGAATAAAAGTTATTTTCGCCTTAGCGCTCCGGGACAGCCTGACGAAAAGCGCATCCTTTCGCAGAGAAAAAGCTCTCGGTATTCATAAGGATCCCGACACCCGGGATCTACATAAGGGCCAACTCCGGCAAATCTTCTCGTCCGGGGCAAAGCACACGTGTAACAACAAAAATACAGTCAATGGTGCGGGAGGATTTAGAGGCTTTCTCTAAATACCAGACACATGAGACGTACATTTCATCCTCCGTTCTTAAATGGAGTTGTTATTCAGTTTTCTGCTGGTAAAAATGCCAAAAAGTGCCCTTTCCTGATGTATATATGTGAAGCGCTCTCTGCAAACGCCGAGTGTCTTGGTCTGACGACAGGATTTGGGGCAGAAAGGAGAGTTTGGGGAAAGTCTTTGCATTTTATGTCTTCCGTAAAATAACTATAAAAACACGTGTAACCAGTGACGCTTTCCCGAGCTGACTTTCCCGACTTCGATCCCAAATTTTCATCCCCTGTGTGATTTGAACAGGGATATAATCGCCGAAGGATTTTCGACTTTGTATTTCGTTTTAGAACAAGTGAACAAATTGGGGTTGTTTTTGAGACAGAGAATAACTTAAAAGTGACTGGGTTAAAGAATTAGGATTTGGGGTTTTCTCCTTTAATAATAAAGAGAGGTGTTTGGGGGGTTGTTGGTTTTTTTTGTTTTCTCGGGGTTTTTTTGGTTGTTTTTTTTTCTTTTTCTGTTGTTATTTTGTTGCCGTCATTGTTGCTTTTGCTGATTTTATTTTGCATCCCTTGGGGAAAGAGCTTCCCGTGTGTATTTGGATACCTAGAAGAGCAGGAAAAAAGTTTACATTACGTTTCACAAGGTGCCTTTTCCCTTCTCAGCTTCTTTCTCTTTAAGATTTATAACAGCTCCTCATCCTTTTTAGAGCAGGGTCGCGCTGGAAAATGCCTGTTTGAAGTCTGACGGGACAACAGGCATCCAAACCAAGCAGTTTACGGGGAAATCACAGCTAGAAAGGACACTTAAAGAACAAGAAACAGGTAGACTTTTAAAAAGCAATTTCCCTCTGAGTCTGAAGAGCTAAGCCGAAAACATTATTCTCTAAAATTGCAACGAATCTGTGTTTATCCGTTTGGCCAAAACCCCCGCGATCCTTGCAGGAGGGAGAGGAGCAGTCAGTGGTATCGCCGTATCGCTCGAAATTGAGGTTTTTGCTCCAGGGATTTGATGATTTTGGGCAAGGGCAGAGCCATCTAGAGGAACAGCCCGGCTATGGCGAGGCGGAGAAGGCAGTTTCCCTCACAGGCATGGGGTGCTGCCTTCGAGTTCCCTTAGCTGATTTCTCTGCCTCCAACAAAGGAAACGGGTTAGAAAATAATGCTGAATTAGCTCTAATAAAAATGCGTGTCCTCAGAAAACTCCAGCTTGCTTTACCAAATAGCAAGGAATGTGAAACAAAAATAGCTTTAGAGAGGTTATTACATAGCTGGGATGGCACGGATATGCAAACCAACACTTAATTTAAAGAGTGGAGAGAATAAAGCTTTGATGGTGTGACGGCTGTAAAAACATTTAATTTTCTTAATGCATTTATCCTGCGAGTAGCATGCAGGGCTGCCTCGGAACATCGTCAGCTCTCAGTACAGACCTGTTGCTGCTCCCTTCTGCCAAGGCATGAGGATCCTGAAGAGATCCAGCACTCTGCCTCTCTGCTTTCTAAATGCTGCTTTTCTTCCAGAGAGCTCTGGGAGACGTTTGCCTTGCAGAAACACACCGGGGAGCTGGCAAGAGATGACGAAACACAAAACTGACATCAGTTTCAAGGTAAGAGTCTGAGGCTACTGTCCATCACTGGGAGCAGATCTGGGGCTGGGTTTCAGCAGCTTTGTTGGCTCTGTGAGTGGGCAGTGAGGTGTGCTGGGGAGAGGAGCCCGTGGCACCTCGAGTTGGGCTGAGCTGTATTGGGATTAAGTGCAAGCCAGCTGCCTTGGAAAGGGTTTCAAGGCTTCCCAAGTGCTGCAGGAGAGCAAGATCTCCCCATCCTTGCCTGGTGCTGTCCCCACTGCTGGCTTAGGGGCTGTGCCTGTCCCTGTCGTGCAGGCAGCAAGCACTTTTCCCCCTGCAGGGAGGCACTGTGAGCATGTAGGCACAGGCTCCACTCTCCTGGTGTGGATCTCGGGTGTGTGTGCAGCTGAACACCTTGGGAAACCTGAAAATGCTGCCCAGCCCAGCAGAGGGAACAGATTCCTGCACCCACCTGGGCCTCTCTCTGTTCCCAAGGATGCTGAGCACTAGGCACAGGGTGTGTGTTGGGGGAACAGAACACAATAGCCCATATTGGCTTCTCTTGGTTTTACCAGGAGGGTAGAGAAACCAGGATCCCTTCAGTGGCTCCAGATTGCTGCAGGTTTGTTTTGTTTTGGCTGCATTTGCAATCTAAGTCTTGCTTTTTCCCCAGGGCTGGCAAGGAGCAAGGTGGTAACTCCACGGTCCACATAAAATCTGCTCAGTAAAAATTATTTTATATCTTTCTCCAGCCTGATCAATGAAATTGGGAATGAGTTCATCTTCAGAGGCAAGATGGAAAAATTATCTTTTCTCTTGAAGTACTCCAGTGTCTCCACCCTCAAGAACAATAAAGAATTGACTAAGAGCAGCTCAAATTAAATTTAAGATCTAGTATCCCCCCCTTCCTTAGAGCCAAGCATATCCCTCCCTATTCCTCCCTATTAATATGTTATAAGAACACCTCTTTTTTCACTCAACCCCTGATTTGTCCTGCAAATGGCTAACAGAGGATATCTGATGGTGTGCAATAGATGTTTCATTGCTGTGAATTTGGGAAGGGTGTTCTGTGTACATGTACACAGGTTAAAGTAACTTTTATCCCTTACCTAAGGAGAATGATGTAAATTCCTCCCTCTCTGTGTCTAGTCATCTACTGGACTGGAGATCTGGTGATCTAATTTTGCCAGCTTACCTTATGATAAGAGATTTTCAAACCTTTTCTTGATTTTTCAGACTCTACCATGTTTCCTGGGGAGGTGCCCTCACCCCACGATGTTGAGGCTACCAACAACAGGCTTGGTTTGGTTTTGAGTTCACAGCCTCTGTTAAATTCTGCAGGCTGCAAACTGAGGCTTAACATTTTGGATTATTTATATTAATACTTTCTCAGTGCAATTCTCTGCTGCTGAGTGTCATGGAGCCCCTGGAGCTGGCCACAAAGCAGGGAATAAATCAGAGTTCATCACAAGCTGTAGTTGGTGCAGCACTTTGGGCTGCTGGGAGCAAACACCCTGGCTGAAAGGAGCAGTGTCTGCTGTGTGTCCACTTCTGGCTGCTTTTTCATGGCTGCTGTGCTCTCACAAGTGTTTCTGTGGCTGACTGAGGCATTAATCCCGTTTGAGAAGAACGCCCTCTTCCCAATCCTTTTTTCCCCCTCTCTTTCTTATCCCCTCAGGTTAGCTTTAGCCTGGGCCTGCCTAGCCCCTTCCTGAGTGAGAGCTTGTTAGCGACTGATTAGCCGAAGTTTTGATAAAAGCTTCATTGTTTGTAACCCCTGTAAACTACCCGGAGTTGTGCTCCTAATAAAAGTGGGATTAAACAGACACCTTGGGAGTGAGACAGTTGCAACAGGGAATTTCAGAGTTTTGAGGGACTGAGGGATGTGGCCAGGCTTCAGTAACTCTGTGTATCAGAAGTGATTTTACCCAAACTGGGAAAGAAGCCTGGCTTTTGTGTTTTTGGGGGAAGAGGAGCCTGGTGGGAGACAGAAGGAAGTCACCTGTTTGTGGCTGGATTAAGCACACGCTCCAGGGGTTTGGAAACACGTTTGCAGAAGTTCTCAGCACACTGCATTCCTCCAGCCTCTCTTCAGGCTTAAGATTCATAAAAAGTATTTTAAAATCCTCACTCTGATCACATGAATGTAATCATTCCTGGTCTTACGTTTGCAACAGTAAAAAAAAGTCCACTTGGCAATGATGTGTGCCTGACTTGGTACTGTTGGGTTGTGTCTTTTCTGGGAGGAATGTTAAGCAGGGGGCTTCTTCCCTCCTGCCTAAAGCAAGAAATTGACCTGGGCTGAAATAAAGCATCTCTATGCTTTTAATTTTTTTTTTTATTTATTTTTTTTTTTTTTTGGTGTGTGTGTAATGGGATATTTGAAATAGAGCTTGGGGCTCTGGGCTGGTTATTCCATAGTGATCACTCCTATCGGGTAAGGTAAATGCCAAAAATTTTTGGTCCTAATGCATCTGAATGAGCCACCTCCACTTTGGAACGAGTGAAAGAAACAGAAAAACATACATTTATGGTCAGCTAAGGTAAAAATAATTGAAACTATTAGTAGATAAAGGCAGTGGCTGCCATCACCACCACCACAGGGAAATGGAGGAGTATTAAATTAGTATTTCTTTTCCATGTTTGTCTGGGTCAAAAAAATCAGATAGTGGGTAATTTCAGGTGCTGCCTAAAGAGCATTTTGGGCTCCATTAATAACTAGGGATTATGTTAAATAGCAACCACATAAATTAAATATTTTATGATCAGCCAGTCCCAGTAATTCACAGCCAAGGGTTTCAGAACCCTCTGAACCAGGAACATATTGTGTGGGCCATTAATGCTGGCTCTTCATTTTGGGACACTGGGAGGATTTTAGAGCACCAAGAAAGCTGATATTGGCTCATTATTTAAAAGCTTTGGGCAAACGATTTAGTGATGCTCAGACTTTCAGCCCTTCACTGTTAAAGGCAAGAAATGTATGGATGCATCTCTTAATTAATGATTAATTTCCTTCTTAAAGGAAGGCAGTGAAACTGATGCCAACAAGTGTGTGTAGATAGAAAATAAAGACCTTGTCAAATTAATTTGCTGTTGTTCTCTAGCAAGAGGGAGCAACTCTTGATGTAATTGATTTTTGAAAGTGTTTGATTACTTCTGTCTTGGAGGTGGATTTTACAAGCTGGTATAAATTCACCAAATTAAGTGGATCCAACTGGTTAAACCAAGATCTCAGAATTTCACTGTGAAAAATGAAACCTTGAGTTTCTTCTCAAGGAAATTTGGTGGAAATTGGTTCATTATTCTGTCATCGATTTAGAGGGGAAAATAAAGGATCATTGTCTACCAAATGTGAAGGAGTCTAAAATTGAGGCTATGGAGTTTTAAATAAAGAAGAGAACAGGTCAATGACACAGAGCCTTCTCTGCCTGTGAATGGGGGACAAATGGACAGGGTGTCTATTGATATGGAAAAGCAAAAGGACACGTTTAGGAAAAAAATCTGATATTGAAGAGGGGATGGAGTCTGTATCCAAAAATTAATAATTTTTTAAAAGATTATTGTGGTTCTTGATAACAATCAGCTGTTCCTTGTGCTTTTGGGATGAATGAGGCACACGAATAAGAAATTATAATTACATATTGATGCTGGATGAAATTGTAATGGCACCTATAAAATCACGAGTAGCAGGGTAAAATAACAGGGATGAAGTTATTTATTACCCAGTTAAATACAATACAAATACCTTATGGGATTTAAACTAAAACTGGGACCATGTTTGTGAGCAGATACCACCACACAATGTGCAGCTATGCCTTGAAGCTTCTCAAGGAACTGTCTTTAATTACTTACAGGAAGGGAATATTATGGGTGACTCGTTTGTACTCTATAAATACCTGTGCAATAACTGGAGCTTGAGGATAAAGGACAAAGAGCAGGAATCAGGAGCCAGAACTGAAGCAGAACAGAGAGAAGGGGGTCAGTTCAGCTGGTCACACAGAGATAGCTGACCACAGTGACACTATAAAGGCTACTGTAAAGAAAAGTTTTGAAGTCTGTTCACTCTTCTTGGCTATCTGGTGTCTCCAACTTGGTCAATGTCTGATGAGGGGAAGTGGTCCAGCAAAAGGATTGCTGCTAATGGAAGCTTTGGCTGGCAGAAACAGGAGTCTGAGTTCAGTTTGGGTAAAATCTCACTGCTAATGAGCCAGTTAAAGATGTTCCAGCATAATCCTGTGTGCCTTTGAAAATCAGATGGACAGACAAGGAAGTGACACCACATGGAAAAACCTTATTTTAAGGCAGTGATGCAAAACACAAGAGAGGCATCAGCAAGAATCATACTCATAAAAAAGTCAAACCTGGTAAACTCAAGATTTGTCACCTTACAGAAATCAGCCTTTCTGTCCAGGGCTGTGGACCAGGCCCCCTGATGCTCACAGCTCTGTGGGCTCCTACAACTGATGCAGAGGAAGAACTTCCTTGATTTCTTTGAAGAATTTCAGGTGATTTTGCTACCAGTCAGGGTGTGCATAAGCCTGACCTTGGGAGTGAACCACTTGTGTGCCCAGTGACTGACATTTGTGACTGACTGGCACATGTCAAAAACTGGCAAAGGCAGTACTAACCAGGACAGATAGGGCAAGGGCCTGCAGGCTCTCATGAGGCTCTACAGACTCTACCTAAGCAAAAAGAAGTGCAAGTGCAAAAAATAAACAGTCAACAGAGCTGAAAAGCTTTGATTGGCATTTAAGAAGGCCAAAATTAGCAAGGAGAGGAAGAGCAAGACCTGGGTTTCCCCTGGGGTCTTCTGCATCAATGTTGAAGAGATCTCCCTGCTTTCAGAGAAGGACAGGCTGAAGAGTTGTGGGAAATATTACTAGAGTTTTTAAAGATGACCCATCAAGGGATTTAGAGGTTCTCAGTGTTTGGGAGATTGTAATGCTTCAGAAGCAAGCTGACAAGAAGATCTTGCTAGCAAAGGTGCAGGGAAGACTGAGAAAATTAGAATTGCGTGACCTTGAGAAAAGAAGGCTGTGAGGTGACCCTATTGCAGCTTTTCAGTACCTGAAGGGAGCCTACAAGAAAGCTGGAGAGGGACTTTTTACAAGGGCCTATCATGACAGGACAAGGGAGAATGGCTTTAAACTGACAGAAGGCAGGTTTGGATTGGACATTAGGAAGAAATCCCCTGTGAGGGTGGTGAGGCTCTGGCCTGCCTCATCCCTGGAAGCGTTCAAGTCCAGGTTGGATGGGAATGAGAACAATCAGGTCTAGTAGAAAATGTCCTTGCCCATGCTAGGGGTGTTGAAACTGGATGATCTTTAGGATTTCTTCCAACCCAAACCATTCTATAATTCTATTAAAGGTCAGGAGGCTGAAGAATTCTGAGGGGCTGAGAGTGGATTGATGTGGCTGTGGCATGGGTCACTGGTCCAACCAAGCACCTGTATGTTATCAGGAAAGAAAAGATCCCTTATACAAAGAAAAGGGTTCCTAGCAGGTTCCCACAGGGGATCTTCCAAACGTGGTGTGTTTCCTGATACCCAAGCAAATTCCCCACTGTGCTCCTTGCTGGAGGAGTCAGAAGGTAGATTCATTTCCCAAAGCAGGAGGGACAGTACAGCAAAACCAATGCAAGAGGCTGATCCCTGGCAGGTTCAGAGATATCAAGAAGCACTTCATGTCTTCAGTTGCACAATTTCAAAAAGTCATTTGACCTGGTATGTTGCAATGGGTGTATGGAGTGTCCTAGGGCTATATGATATGTGTAAGAAGCTGCTGAAGAACATTATGAAGAGGTGAGGTCAGCAGTGCTGGTCAAGAACAAGCTGAACAACTGGTTCAGCACAGTGACTGGTAGCAGACAAGGTGACTTGATAATTCACAGTAACTTCTGGAGCTGCCTGTAGAAAGCGAAGGATGGAGTTACAGCCACCAAAGACTTTGGGCAAAGACAGAAGATCAAAAACCTGACGGTGATGCCATCTCCAGCGGTGGTGCCGGTTCGTCAGACGTGCAGAGTCAGGCTGCTGTGTCCCGTGATGAGTGATGCAGATCAAACATTGGCATGAGCCAGGCAAAGACCAGGAGGAAAGGGAGAGAGGATGAGAACTACACGGACAGGCAGCAGCCGGGTGGACAAGGTGGACAGCCCCGTTTGTCTGAGACATTTTACCACACAGGCCAGCAGCAGATCCCTCACAGAGATCTGAAGGAGGATGTAGCTGGCACGTGTGGGTGTAGATCAGCTGAAACAGCTATGAAAAGACACAGAAAAATTATGGAAGCAAAAAATCAGGCTACTCAGTTGGTCCCTGTCCTTTCTTTGTGTGCAAAGATATGAATGGTCAGGAAGGTGAAACAAAAAAAGACAGCTGGTGTTTGCAGTGAAGTATCGCCGATTTTGGGAGTGTGCCAGGACTGGGACAGTCAGGAGGATGTGCAAAAAGTCATCTCTGTGAGGAAGCTCTGACTGCTGCATGGATGGATAATCTCTTTGAACATACCCTGTTCTTTATTCTGGTAAAGGGAAGTGGATTAAGATTCAGATGTTAACAGAAATTAGTTTATCGCTTTTCATTTGGATTTTTTGTTCTTACTTTACAATTTTCTCAACAGAGGTGTGGACCCTTATGCCCTGTATTTGCACCAGCCTCTCAATATTCTCACACAGATCCTTTGGGTCCACAGTCTATGGATGGAAGGGGTGGAGGACACAAAAAAAATGGAACCTGTACTTGCTGAGCTCAGAGGAGCACTTGAGAATATCTTGTAACTGCCCTTTTTGGTCATTAGTCTGTGGGGAAAAAAAAAAGGACAAACGTCTCTGAAAATGGAGATGGCAAAGAGAAGGGAACTGGGAAGGAAAAGGGACAAAGAGCAGATTTTTGCATGCAGGAATTCGAGTTCATCCATGAGCACTGAAGCTACTTTGAGTTTCCAAATGTGGGACCTGTGTCACCAGGTCACTCTATTGGGCCAGGCAGACAGCCCTGACAGACAGCAACCAACACCAAACACGTGGAAGAGGCAAAACCAAATTTCCACACTCTCCTCTTGACAAGGAGAGTGTAATCTGGCTCTTTACAAGTCAGGAGATTCCTGCAGAGCGGTGAGTTCACATCACATAGTCCCAAAGTTTTGGATGGAATCCCTTAGAAAGAAAAAAAAAATGTTCAGGATGGAGAGAACCAGATGATTTAATGTGGGTTGTAGGAAGGGTGAGTGAGATAGAGGTGATTGAGCAGCATCAAAGGGTGACAATCAATTTGAATTTCCCCAGAAGTGATGTTGATGACTGTGTTGCTTCTCCCCGTGCTTTTTCTTTAATTAAATACCGAATGTTCCATTAGTAGTTGGAATAACATGCTGTTCTTGGGGAAAAGAAAACCCAAGTAATCCCTTTATCTGCTAAAATAGATGATTTCTAGTAGATTAAACAATGGCCTTTCAGCTACCAGAGCATAGTTCAGGCCATAATTGAAGTCCTCTCCTTGGCCTCTCCTCGGTCCCTCGCAGCCAGCAGCCCGTGGAGCCCCATCATCAGAGATAACCTCAGTGACTCTTGTCTGCAGTGAGTGTTTCTCCAGATGAGGAGATTAGTCAGAGATAAAGCATATTACCTGAAAATAATAAGTGATTACAGAACCGGACTGTCTCTCCACATTCATTTCATGCTGGTTAACCCTTGCAAAACTGGCTGCTGGTTGGGTTTAGGCCTTTCAAGAGGAGGGAGGGTGAAGGAAGGTTTCCAGTGCCTGAGTGGAAAAGGAGAAATTTTGCTCTTTGTTGTCTCTTTCACTGTCTGGGTGGGGATTTCTAGGAATGGCAGGAGGCCTGGCTGCAGTCCACAGTCCGTGGAGGAGTTGGAGCTGTGCCTTGTGGGTTTTTGTGTGATGCCATCACTCCCTCCTCCCCGTGCTGGTCAGCTGGAAGCTGTGAGGACTTGAAACTCTCTTGCAAGTCATCTTCCATTTACCTGATAGCAGCACAGGAGAGCACTGGGTGCCCAGAACAGACTCAGTGGCTGTATTTCCACTGCTGCATTGAGCAGGACTGTGGGCCAAGGCAGTGACATGCAGTAGTCCATGCTATCCAGTTATTCCGTGCAGGGAACAGGCATGTTTTGGGATTTACAGTACTCTCCCATCCCCAGGCACGGCTCAGAGGCCATAAACTTCTCCAGTGGGCAGCTTCCATGGGACCAGTCTGTTACTAGGAGTGCTGGCAAGGCTGTGTGGATGTGAGCTCAGAACACAGAACAGTCCCTGGTATTTTTTCAAGCATGGATGTAGCTAGTCTGACTTGACAATACAAAACCATTTATAGCTTCTCTATTCATTCAACAGCAAGAGATACATAGAAATACAAAAACCTTTCAAGGTTTTTATAGCAAATTTTCAGTATGTCTAGAAGGAAAAAAAAATAGCGGTTTTCTAGAAATTCAGGTTGGTTGCCTAGGGAGAATGGAGAGAAGACACGTAAAAAAAAAAAAAAAGTTGAAAAAGTGCCTTGAAATCTGCTTATGGGCACTGTGTTGTTACCAATGCTGGGAGTGAGCTCCTGTGCTACAGAGAGTGTCCTGGTGGGAAGATAATTTCCTTGGGCTCCCTGCAAATATTACAGATGAAGTCCTGGCCCTGTTTGAATCACTGGGAGGTTTGTGAGCAACTTCATTAGCACTGTGGCCATTTCATTCATAAAAGGCTCCTTCCCAGCTCCTGTGCCATTACAGCATCCCCTGTCTGTCATCAGGCTGGTCTCCCTGAGTGAGGGAGAGCAGGTTCATCCTTCTTCCTCTAAATGCTTCATCAGCCGCTCCCTTGAAAACGGTAAATAAAGGCCGCTGGGGATAGCTTTTCTGCTTGACCCCTCACCTGAAATGAAAATAAAGGCGACTGAATTTCATCCTGACGTGGAGCTCCTTCCCAGGCTGGCTCTTTCCCGTGGCTGTTGACAGTTACCTGCCAAGCCCCATGGTTACCTTTGATTTTGCCGTAATGACATCTCCGTGCTTAGGATGGCTCTGGGACCGTAATCCCCTCTGCAGCCTTAACCAATTTATGGGGTAACCTGAGACCAGGCTCTCTCTTCCCCGTGATTTTTCCACTTGTTAACACTCACTGAAGGCATCAACAAACTAAATGCAGAGGGTTTATTTTGTTGCATGCCCAGGGTTGGCGAATATCTGCATTCACACCTGATATGAATCTTGGCCTTCAGAAAGATGCTGCATGTTCTTCCTACAATAAGATGGCACAGTGATTAATTTCCCCAACGTGTACTTCTAAAACAAATGCTTTGTTAGCAAATCCCAGGCAGTGCTGCAAGGAGCTGTTAACAGCAGAAATGAGGATTCAGCAAAGTGGGATTTATCCACAGTTTTGCCACAGATTTTCTGCGTGATCCGTAGCTTCCTTTGTCTCAAAGTGCTTTGTCTTTAAAATCTTCCCAGTCAAAGTCTTGATATGTCTCATGTGTTTAGACTGTAAGCTTTTCCAGGGACAGGGCTTTTTTATTTGCATAGATGCTTTTATAATAAGTCCCTGATCTCTAGGGAACCTACCTGGGCACGTGTAATACAGTTTTAAAAGAGAAGGCTCAACTTCATCACAGTGAATGATCCTGGCATTAGGGGAGGACACAAGTCCTGATCCCTGCTCCCTGCTCCCTGCTCCCTAACCTGTATTATTTGGCTTTTCTAAAGGAAATCTTAGGGCAGATGATTTACACAGCAACGGAAGTAGAAGGAGGATCCCTGGGGAAAGCAAACACTTGAGACTTCAAGGTGGGATGACTTTGGTGGCACACTTCTCCACTGGCCATCTGATCCAGGAGATGCCCGCTTCCTAAGCACAGATCAAAGACAAAAGGTGACTTCTGAAATGACATGCAGCCACCTCTGGCATTGCTTAAATTCTCTCCTGCTGCTTCTGTTTGATCTCACTTTACTTTTCCTGTCACTGGAAGCAGGTGGTTTCTTTATTCTCCCCGACAGGTTTAGATCAGCTGAACAGCTCTAATGGCTGCAGCGAGAGAATCTCCCAGTGGCATAGCCAGCCTAAACCCTGGAGCAGTCACTAGAAAAGCTCCTCTTCACTGCAGTCAGGTGTGGATGGGGGTCTGGATGAGCAGATTCGGAGTGGTCATTGTCCTGCCAGACTTGCCTTTAAGAAGCAGATGTGGTTGTAATGCGAGGTGACACTCAAGGAAAGCCCAGGAGCTCCTCCAGGCCTGCGGGCATGCAGCTGGAGGGTTTTCATGATGTGCTAAAGGTGCACATTTCCTCTTTATGTCTTGTTAGCAAAGGCTCGTGCTTGATGCTCTGGACTCTTGGCTCCGTAGGGTGGCTCTGCTGACTGCTGGTGAAAATGCCCAGCACAGACCATGAGATGAATGTGACCACAAGTGACAGGCACAATGTCATATTGTAACCAGAGTCACATTAAATCAAGAGACTCCCCACACTTGG
This sequence comes from Phainopepla nitens, assembly GCA_013400175.1. NCBI lineage: Eukaryota > Metazoa > Chordata > Aves > Passeriformes > Bombycillidae > Phainopepla > Phainopepla nitens. The sequence continues at coordinate 91,449 of VXBQ01015647.1, read as the reverse complement.
GTCACTTGTGTGTGCTGCTCTGAATTTTGTCTGTTTTTCCTATTTCTCTGTAACTCTGCTCTGCTTTACTCGTGTGAGCCTGTCTCTAATTTAAACCTGCTTCTTCCAAGGAGAAAGAGAAGCAGAATTTACCTAACAGGCAAGCTCTTAACAAAGCCTCGGATACCTGATACACATAATGGTCCCAGAGGCATGTTTACTTTGGCCTGAGTGAGTGAGTGAAAACCATTTTGGAAGGACTTTTTCACCTCCAGCAACTTAACCTAACGAGGAGAAAAGTGATGTGGTTAAAGGGCTGTTTAAACAACGGCATTTGGGAGCAGATTTAGGCTCTCCAACAATACCCATATGTATTTGCCTTACACAGGTGCATAAATATGCCATGATTTATATCACAGGACACATTGCATAGGCAGTGATGAGATTTCAGCCATCCTCTGCTGATGGATGATTTTTGGGGGATTATCAGGGACAAACAATTGATTGTTTCAGCAGGTTACAGCAGAATTGCCCACAGATTTGGAGCACCATGATTGAGTTCACCAGCTGCCCTTGTCTTCTGCACAGTGTCTGTGCAACAAGGAGTTTGGCTTTGAGGGCTCAGTCCTGTAAGTGCTTTTAGGAGGCTGGAAGAGAGCAACAGGGGCCTCAGATTTAGGCTGATGGATGCTGTTTGTTTCTGCTCACAAGAAGTCATAAATGCCCCACCAATTTATCAAGAAAGCAGGAGAGAAGGATGAAATAAATAACTCCATGGGAAATGTGCCCATGCTGGACTGCTGCACTGCCACGAAAGTTCATGTTTTTACACCCAAATGGAGGGCTGACCTCCTGCTGACAGAATGGGCTGTCAACACTCCTCCCTTGAAGAAGAGTCCCCTCTTTGCACTTTGTCTCCTGGTGGTGATAACCTGAATGGAGATTCCCAGATTACACCCTGGCTCTTCCAGGCACTGGGGGTCCTGCTTACCCATCACTTCCCTCTTTCAACATCCTCATGGGGGCAATGAATCTTATTCCTGGCCCAAGAACCACCTGTCAGGGGCTAGGTTGACAGGGAGGTATGTCCTCCTTGGCCATGTTTTTGTGCATGGAATTGTTAATAGCTGGGATGGTTCCCCCAGATCCTGACAGTGCCCAGAGCAGTGCCTTGCAAGGGCAGTGCAGACCTAGAGAAAACTCTTGTCTTTCACAGATGGAAAAAGACAGCAAAAATGGTAAGTTAGGGCCAAACTGAGGTGAAATTTATCTCTGCATCATGTCCTATATGCAACTGCAGTCTTACTGAGACTATGAGATCTACTTTCCAGAGGTACCCAGGTACTTCTGAACACAGGGGGAATGACCAGCAGGATGCCAGGAAGGATCTGCACAGGTCAGGTACACAAACCTCATTGTTTTACATTATAGTTGAGGTCCTTGACTCTCACTTAAACTCTTCCTATGTGATTTTAAAGGATCTGAGCTCAGCTATCACACATTTGGGCCCATTGGCAGATTCTCCCAAGGTGCTACTCAAACACATAAACGTCTGCCTTTGACTTTCTGGCCCTGGCTGATGTGTACTTTGCTTCTGTGCATGCATGTAGCACGATGGCCAAAAGCACCAGCACCCTCTGAACAACTTCCTGGATGTCTGGAGCTGTCATTGCCTGGAGAAACAGGGGCACTGCCATTCAGGTGAATGGTTTAAGCTCCTGACTCTGGGAATCTGAGCCATCGTCTCCCTGGAGTATTGTGAAAATAAACCAATTATTTAAGAGTAATTTCCTCCTGCAGGTGGTTTGTTTGGTCTTCAGCACTATCTTGTGTCTCAGGGATGTGCAGACAGCTACACAGAGAGCAGCCATACAGGGGACAGCTTTCTCCATATCTGCATTAGCAAAGAGGAGGCAAATAAGTTCTCTTGGAGGCAGAGGAAAGTGAGAGCTGTGAGTTTGGTTCCTATCCACTTCTAATTGGGATTATGCTGGCAACTATCAGCCCCATCTTTTGATATTTGGGAGGAAGAAATGGGAAACTGAACAGCAATAGTAGGCTGCTCCTGCATAAACTATTCTGGCAAAATGCCTTTTAATTTCATGTGAGCTCTGCCTGCGAGAAGACGGAAGGATCAAGCTATCATCAAGAAAGATTAGGATTTGGAGCCAGGTTTTGGAAATTGTCTCCTATCTCAATAATGAATCAGACACCTTAGGTGAAATTCAGATCCTACTGAATAAGCATTTTCTTTTTTGTGTGTTTACCAGGGCCAGGATTTCACCCTTAACTTCAAATATTCCCAAACACTGCTGTGCCTGCAGCTTGCAGCTGGTTACCAATGTTGCAGCCTAAAATTGTATCTCATTTTTATTATCCTTGTAGGACTTGATTTTGCTCCTCATTATGGGGGTTCCAATGCTGAGTTCAAGATGATGAGACTGTGCTTTTTTATATTTTGCTGTCTTACAGAATAGTGGTATTTTAAAGGTGATTCTTCTTTATTTTTATTATTCCTGGTGATTCTAGATTGCAAGCTTGGTTTTGTTTACATCAGAAATAGGATACATGTTTTCTACCCTGGAAGGAAGACACTCTCAAGAGCACTGATATTTGTGTGTTTGACTTTAAGGCAGAAGTTTGTTCCTAATTAATTGAATAAGTGCTTTAATCCCTGGCTTGAGGGCTTCCCATAGAGCATTAGCTGTATTAAGAAGGAAATGGAGTGTAATCCCTTTAATATAAGCACAGGAGAACATGAGAGTTTCACATTTCTGGAAATAGTTTCTTTCCTTGTTGCATTATTTACTCTAATATTAATTTGCATAAAATGCAGTGAGGACAAAGGACTTCTCCTCTTTCCTGACACCAGTACAGAGATGCCAGCAGCACACAGCCCTTGCCAGAGCATCCTTGGGCTCCAGTTTCACACTGGCATGTAAGAGTGCGCAGAGAGAAGTAACTCGTGAAATTCAGCTCATTCCAAAGGTGCCTGTGAACACAGGTTCGTGACTGGCTCTCCTCCTGGAGCTGAGATCTCATCTTCCTGCCTCATCACCAGCATTCACTACTATTTTCATCCCTGTAGTGGCAGAAAATCTCATTTTTGAACTAATGTCTGCACTAGGCTCAAGTGCAGCTACAGAAATTGGACTCTTGGATGAGATGCAGCTCACGAAACCTGAGTTTCTGGATTTATTTCAGCCCCAACTATTGGTCACATGACTTGTCCTAAATGACCCAGGAAGTCAGGGAGGATCAGCTCAGAGGGAGATGTCCTCCTTGTGTACACCCAAAATTAGGTAAGATTAAGTCTTTGGGTGAAATGCATCCAAACCTGGTCAAGGCTTGGAGTTTTTAAAAGACTAAATACTGATCTGTGTATCCAGTGGGGTGTTCCTCTCTATTCATGGGACAGAAGACTCCATTTGAGCATCCCCTGCTGCCTCAGCAGAGGAAGAGAATGGCAGCATCTGAAGGAGACAGTTCAGGTGTCCTCAGCTGCCCTCTGAGTCCAAGTGGAGATCCCTGCCTGCCCTAATTCTGCAGTGTTCCCCATCCTTCCCTGCAGGGAGGTGAGGATGCTGTTTCCTTCTGCTCAGCACACCCACAAATGTCCTTTTCTCCTCAGTTTCCCCACCTTTAGCTCACCTCTTTAGTAGGATTTGGGTGGGAGGAGGCCTTCAAGAGCTCACAAAGGGCAGGCTTTGTCCCTCTTCTGGCCACGTGTCCCCAGCAAGGCTGGCTGCAGCCGAAAAAGTGAGTAACAGCTCCCCAGCACGATTGTTGGGTGCCTTTGCCTCCAAGAAACAACACCAGCCCCTCAGGCTCCCCTTCCTCCTCCAAGGCCTCCAGGGTTCTGAAGTTCAGTGGTGTCATAATGGGGTTTTCCCTCGGCCCTGGTGACCACACAGGCATTGTTGGATCCTATCACTGATGTTAGCTGCTGCAGGAGGGGTCACACCTGTTCACCCTCTGGGTGACGGTGGGGTTGCTGGTGCTGGGATGCCTCCATCTCATCCCTTCTGCGTTCCAACAGACTGCATCCCCTGAGGTTTCTATCTCCACACGTCCTGGTTGGGTATATTTTACTTTGCTGAAGTTGGCTGAACTCAGTCATACTCTGCCAATTTGAGTATTATTGAGTGTTTCCCATCTGAATCCCCTCCCTCCTGCCAGTAGCTGGCTTGAGGTCTCCAGTTCCCTTATCCCTCGAGGTGGGGTGGAGGAGAAGACCTGGTCAGCTGGTTTTTAACTGAGTGATTTTTCTGGTCCAGGTTCCTGGTTCACCATGGAGATAATGAGGGATCCAAGGCCATGGAAGGTGAAGTACACACAGGACTCTCATCCTCACTGGTGTTTCAGTAATAGGTTTGGCTGGGTCTGCTGGTCTGGGAAGATAATAGGATCTGGCGACAATGGAATTCTGCATCCTGCTCTGGGAAGCTCAGAGGGGGAAAAGAGTAAAATGTTAGAAAAAAACAACTGAGAATATAAAACATATCCTTGCCCACAGTGGGTGACTGTTGGCAAGGCACACAAAGCCCTCCCGAAGGTGCTGTGTGCTGCAGCAGTGTTCCTAATCACAGGGACATGGCACTGCAGCTCCTGCCACCCCTGTGTGGTGGACGTGTCAGTGGAGATCACAGTAACACCTGCAATCAGAGCTCACCTCCCCCAGCCCGTGCCATGCATTGATGAGTTATCAGGTTAAATGCTTCAGCATAGAAACAGCTCTGGAGCCAGCCTGAAGGCTCATCTCAGCAGCTTTCCTGGCTCCAGCAGTGCTCATGGTGCATGCTGAGGGACAAAACACACGCAGAGTGCTCTCTCCCTAAAATCCAACCCCTGTCCCCAGAAACTGACACTGCAAGGATTTCTGGTGTTAGTGCAGGTGTCACTGGCTTTATATCCCCTGGCAGAGTTTTCATCCATAGTTTCTCCAATGGCTCTGCAGAATGAGTATTGACATTAGCCAGCTCTTTAAATATGTGATAAGCACAGAGCAAATGTTACTGAAATAGAAGATGGAAGCATGTGCTGATTTAACCTGAGTGACACTGGAGCTCAGCAACTGATCAAAGTATTTCGGCAGCTCTGTATTAGTGCTCTGCCTGGGGCCATTTGGGCACTCAGAGGAGGTTTGGGGAAGGCAGGAGGAAGGTGTTTGTTGCAAGGGAAATCCCGGGACAAGAAGAGCCCCAGAAACCATTGCCAAAAGAGCGTAGGACCTTCCCCTGCTTGGGGCTTACCTGAGCAAGGAATCGCCCTGCTGGACTGGCCCCAGGTGGCCCAGAAGAGCAGCTCATCCTCTCCTGAGCTGCGAGGGAGCATTTTGGGTTTGTATCACCACGTTCGAAGGCTTCCCCCGAGGCTTAGTGGTTCCTTGTGTTTGCCTTCTCTCCCCGCCAGCTGCCCCCCGCACTGGACAAGTACAAGAGCATTTACCGGAAGGACTACTGCTGGCTGGACGATTACCACTCGTGTACCCAGGCACACGTACCGGTACCGTGCTCTCCTCCTGCCCCGGAGCCCCGGCCCGAGCTGCCAGCTCGCCTCTCAGCTCGGCTGGCACGGGGTGGTGCCGAGGGGCGCAGCAGCGGCTGCTGTCCGCCCCGCTCTGGTCCCACGGCCGTGACCCGCCGGCAGCTCCCACCACGCCCAAATGCCCTCGGCTTGTGCCATCCCTCCCGCGGGAAATCCCCCTCGCACCCCCCGGTGAAGCTGTCGGTGGGGAGGGATGCTAATTACACGCGAAGACACGTAAAACGAAGGAGCGCCGGCTGCAGCGGGGCTGCTGGGTGCGCCCGGCTCGGAGCCGTCCCGGGAGCGCCGTGCGCGGGGGCATTGCTCCCTGCTGGGGATGGAGATGGCTCCGTGCCCCGACACGGGCTTGAGAAGACCTCTGTGGGGAAGCTGGGGTTGTTTTTTTTCTAATCTCCTTGCAGTGCGAGCGACCCCCTGAGCTATTTAATCTGATTTGCCTCGCTCCGCCTGCCCTGGCTTAATTGCTTGTGGCAGCCCGGTGGGGACAGCTGCGGTTTGCGCTGGGCCGCTGCGGAGAGGTGGTGGGGGGCATGTTCGGCTGCTGGAGTGCTTTGGGCTCGTACGCTCACGAGAGAGGGGGAAAAAGTTGAAGCTGGGGAGGAAAAGAGTGGGGGGACAACAGCAGAGAAGTCATTGTGCGCGGGTGCCCGCCGGGACAGAGGGGCTGTCTGCGCACACCGCTGTGCCGTCCCCGCCCGGGCAGCAGCCTGGGGGGCCCTCTCCTTCCCTCTCCCCTCCTCCTGCCCCGGGGAGCGCTCCCGCTGCCAGCAGCCTTCATTAGCGCCGCTGCTCGGGGCTCCCGCTGTTCCCCGGGCTGGCCAGGGCTTCCCGGGCAGCCCCAGCCTTCGGTGGCTGCCCCGCTTCCAGGAGCCCGGCTGGCAGGGCAGGGTTTAACCCCTGCCTGCTGGAGCGCAGGTTCCAAGCCCTGCATCTCAGTTTCTTTTTCTTTATTTGTTTAATTTAAATTTTATTTTTGGAAGGCTGCCCACTTCCTGGGAAGGAAGGAAGGAGGGAAGGAAGGAAGGTCTGATTCTTTTGGGTTGCAGCTCCCTTTGGCTCCTTATTAATTTCCAAGGCCTGCCAAAGAAAGCTGTCCCACTGGGTAGTGGGATGATGAGGTACTCAGGAGGCCCAGGTTTCCCTCTTGGCCCTGATAGGATTTGTTCTTTTTTTAAGGGGGTAAAACAACAGTGATGTTTTTATCTGTGAAACTGGGCACTAACCTGCTCCCAAGGGGAAGGGAAACTCCTTGGGTTAAGGAAGAAAGCACTGGCTGGTGAGCCATCCCCACCAGGGTCTCCTGGAGGCCCTTGTCCCTCTGGAGATACCTCAGGAGAAGCTCTGGCCATCCTCAGTGGGGAGCCCCCACATACAGGTAGTTCCTGTAGCTCTGCAGCCTCCACCTGCCCTACTGTCAGCCTGGCAAAGGAAAAACATTAGGGGGTTGCCCTGGGAACCCTGGAGTTTGAGAGACAAACAGAAACCCACAGAGATCCAAAACAACAGCAGACAAACCCTGTGAGGATGGTCCTTGCTGGCCCAGCAGCCTGGAGGAGCTCACAGCAGGAGAATCCCTTTCTGAGCCCCTAAAGAGCATCTGGAGCTGCAGTGTGCAGCTGGAGAGGCTGGAGGCAGCAGCCACACCAGAATCCTCTTTAGCCTTTCCCTGGTGTGAACCTTGGAGCCATTCCCTCTCCCACTGCTTTGGCCAGGGCTCCCTCCCTCCCTCCCACTGCCCACCTGGGGCCCAGCAGAGTCCCAGGCAGACAAGAGGGAGCTGTGATGGTTCCTGTACTGTAAGATGGGCAGACAGAGGGAGCTGTGATGGTTCCTGTACTTCAGCGAGAGCCACAGAGCTGCTCTGTGGCCACTGTATCCCCAGGGCTGCTGACCCCACCCAAGTCCAGGCTTTGCTGTGGGCGGGTGTTTGACGAGGCTTTGGGAACTGCCCTCCCCAGCTGCTGCCTTTCCATTCACACGGGACTTTTTTCTGCAGAAACCTTCATACCCTCCTCTTGAAGACCCACTCAGGTGCTACCTGCCAGGGTGCCAGCCCTCTGACCTGACACCGCGGCGGGTGGGGAAGCTGGAGATTCTGGCTGAGCCCCTGCACGATCTGTCTTGTTGCTCGCCCCTCCCAGCTCCTGCTCCAACAGATGGAACTGAGGGTGAGCCCTGGTGCTGGACCTGCCGGGGAACAGCGACTGGCCGTGTCCAGCTGCCCGAGGGACTGTGTGCCTGGGCCTCTGCCAGCCCCCCGGCCCCTGGTCCGTGCTGGCTGGACACACAGGGATGGCAGCTCAGCCTCAGTGCTGGGCTGAGCCTGGCAAGGGTTCACATGTGGGCACAGCACCCTGTCACCACGAATATGCAGCTCCCAGGCCAGCTCAAAGCACGGGTGTAGGGAGCAGGGGTTTTAGAAACATCTTGGTGCGTGAAGAGCCACTTCTAGCAAGGGTCTGTAAGGGTTTTGTCTTCACAGCTCTCTTGGGATGGAGGGAGATGCAGTCAACCCCATGTTGCAGTATTGCAGGGAGGGAAAAGGATTCTGGCTGTGAGGGGTTTGGGAAGGATCAAACACCCTCTGGTAAGGGTACCTGTCTGACAGCAAATGCAGCAAAGAGCGTGGTAACCAGCCCTCAGCCACACCATTTAACAGCTTGCCTGCATGGTTTAAAATGCTCATGGAAGTCAGGAAAACAAAAGGAGTGGTCGCCAAACATCACTCAGCCATGCTCAACCATCCTAAAGCAGTGGGGGTTTTTCTCTGAGCTCCTGCTTGAGAGTGGAAAGGGTGACATTGCCCAGCAGTGCTCCAGAAACAAACAGGAGACATGGCCAGGGATGTCTCCTCTGTTCCATGAGCTGATCTCTCCCTGTGGGAGACGCCTGTGTCTGGATCCTTTCATGATCAGAGGAAAGCAAAGACACAGTCGTCTCCTGGTGCTTAATGCCACCCTGAAAATGAGGTGAAGTGAGCCCTGGCAGGGTTTCTCTCTCCACTTAATAGGAGGAGAGTCTGGACAAGCAGCTCAGGCTGACGTGTCTCCATCTCCATATGGACTCCACTTACATCTGAGGGCTTCAGAGATCCCCCTTGCAGAGGGATCTTTTAGCACTCCAGGGCAATGTGGAGACAGCAGGCTCCTTCCACTTGCTTTGCACCAACATAAATCCTTCCCCTACTTGTGTCATGAGCCACCAAAATGGATGCACCTCAGCAAAGCTCTGCTGAAGTGGCTGGGTCTCCCTTGATTTTTGCCAGCTGGGACTCCAGCTTACCCTATCCAAAGGGTAGGATTTGGGTGAGTAATTGATGGTGATTCCTGACTAATTCACCTTCTTCTCCTCCCGTGTCTCAGGGGCATTGCCGAGGGAGCTGCCATCTGCAAACGTGGTCACCTACCAGCAGTTTGCCTGGGATTTGTACCTGGAAGGGCTGTTTGATGCTGATAAAAACAAAACCAAGAACCGGAGCTCATCTATTTTAGTGAAAGGTCAGTGGATGGAGGCTGTGGCAGCTGCCCCATGAGACTGACTGGTGGCCTTCAGCCTGGTTTCGTGTTTTTTAATATCATTCCAGAGGAGACTGGGGAGGGTGAAGGGAAAGGGAGTGACACAGGAAGGGTTCACAGATCCCCTGTAACCATCTGCCCATCAGTGGGGAGAAGCAGGGAAGAGAAAATCAGTTATCTTCTAGAAGAGGTTGGAGTGTTGTAAATGGTGTTTCTTTCACCTCAATTTCCAGGCAGCCCATCCCCACAGCCCTGCTCAATGTGGTCTCCCTGGAAATACAGTCGTAAAACAGGAGCTGCTGCTGGGTTGCATTAACAGCCTGACATGGCCATGCACGTGTGAGACACCTGCAACCTCAGCCTCAGTGAAAACAACAGAAATACTCTACCAATGACTCACTATAGGAATGTGTCATTTCTAAAATACCCAGAAAATCTGTCTACAATAGGCAGCTCTTCTCTGTGTGTCCATCCTGCATGTTTATCCCCAGTTAGATCTGCTTGATCAGAAGGACACACACCAAGCTGTTAGCATACAGATAAGACATCTCTGGAGAGTCAGATGGGAGATGGTGCCTCTTCAAACCAGCTCCCACAGGGATTTTTGGGGAAGGTATCACAGCAGACATGATGGTCCTCAGTTAGGGGTTAAGTGAGCTGTGAATCTCTTCTTTGATTTACTCCCTGATGAGTGGCATGATGGGAAAGAAAATAGCCACTATGGGAAAATTTATATCAGGTGACAAGTCAGTATCTAGCCAAGAAGATCACATGGTATCATTTCCAGGTCTGCCTTGTGTGGCTTCCCTCACACAGGCTATAGGAAATAAGGGCTGAATAATCTCATCTAAATGACCTTATCTACACCAGGGAAGCTACACCACATTCAGTTCCTGAATTTTCTCTTGGTTAATCCCTTCATCATGGTAACTCCAACAGGAGTGCTGGAAGCACAAACAGCCAGTGGAGCTCAGGGGAAGGGGGAACACTCAGACTGTGCAATGTAGGAGATAGAGATCCAAAATAAATCTTTAAATTATTTGGACTCTCTTTCACTAGATTACTGTGAGCCTGACTGGAAAACTACCTACCAGCAAGATTACGAGCCTCGGAGAGGAGCCCACATTGGATTGTACACAGAGGAGATGAGGCCTTCTCCTGTTTTCCCTGAAGAGAGCCGCTTCAATGAGTGAGGGAGGAATGGGATTGGGGAGGAGAGGGAGACTGCTGAGAGGGGAAGGCAGGGAGATTTTGGAGCTGCTTGGAATTGGAAGGTGTTTCTCAAGCGCATTTCTCCTTGTCCATGTTATGCACCGAGCCCAAAGAAATTCCCTTGGGGATAAATCCACTCCCAAAGCCTGATCAGCCTTTTCTTGAAAAGTTTTGCAGCGGGGTTGATAGGGAGTGGGGAGACAACTTCTGGGACAGCCTCACCACTGTGGAAAGGAGATCTCCATGGGACTGGGGCAGGAGGCATGTCTCATCATTTCCATGCCCAGGCTTCCCCTGGGAAAGGGCTCTCTCAAATCAAACAGGGCAGGAGCTGTTTGCAACGTGACTCATCTGCACACAATGAACCAAACAGGCATAAACTGCTCCTGAGCTCTCGTTTCTCACTGGAAAGGCAATTCTTCCCTGCTGCCTCATGGCCCCCACCTTCCCTGAACACACATGTATTTCATTATCTGCATTGCAGATTTCAATCTGTGATTCTGGAGTTATATGTGGGGTGGAGACTGCGCCTGTGTAACGGTTGGTCCAGGTGGGAGATTGATCCTGATGGCAGCCGTGTGTGTCGCAGCATCTGCCCTGTTCCTGATGGAGACAGGCTGTCCCCCCTCTCCCCCACCCCATCTGAGTGTGCTTTTGTTCACTCTATGCAGATTCCTGGCGGGGTGGTGGAGCGCTGCAGAAGGGGAGGCAGGTCCCCTGTCCTGGTGCACGAAGCACAGGGTGGAGGTCCCCTCCTCATCCCCCTCCCCACGTTCTCTGCAGGAGCCGCTGGGTCACTGAGTATGGAGACAGCTACAGCATCTTCCTGAAGAGGCTGGACTGGTCCTCTCCCATCTCTGCACAGTGGCTGCCCTTTGGGAAGGATGCACGATGGACACCGCGATGGAGAGAGTCCGCTCCCTGAGCAGTGCTGAGGTGCCTGTGCAGAGACCAGGATCACCCATGCTGGCCCTGAGAGCTGGGATTTCAGGGACAGCAGCAGGGGGAGAAAGTATAAACAGCTGTGGGGTAGGGTACAAACTACCACGAGACCTGGCTGCTGGATTGCTCTTCTGAGCAGCAGCGTTTGCTCCAGCTCAGTGCAGGAGGGTTGGGCGAGATGACTTCAAAGGTCCCTTCCAACCAAAACCATTCTATCACTCCATGATTTTCTGGGCTCCTAGAAAGTGACTTTTCAACCAGATCTAACTAGGAGAATGTTTTTTACCGTGAGGCTGGAGAGTGGAGAGGTGGGGGAGTGGCCTGGAGATGCTCACTGGGTGACAATGCTGGGTCTGAGGAGCCTCACCTAGGTGGGCCCTGTTGGACCAGGACACCTACATTACTCCACATTTGTCTGATTTCTTTTAGGATGTGTTATTTTTGTTGTTCTGTGATTACAGCTCTTTGGCCCTCCAAGCTACCTGTGTGATACTGCCCATCAGAGACCCTGAAAGCCTTGGAAACCTCATTTGTACCAAACCCAGCACCGTGTCTGTCAGATGTGAAATGTTTGGCAAAGACCTCTTCAAGTGCAAACTATGATTAAAATCTCCCAAGAACCTCAGCTTTTACCATTGTCAGAAAAAAAGTTTTTTTGGGGGGGATCAATGGAGGTTACAGAGCCAAAATCACTCGGGCAGTTTCAATTTTTGTACTATAAAGAAAACTTGATGATAAAACTTTGACTCTCAGAAAGAAGTAGTGTGTGTTAAACAGCATTATGTTGTTTAATTTAGTCTCTAAAACCTCATGCACTTAGAGGGAGGGAAACATCCGTGTTAGCCAGGGCAGCTGAGTACCTGCCTTGCAGAGCTCCTGCCCCTCCTTTACATTTAACAGCTCATTCCAGGTTTTGACTATCAGTGTCAGCTAATGCAGGGTAAGCGGAACTGAATTTGCCGTGTTCGTTTGGGATTTCTAGGTTTTGGAAGGATCAGGGCTGCTCCCAGCCTGAAGATGGCAATGGAGAGCCGCCGAACCCAGACCGGGAAAGGGCTGACAGCTGTGGCTTTAGTGGTGTGACTGGGTCTTCTAAATTGATACCAAAATTATCCCAGAGTAGGTGCTGTAGAGAAACCTCTTTCTGCCTCCTAAAGGTGTTCCTCTTAAAGGACTTCTTTGCAGTATTGAGGGACAAGGGAGACGTTTTTAACAGATACAGCTAAAATGTCAAAAATAATGAGAACAAATAACTAATTTTACAGTAAGATCAACTATCCCCAGACCTGTTGGTGACACAGCAGCACACTGGTCCCTGCCCCAAGGTGTTCCTCATCTAAGCTCTGCAGGATTTAGCAAAATGATGTCTGGCAGGGCCAAGCTCCAAGCAGATGATACAGGGAAGTCGAATGGGCCAGTGTTCCTGCAAAGCTGCTCTGGTGTGGGGCATTGCTGACCACAGCTCATGCAGCATTTGGGATTTCCACTGTAGCTAAATGTAGTGGACTAGGAGCAGCTTTGGGGGACAGAAACAATGAAACTGCCTTTAACTTAAAGAACAGGAAAATACTTTCTTACATCAGAAAGGAGACAGAGCTTGACTTTGAGGAAAATGAAACCATGAGAATTTAGATGTTCTTAAAGGAAATGTCTTGATTTACACCACTTAAAATTAACCCTGTGGCCTTTACTGATAATTTTCTCTTATGAAAAAAGCATCATTTTTCTGTCTCTCCATGCTGGATTTGGGCTCCTCAAACTGATTTCCACACTGCTCTGCTGTGTTTGCTGCACTGATGGGGGCTGTGTCTAGATGAGGTCTCAGAGCACATATACAATATCACTAGGAAAAAGCATATTGCTAAATTCTAATCACAACCATTTTCCATTTTTTGGAAAAAAAATATGCCTGGAGAAGAATCTTGGGTTTGTGCTACACGCTGTCAGGAGCACTAATGAGGATATTCAATCAGGCAGATGGATGCTGGGTTTGCTAAAGGGGTCCTTAAGTTTGTGCCAGGCAGAAGGAAGGAAGCTGCTGATGCTGGAGATAAATGTCCTTGCTGGATTTTCTGACAGCATCCTTGCTCAGGCACTTCCCAATTTGGAGACCAGGCTTAGAGATGCAGCTTTTGAAACCTGCACTCACAGTTCAGCCCCCACCCAGGATCCAGCCTGTTGCATCCCCATCTCCTGCCATTTTTCTTCCCAAAATTTTCTTTCAAACCTTTGTTTCTCCAGCCCTCATTGCCCCTCCCAAATACGGGTCTATGTCATGGCAGTGATCGCTGTTAGTACTTTTTCTCCCATCCCAGCTCCCTGGGAATGGAAATTGTGATGGTGCCAAGGCAGTTCGAACACACCAAAAGGCTCTCACACCTCTGCAGGAGTCACTGTTGCATGCAGGAGATATTCAGGCTTCATGCAAATACATCCAGATGGCAGAAGGGAGCAGACACAGAATCAGGTTTTCAATTTTCCTTTTCAAATTGCATCCAACAATGCTCTGGCTTTTCAGTGGATGGATGCTGTTCATGTGAGCGGCACAGGGTTAACACTGAAGAGCACTGGGGTCAAAAAGAGGTGAGAAGCTCTAGATAATACTGGCTTTACCTCAACACCATCCATTTTCAGTCCTTTTTCTGCAGCACCAAGATGACACCAGCCATGAGCTCAACAGGGTTCAAAAAGGGATGCAGCCAGGTTTTACAGTAGTAACAAAGTCCAAGAGAAAACCCTGAAACACAGGGCAACAAGCTGGGCATGAGTCAGGAGGTGGCTGGTAGAGATTAGGAGATGTTTTCCAGGATCCTGTTGCCTCGTTACTGCTATGGTTGAGCCGTAGGCATATTTCTTCAGAATATTTGGTGCTTCCCTGTGTCCAAAACAGGAACATCCCTGGATGGAGGCTGCTCTGATCCAGTGAGAACTCACTGGAGCCATGAGAAGGACAGTCAGAAACATGTTCCCTCTCAGGACACTCAGTTGGTTCCATCACAAGAAGCACAACCCAGTGAATGTAAAATTTGCAGCTTTTCCCCACAGCGTACAACTTCAGAAAACATAGGTTTTAGTAAGGCTGAAGTGATGCTTTTTGCCTGAATGCCTTAGTGCCACCTCCTGGGTAGAAGGGGAAATTCTCCTTTTGGAAGTGGAACACTTGGTCTGAACTCCCTTGGCTGTTCATTAGAATCCTGACTGGCATCAGGATCCCACACTCTGCCTGGTCCTGCTAAGCTGCCAAAGAACTGTCTTCCTGGGGATTCATAAGGGAGATAGCTGTTCAGGGAGAAGGATGCTCTGGGTTCATCCCTCCTCTTCATCACAAATTTTGAGGTAGCATTTTTCATCTTTAATTTTGTCTTTTCTATTTCCCAGCATGGAAGCACTGAGTGAACTCTAAATTTACTTCATGCATCCTTTATGGAAAAATTAATTCAAAATTATCATGGGTCAATCCATTGATGACTTTCTCTACTTTGAGTCTTTCAAGAACTCTCCACAAATTATCTCATTGTACATCAGAGGTGCAAAACATCCTTATTGAATGGCTAAATGAATTTCACAATGCTGAAAGACAGGCTAAAATATGTCTGTGGTCATTCTGGCCACGACTACAGAGCATCTACTTCACTGAGGAATGACTGAACCCTCAAATGTGTTTGATGCTGCCTGCACCCTGCATGGGAACAGGCAGAAATCCCACAACAGCTTCTTTGGAAGAGCATGCTTGGGAAGAACTGGTGATTTGTGTCGTAACAGGCACAAATTTTCAGAGGCGTTTTTACAAATGTAATTAGAGGATTAATTTAGCCCAGCAGAACACAGCATTGGTGGTTGGGGTTTCAGTGGCATGATAAAGTGACATTTATAAAAGAGAAGCACCTGCAGTAAATGCTTGGACACCTCACTGCTCTACAAACAGCATTGCCCGTGGATGCCAACACATCTTTGAAGGCTGAAAGGACATTCAAGGGCTGATCCTCAGCCCCATCACTGAGCAAGCAACTTTTCCTCCTGTTTTGGACAAAACTCTTCCCATGGCCACCACCCAACTCACAATTGTGCAATACACCATTCAGCATATGCTTAATTTTAACAAAGCAAGAAATGCAAATCCACCATCTGCTGCAGCCAGGTCAGCCCTGCCCTTGGCTCAGCCACCAACCTGAGCAGAAATTATAAGCACAGAACTTGCCAATTAACACAATTTTCCAAACTGACTTGGGTCAAGGGATGATTGTCAAACAACTCTTTTTGAGTGGAATACTTTCAATGGCACTTCCTTGGGCAAATGATGGAGTTCAAAAGAGATGGAGAGAAACAGAGAAAGGTGTGAAATGTTTATTCCTATGGCTTGGCAGTCCAGAACAAAAGCAAGTGCTGGCTACTCCTCCCAATTTCCATAAAATCACATCTTTTGCTTTCCAACCAGACTCAGCTGGCCTCATGCCTGTTTCCATGCTGTTTCTGTGGCAGCTCAGGTGCTGTTAGTGTTTGGGAACAGTCTGCTAGGCTTAAATGTGGGACACAACCTTCACAGAAGTCCATAAACACTAAAAAGTTTTTCACTGCCTTTATTTGAGCTTTCTTAGATCAACAGGGTTTCTCTGGTTTGGTTAAAACCTGCATGAATCATGCAATAGAAAGTGAAAGGGGATGTACTGCTGAGATGTGATGACTGCATTTGTGGTCTACAGATCTGTCTGATGCTGCTGCAAGATAAAAGTGAGTTTACAGCTATAAATGACTGCAGCTATAAATTTTTGCAGTTGTAAATGATTGCAGCTATAAATGACTACGTGGTGATGACAAGTCCTCTGCCTGCACCTGCCTGGCCTGTGCTCAGCTCAGAGCTGGAATCTGAGTGCTTTGCCTCAGATCTCCTTCTGGAAGGAAACACAGCCTGCTGTCAGGACCTGAGGGAATGGCCTGAAGTTGTGTCAGGGGAGGTTTAGGGTGGATATCAGGAAAAGGTTCTTCCCCCAGAGGGTGGCTGGGCACTGAACAGGCTCCCCAGGGCAGTGCTCACAGCACCAGCCTGGCAGAGCTCAGGGAGTGTTGGCACAGTGCTCTGGGGCACAGGGTGTGACTCTTGGGGATGGAGCTGTGCAGGGCCAGGGGTTGGATTTGATGACCTTTCTGGGTCCTTCCCAGCTCAGCTTACTCTGTGATTCTGTGGTCAGTTGAGAGCTGCTTGGTGGATTGGCCTCCATCAAATATAAACCATCCTGGTAAAACTGTTAGAATTTTCCACTGATACTACTTTATTTTTATTTTTAAATTACAAGCAACATATTCTGTAATATGATTTGATTTTGCCCATATTTTTCAGTTCTCCTTCTGTGAGTTCAAAACAAAATCTTTTGACCCAGGGTCATGCTAACCCATGTTTTACTTTCCTCTTCACCTCCTTGGTGGAGATGGGCCTTGAAAAACATTGTCTTTTGGGTGGCCTGAGCCTTTCCTCTACCTTGCAGGTCATTCTTGGTGCAGTGGGCACATCTCAGGTGTTCTGGGATCATGTGGCCTTTGTAGACCTGAGCATTGCTGCTTTCCCTGTCAACAGTGGTGATATCCAACCAGGTCTGTCCTCCTTAGGAGGAGCCACTCTTACATCGAACTAAGCCTGTATAAAATACTTTCCTTAAAAAAACCACAATTGTTAAATGGAAATATGCTGTAATATTTGCAAATTCAGATCTTGTCCTTCCTTCCATGGCTGGCTGGAAAACATCCAGCTGTATGTGTTACTCAGCAGGAAAATGATATGCCAGAGAAATATGAAAAATAAATAGATTTTATTTCTATATAGGATGCATATCAAGGGAAAATATTCTCATGGGTGACATTTGATGGCTCCTGGGTGTGTTGCTGATAATGAGTCAATTAATTAAGCAGGTCAGCAGGGCAAACAGTCCCATCAGGAAGCTCCTGTTCTAATCAACATGTGAGGGTCTTCCAGCCTGGGAGCTGCTCCTTCCTCTGCCAGCTGCTCCTGCTTTCCATCACGGTTCACACTGTGAGATTTCACTGTATTTATCCAAAGAATGTGTGTATGAAAGGCATAAATAATGACAAAAACTGAAAGCAAGCACTTCAGTGTTTTATTTCCATCAAAGTGCCTTAAAAGCAGATACAGGATGTGATTGATGTGCCACATTTACAATCATCTACACCCTCTTCAATTCAGCTGTGACAAAAAACTGCCTTACCTGGAGAGCCAGATCAGCTGTCTTGCACTGCAGGTGACACAGGAGCTCCCAAAATCCCATTGCATTTCTCCCTGTGGTGGTGGGTTCACACACCCTGAAACCTGCATTCAAAGGCTGTTGGTTGAGTTCCCTGGAAAATTTTCTGCTTATGTCAAGAGGTTCAGACTTCGTAAAAAATAAATAGGGAAAAAAATTAGAAGTAAATTTAATAAAAATCAGAGAGGGGAGACCCCTGATGTGACTCTGCAGTCCCACAGCTGAAAGTGCTCTCTTTCCCCATTGCCTCCCCTGCACTGTTCTCAGCAGTGATCACAGCTTCCTGCAATAAAATCAATAACCCAATCTTGCTGCTACAAATACCAGCCTGCAGGTTTTAGCTCTGCCTTACCCTGGCTTTGCAAGGTGCTGAGTTAGGCTTGCTCACACGATGCTGCTGCCCAGACTGGTGCTGAGTGCCGGGTGTGACAGGGCAGTAAAGATGGCACAATGACAGAACCCTCAGAAATTGGAGCACTGGCTGAAAACAGAGCCCCAGACCTTTGCAACCCCACTGAGGCTCTTGGGGAAGTGGGAACCTTGAGAGGTGGGAAAAACTGCTTCAAGACTAGCAAAGAAATCAAGAAGTGGTGCAAAGCAGAAGGAGGAGAGTTGAGCAGCAGGTGATGTGCTTGGGGAATCAGGCACCCTCTGAGCCTGTGCCTGTCCACTGCTGCCTTGAAACTCAGCCAGTGCCCATGTAAGGAGTGGTAGGTACCCAGTGTTGCTTTGCACCAGTTTCCTGTTTGCCTGATACATAATAAATGTGCCTTTTTTTTTATTCCAAATGGAACTGTGCAAGCCAGATGGAGAAATACCAGCTCTGACGCTTTGGTTTTTCATACAGTGCTTTCCAATCCTCATATTGTGCTTGCAGGAAAAACATCCAAGCAACATTTCTGCAATCCCTGGAAGTTATCTAACTCCAGTCCTCTCTGGAGGTCACCCTGGTGAGACAGGGAGACCATTGCTGCTGCGGCTCTGTGGGATGGAGAACAACTGGGAGATGCCCAGGCAGAAGGGAAGGACTGCAGGGTGTGGGAACCAGCCCGTCCTGGCTGGGAGTGAGTGAGGTGTGTGGGGTCAGGTGAGTGCAAGGTTGGGGTGTTTTGTGGTTCCAGGAGCAAGTTGCTCTAGGTTAAAAGAAGTGTGGGAATAGTCTTTGAGCTGGAGTCAGGCCTTTTCCTTTCACTGGCATGTTTCTAGCTTTTGAAGAAGAAGATTGAAAAACTGGAGAAAAGACAATACTTGGGCTTTTAGAAAATTGTAACCCTCTTTTTCCATTCATTTTTGACCTAATTTCATTATTCACCTTTTTCAGGGCAGAGGCAGCTGTCCCTTTAATCAACATAATCCTAACCATGCTAGCAGGGAATGTTTGGTGAAACCCACCTGAATTTTCAAATAGTTTTATGGCCAAAACAGTTTTTCATCCTGAATGAAAACTGCATTGAAGGTGATCCCCTCTTCCCCCAAACATTCACCTCTGGGAAGGAAAAGAAAAGTTTCTGAGTGTGAGGCCCAAACTCCCAGGCCTGCAGCTGGTAGGGAAAGACAGACTGGATGGATTTGGGATGCTCCTGGGGATGGGACCTGCATGACAGGACAGAAATCTGCGAGGCTGGAGATGAAACTCTCCTCTGAGTCACGCCAGCTCTGCAATGCAGGTGCTTTCCTTTCACTCTGTTCCTCACAGTTCTGACCACTCTTCTGGGGATGACCAATGTCTGAGTCACACCTCATAAAGCTGCTCCTGGATTCGCATTTTCCATGGTTTCTGCACATCCTGTAATAGATGTTTTCCTATTCAAACACTGTGAAAAGGGATGTTTTCCCCTCAGAGAAGGCAGCAACCCACTCCTCCATCCCTTGATTGCTCAAAACTTTGACCAATACGAATCATAAATAGTCTTGTCTAGGGAGTAGCACTGAAAGCTGGTTTTGGGGGGTTATTTCAGTTTGTGGGGTTTTTTTTGGGTTTCTGTGGGGTTTTTTTTGGATTTTTTTTTGCTTGTTTTGTTGTTTTTTTTTTCTTTTTTAATTATCTTTAGTTATTCTGTTGTTCCCCCATTTAACCAGACCATGGAGAATGGGTTTGAAAGGAATCCTGAAGGCACTTCTATGATGCTAAATCACAGGGCCAGGAAAATCAGCTGAAGCACTGGAGCAGGGTGGTCCATGTAACTGAATTTGTGCTTAGCCCACAAGACAAAGCTGCTGTAGAGGATTAGTGACAATCTGTGTGGAAGAAAGCCAGATCTGGCTGCCCAGCCTTGTGGCCAGGGTTTGAGTTTGAGAATTTTTGAGCATTTTTGGGTTTGAGCAATGTGTGGATGTGGCTCTGGGTGTGTGTGCACATGTGTGTGTCTCAGCCGGATTACAGGCACAACTCTGCAGGAAAAACAGCTCGTGCACCCCACATGCCAGAAATCCCAAGTGAAAACTCCTGCTGATCAATCCCTTGTGCATCATACCAGACCTCCTGCACCCTGTCACCATCAGCCATTCTTCTATCACAAATCATTCATCAATTCCAGTTTTTTATCTCCTTGCTTAACGCCCAAGCAAGCTCCTTGAAGTGCTCTGCTTTGGGAGTTCAAGTTAATAGCTGGGCTTCTGGCTGCCCACCTTACTCTGCACAGTACCTCTTACTGTGAGCCAACCTCTGCTCATCCTGTGATACTCTCCAGACATTTATTCAGGTATGTTTAACAAAAATAAACATCCATCTCTCCCAGCCTGCGTCAGGCGCCGTCATCGTGGAGTTTTTCTGGCAGCAGGGACTGCAGAGAGCTGAGAAAGGGTGATCACATGCATGACACAGCATGGGATGGAGCATATTGAACTGCTGGATTCCCAAATGAGGAGTGGTGAGATCCATTAATGCCAAAAGCATCCTGGCAGTGCTTGCATGCCCTTCACCTCCAGGTCAGCAGAAATTGCTTTGCCAGGCTTGGCCACACAGCACAGCACGCTGTGACAATGAGCAGCACTTTTCTGGTGAGGAAAGCTCAGAGATTTAACCAGCTGAACACAAATCTCCACTGGCAGCTCGAGGAATCTGCATTTTCCCTCCCATTCCGTGTCCAGGGATCCAGGTCCTGGATGCTGCAGAAGCCTCTTACGGGTCACTGGGCACTCTGCAGTTATAAAGCACTTTCTTCAGTCAGTCATTGTGCCAAGGGCAAGGTGAAGCTTCAGCTTTCCATATTGAGCATAAAATATTAAACTGAACAGGTTTTGGGTTGTTTTGTGAGGCTGCTGTATGTCGGTGCTTTCGTCGAACGCTGAGCTGGGAACTTCAGTGCAGCTCAGACAACTTTATTCTCAGTTTTTCTCTGGACTTCAGGCTAATTCTTTACTGCAGAAGCACTTGCTGCCAGGTGTGGACCACTGATGGCCGCCAACACAGGTGTGCTTCACTCCTGGAAGGGTTTTGCCTTCTCGGGATTGTGTTGTGAATTTGATAGAATTTGGCAGAGCAGCAGCAGGTCACCAGCTGCAGCCTCATGGGACACAGTATGAGGACCAGGGACTTCACTGGGGACTTTGGCTCCTGTCAGGAGTTTCAAGAACACCTTCAGGACAGGTGAGAGCAGTGTAGGAAGGTTTAAATGCTTCAGACTCATGACTTGCTTCCTCTGGGTATTTCCAAGATGTGGTGGGTGCTTCAGCCATTGCCTCTACTGCTGGGGTTGAACCAACAAAACAAACAAACAGAAAAAAAACCAAACAAAAAAACCCTCAAAACAAACAAACAAACAAATCCTATATGTATATATTTATAAATATAAATATTAAATGCATTTATATATAAGGATGTGCCAATTACACAGGCAGACCCTAAATGTTACAGAGGAGTGGGGTCAGAGAGCTGTAGGTCAGTCCTGCTGTACAGTTTCCTGTTGTTTTTATGAACACCTCCCTGAGTGCCTACAGGAGCCCTGCAGGTTCCAGCAGTTTCCTCCCCATGTTTGTTCATCCCTGGCTGGCCACGTGTGGCAGGCAATGTCAGATGCATTTGCTAAAGGATTCCTGCAGGCAAAAAAAAAAAAAAAACCAAACTCCAAACAAACAAAACTTTCTTTTTTTTTTAATTCAATCCTTGAAAATGTGTTTTTTGAATGTGGGTCACTTTCTAAAGTGTCCCTGTGATTTATAGGCCCCTGGCTATGCCATGATGGGATTTAAGTACACAAATCCAAATTATGGCTTGGAAATCCATGTGTTCCCTGTGGTTTTGGCAGGAAGGGTTTTTAGGGAGCTGATCATCTGGCAAAGAAAGATGATTCTGATTGCTCTTCAGGGGTGACCTAATTCCATCTATAATTCACATTTGGGACTGATGACCTTCCAAAAAGGACCTGGCTTTGACCAGAGGCTGGGAACCAGGCTTGGAGAGGGGATGCTCTCCAAACCCTGTGCTCCCACCACAATCCAGGGCCAGCAGGGACTGGTGGGGCCAGGAGCTTGCAAAGCACTGGGAAATTGCTGAGTGTGGCAGCAAGGTGCTCTTTGGGAAAGATGGCCAGAAATGCTCAGAGCATCCATTTTCCAGCACCATTATTGCCTTTTAGGCACTTGTCTGCATGGGTTTGGTGCCTTCAACCCCACCACGAGGCAAAGGGAGAGCTGGGCAGGTTGGAAAGGTGATCCAGACACAGTGGGAGGAGGAAACAGCTGAACATCTCCACGGGGTGATGCTGAGCTCAGCTCTTCCCTGGGAAATCAGGCATCTCCCCCAGTTTCATGGGCATGAGGAAGTTTCTTTTTCTGTTCATGACCTTTCCATGTGGCTCAGCCAGGGCTGGCTACTGCTGCTGGAATCTGGTGCTGAGGGCCATGTCTGGGAGGAGATGATGCTTGGATAGTTCTGGAAGAGCATCTGAAAAGCTAATTCTGTTCACTTGTTCACCAAAAACAAGTTTCTAGCTGCTATCAGATAAAAAAAACCAAAAACCAAACATTTTTTTCTCAATTTAGAAACAAAAATTTCTTTGGGTTTTCTATTTCCCAATGTTCTTGCCAACTTGAAAAAGATACTAATGGGCCCCCACTTAAAGGGACAAAGGATGGTGAACAACAGGAAAGTAAATATTTAAAAAGCAAACTGGCTGCTTTTGCCTAAACACAGAGCTGGAAGAGTAAATTTAAAACCCAAGCACTGATTTGAAACAGACTCTGTTTCATGTGTCAGAGTGTGAAATGAAAAATACAGATTGCCTCTTGCCACAGTGTTTTTATTCCATATTTATCCCTGCCAGGGATGAGGGTGAATCACGGGAGGAGGATGCCACTTCAGGAGGAGCAGCCAAGGGTGACTGTCACCGGTAACCTACAAAATATACATTATTATGGGGAATTGCTGCTTGTTTAATGCTAGACTCAAAGCCCATCAATGCATTTTCTGTTTGGAGGGAGGTTCCCAGGCTCTCCTGGGCCCCTTGGGGTGGTGGTTTTTTGGGTGGGATTGGCTCTGCTGCTCATTCCCCACCTCTGAGGACTCACTTCTGCCTCAGCAGTAACATATTTTCATTATTTTATGTTACCCCATGAGCCAGTGAAGAGGTGCTGCCAGGTGCCTCCATCTGAGGAGTCTAGAAAGTGTTCAAATACAGAAATTTTTCTCCTTTGAGAAGATATGAGTCTTGAATTTTCCCTTTGTTTTTGTTCTTACAGTTTTGGCCTTACAGAAAAGCAATTTCACCTGGGATTCACCTGAGATTAATGTATCTTTATAAAATATTCCTATTTTTACTTTGGAGGTGGTTGTTTTTTCGCTGTACACAATTTCTTTTCCAACCAAACTAAAAGTATTTTTGTGTTTTAGAGGCATTTTTCATTTTCCATCAAAATGCATCAGCAGCCCTACACAAAATCAAATTTATGAAGACCACAAATAAATTTTCCTATCTCTAATAACAAGCATGAAAAACTGAATTTCAGACTAATGCTAATGTTTTCTGTATCCTGCTGTCCCAGTGGTGTGGGATTTTGTGTGTTTTGGGTAAGCACAAAACAATAAGAAGAGTGAAGATTCATTTTTTTTAAAACCAACACGATCATTCACCTCTTCTAAACACCCCGTACCTAAGTCCCCTCCAAAAACATTGCACAGAGAAGGCTCTGTAACAGTTTATTTTATATCTTTCTTTATGGGCTCTCTCCAGGCAATTTTTTGCCAGGCTCTCTGTAGTTTTTTAGACCAGTTTGTTTAAAACATGGATTTATTATTCAAGTGGCGGTGGGTGCTGGCACAGATCAATTACTGCAGCAGCTCCTACATTAACAGAATTGCAGATATTGGCCTTGCAATCCACAGAAGCACGATGCCTGCAGATGAAACGCTGCTTATTTTTAAAATGACAGCATTTCTGTCCCAGGAAGCTGGGGAATATGGGCAATACATAAATCAGCACGTTGGGAAAAGGAAATGGAGTTGCAAGGTGGTTCTGCTCCGTGAGCTTCAATTCTGTGAGTCATGCAATTCACAAGCAAAGGTTAAAAATGTTCTTGGGCTTCAAATTGTTGTAATGCAGGGGCTGCCAGACTCTACTGATTGCTGTGCCTCTTAAAAAAAAATAGAAGGAGAAATTTAATATGCAAGATTCTCCCTCTAATGCATTTAATTAAAAATGTAATTGGTTTGAGCTAAGTATTTCTGAACTCTGGTAAAGTAAATGAATATTTAAAGTTCCTTTGGGGCCATCAGGACAAGCACAAGCCAGAAAAACAGGATTTCCTTTTACCAAAAAATAAAGGCTTTTAACAGAACTCGATGTAGCACCAAGAGGCAAAAGCCTGAACTGGACAGTGGTGAGGAACCTGATGTTGCATAGGGGTCTTTTCTCTTGCCAGAAACTCTTTTGTTTTCTGTTCCCTCACAACTATTTTTATATTTTGTTTGGGATTTTTTGGGGGTGGGTGGGGTTCTATGGGATATTTTTTGTTCTATTTACTGGAATTGCATTTCCCAAGCAGTGCCTGGAAAGGACTAAAATTGCTCTAATTAGAGCAGCCTTTTGGCACATCCTGGGTGTTCATTAAAAAGGGGACAGGATATCATACTCTCCATCAATGCTTCATGCAACATGAACAATATATTAAAACAAAAAAAAAAGTAAAAAAAACCCCCAGTTTATCACACACACAAGAAAATCTTCATGTGCATCCTGATCTTCTGTAATAATCTAATATAAAATCTGATTAATTTACATAAGATCTGATGACCCATCAAAGGGACCTGTTGCTAGGATGATGCTTTTTTTTTTCCAGAGTTGTGGCTGCCCCAGCCCTGGAAGTGTCCAAGGCCAGGTTGGACGGAGCTTGGAGCAGCCTGGGACGGTGGAAGGTGTCCCTGCCTTCACACATCACCCATCGCCTTGTCTGCCTCTGCAGACTCATGCCCAGGCTGCAGGAGGGTGCTTGTCCCGCAGAGTCAGAGCAGCAGAGGGTGTGAAATGCTTTCCATTCATTCTCCCGGCAGAGCAGCGCCCAGATCCGCCCCGGGACCTGCCCAGCACGGAGAGCACCAGACCTGGAACTGGCAGCAGCCTGGTTTCGCTGCTTGGGAAGTCTTTGCTGTCCGTGGTGATGGCTCCAGGTCAGGTTGTTTTCCTCTTTTTATCCCTGGAGTAATGGGGGATTCAGCCTTCAGAGCCAAAGGACTCTGCTTCAGCCACAGTTTTAATAGCAAAGCGCTTATTTTTAATTATGGATTTCTGTTAAATGCAGTCGCTTTCAGCTCATTGCCCAAAGACTCCTGGAGATCCTCTTTGGGGTGTGATTTCTTTGGGCTGGCTCTCCTGATTTTTGAAGGGGAGAGTTGCACAGCCTGAGTGATCAAAAGCAGAGAGCAGAGCTTTGCTCCAGGTACTGCTCACAGTCAGACCCAAACATGACAGTGCCTCCCCCAGGCCAGCCTGAAGGTCCCTCTGACCTTTATCTGTTTCTGAGCATGTCCCTGATCCAGGAAATGTCAGCTTTGTGGCTGTGGATGGTGTCAGATCTAAAGTGGGGTGAGTGGGAACTTCATCATAAAGGTCAGAAAAAATATAGTTTTGCAAAGAAAAGAAAATATGTGAAAGCAACTTAAAACCTGTTTTTGTTTATACCTGGTTCCTTTTCTATATTCAGATTTTACTTCTTTGCCTCGATTAAAACTGATTCAGTCAAGCAGCTAGCATAAACAGCCTGGATACCAATTCTTTGAATCCAACCTATATTTATCTGTCATAGGCCATATTTATCTAGCACAAGTCAGCATCAAATGAACAAACATAGCCTGGCTTGTACGAAGCCAGACATGAAAATACAGAACAACCAAAAATGAGTTTTGGTGTTACAGAGCAGGCAGTGGAAATCAGACAGATT
This sequence comes from Phainopepla nitens, assembly GCA_013400175.1. Lineage (NCBI taxonomy): Eukaryota > Metazoa > Chordata > Aves > Passeriformes > Bombycillidae > Phainopepla > Phainopepla nitens. Next base: position 65,630 of record VXBQ01015647.1, on the reverse strand, counting down.
ATTAGTGAGAGAAGAGGGTTTTGGTGGTCCTTAGGAATCAGTCTGACACAGTTGTCAACAGAAATATATTTTTGGATTTTGTTACTAAGCTCTTGGCTAGGGAGAGCACTTGGGGCACTGTTTTATGTGAATTTCTGGGAAAGAATTACTGAGCTGGGAGAACAGGGGAAAAGGGGCAAAAAAGCAAATATGAGAAAGCAGTGAGATGATACAGAGATCTGCTGGGTGGGCATGATTGTCTGGCAGGGCAATGTGCACACACTCTCACCCTCCACCTCAATATCTGTTGGTCTCATCAGTGATGAGGATTTTCATTCCCTTCCCCGCTTTCTTTCTATCTGTTCCTGGAAAAGATGAGGTTTTGATGAGATGGATTTTTGTCCTGCCCCTGAAGAGTTGTGTAATCCAGCTCAAAGGAGTTCATCCTCTGAGCAGAGAAGATGTATTTTCCTCTATTCAGCCTCTTCTATATCATAACCCACCAAATGAGTTTTCCTCTCCCCTGCTCTTTCTGAGACCCAGCAGATGCAACTGTGGGGTGGCAGAGGGCACAGCTGGGCACAGCTGGGCATCCCCAGAAGAGGTGCCAGCATGAACATTGCCCTTAGCAACCTAGCAGCATGTGCAGTGATTCTTGCTGTCCCCCAAACCATCTCCATTTTTTCATCTGCCTTCCCTGGGCTTGCTTTTATATTCTATCCCTTCTCTTGCCACCCAGATTTAATGACCAAATAATATTCACACATCTTGCCACAAGAATAGTCCTTGGAGAATAACACCTAATTTCCAACACATGCTTCTTTAATCTCCCTGGGGCTTGCTTATCTTAGGAGGAAAACACCGTTTCCAGAGAGTGATTTCCCATCTCAGAGGAGCAGCCTGCTCCTCCTCCTGCCGGTTCAAACACATCCTCGTTCCTACAAACACCTCCATAGACATTCAGATCAGGTGTGTGCTCTCAGCACAACCGTGGGCAATTATCCCACCATTCCCGGTGGAACAGCAAGGCTTTGGCTGCTCTGATCAACTTTCCCATGGAGCTGTGAGGTATTTTGCAGCTTTAGTCAAGCTTAAAAAGATAAGCAATGAGATGTTTTTTACGTGCAAATGCACACCGCTTAACTTAAAGTATAGTGGCAAGGGGTGTTTTGTTAGACACCTCTAAAGATTTTGTAACTGTAATTATGATTTTATATGCATAATTTTTGAAAGGTAAAGTAATTTGGGGCATGGGGGAAGGGAAATCATGTTCTAAAAAAAAACCCCAAAAACATCTTCCACTGGACCAGGTTGCACAAAGCCCAATCCAACTTGATCTTGAGTACTGCCAGGGATAGGGCAGAGACAATTTGCTGAAAAAAAAAAAAAAAAGTGTTTAGTTCAAGCTTTAAGTCTTGTAAATAACTTTTAGATCCTCAAGTGAAAATCTATAATAAAATGTGAAATACTAACCTTGCCAGACAAGATTTTATTCTTCAACTAATGAAACACATCAGTAAACAAGTCCTCTCCTGGACTCAAGGTGAAATGTCTGGGAAAAAGAAGAGATTATTAATTTGCTGTTGCTATGCTCTTCAGCATAAGGTACTCTGCATCGTGTCTGTATTTGTGCCACTCCACTTGCTCTGGGTGGGCAGTGATAAGATTTGAAAAAATTCCTAATTAAAGCTAGAAATAAACCACAGATGTACTTGTCCAACGAAGAAAGCGCAACACAGCTTTCTGTAGAGAACAGCACAATTTCCCAACACTACATGGGATGGTCTCACATTTAAACAGTCAGAGCATGGTTCTTTTCCTGCCCAAAATCTCCCTGTCCACACGAGGAGATTTCCTCCTGGTTTGTCATTTTTTTTACTGTGAAACTTCTCAAAAAATCAGGCATCGCTGCCCCGATGTCACCCAGGGAGATAAAATCTGAGCTCCAGGCACGTAGAGGGAGCCAGGAATGCACACAGTTCATTTCACACATTTCACATATTTCAAACATTTCACAGCTCAGGAGCGCTCCCTGGCCCAGGCATGCCAGGAAATGCTGTGCATGTGAATGGGACTGAGTGCTGTGCTTCAGGGATTAAACAGCCAGGGGATGAATTTTCAAACCGGACTGTAAAATTGAAATGGGACAGGCTCCCGTTGGGACAGCTCCTGGCACCAGTGCCACAGAATTTCAGGAAGAACGTTTAAGAAACTCTGTGTTTCAGAAATACCCTGCCCATCTCCCTGTGAAAGGATGAGTTCCTTCAGAGTTCTCCAGGGTTTCAGAAACAGCTTTGTTTTTTAAAAAAGATGTCTACTTATTTAAAGCCTATTTATAGCAGATCCATCATGTCTGATGTTCTGAGACAGAGACTTACTCTTATGATCTCCTGTTCTGCCCAGCCCAGGGCACTCCTCTGTGGCTCTGGTCTGCCCTGACATGCACAGAATCACAGAACCATAAAATGGTTTGGGTTGCAAGGGACCTTAAAGACTGGCCAGTTTCAATTCCCTGCCATGGGCAAGGACACCTTCCACTAAACCAGGTTGCTCAGAGCATCATCCAGCCCAGCCTTGAACACTTCCAGGGTTGGGACAGGCACAACATCCTCAGCAAACCTGTGCCAGGGCCTCACCACCCTCACAGTAAAGAATTTCTTCCTAATATCCAATATCCCTGCCCTCTCTCTGTTTGAAGCCATTTCCCCTTGTTCTGTCCCTCCATCTCTTGTCAAAACTCCCTCTCCAGCTCTTTTGTAGCCCTTCAGGCACTGGAAGAGGTTCTAAGTCTTCCCAGAGCCTTCCCTATCCCAGAGCAGAGGTGCTCCAGCCCTCAGAGCACCTCTGTGGCCTCCTCTGGACTTGCTCCAGCAGCTCCCTGTCCTGCTGGAGGTCCCAGAGCTGGACACAGGGGGAACTTCAAGACCTGGGGTAGCCCCAGGGCAGAGAGGAACAGGTGCTGTAGAATCCAGAAGGACCCTGGTCTTCCAGTAAGGTTTGTGAGGATGTAAAATGCTCACAAAAAAATTTACTGTGCACCCTGGTGAGGGTGTCCAGGGTCTCACCTCCTCCCTCCACCTGGTCCAGGGCAGGGCTTTCAAGCACCAGCCTTGCTCCTGCACAGGAGGAACCCAGGAAGATGTATTCCAGACAGGGATTCCCTTTTTTTTTTTTTTTCCTTTAAAACAAGTGATAAATGATTAAAGGGTTCCACAGCCCTTTATTTAAAGCAAAGGCTCTGTTTCTTCATCTCTTCTGGGCTGTACAAATGGCATCAGCCTGCAATAGGTTTTGCCATTGAAGGCACTGAATTGTCTTTTAGTGGTTTGTCTCCTGCCATGCTTCCAGCACGCAATAATCCCAGATGTCCAGTGAACTCTTCCTCCCATCTTCTCCCAGTTACTCAGCCTAATCCTTGGCAGCCTGTAATTGAGCCAGGCAGCCTTGTGAGACACTAATGTGTTCTGTGATTGTAGTTTCCTTGCCAGCATTTATGACATTTGCAAAGAGAGTGGTGAGTCATGCGAGACAAATGGTTAGTGCTGTCTCTTTTTTTATGTATGTATATAATTAGATTTTGCAGCACAAGAGAAAAGAGCCCCTGTCCAGCCTGTCAGGAGAACAATAAAAAGGAAAAAGAAAATTTTCTTTGGCAACTTATTTCAGCCTGACAAGTGGTTTCGATGATAAGTTTCTCTTTTTTTTTTTTCTCAGAGTTATACAATAATTTCAGCACTGTTACTAGAAATACACAACAGAGCCAAGAAACAGGATTGTTGGAAGCAATTAAAATATGGCACCTATTCAAATAGATTCTGTGTCCTGATACAGCAGGTAGGATATCCTGAGTTCTTTCCTCCAGTGGTTTTGTCTGTGGGTGTTTAGTGCTCTCTCTCTCTCTCTCTCTCTCTCAGGGCACTGTTTTGTGTATCAATGGTGTCTTTTCTTCCAGGACCAACAAAAGCCTTTGCAACTCCCCTTGGTGGTCTCTGCAACAGATCTCTGGTGTCTACTCAGTGGGATTTCTGACTAGATTTATAATTTTCTCCGTGCCTCACATCCGACACGGTCTAATAGATAAGACAGAGAACCAGAGGCTTTGCTTCAGACCATGACGTTGAGTCATTGTGCAGCTTTTGGCAGGCAGTGAAGGCTTAAAAAATGTCCACTCATTCCTGATGACTCAGTTTGAGCATTTTCATACCTCTTGGGCTTGAATTTTCTGATGGTCTTTGAGAACTCAAAGCACAGACCAAGCTCAATTGTACAACCCTGCTGCAAGCCCAGCCCAACCTGGATGCTTAGGAATGGAGGAGCCCATAATTAGAGAGCACTTTGGGGAATGCTACTCACTGGCTTTCAGTTTAAGGGTAAAAATACCAAGGTTCCTTCTGGATGAAGGGTTTCTGTTTGCACAACACGGTGATCCTCAGGTGAAAGTGCCTTGGTGTAAACATGGCAAGGAGTGGGATCATGGTGAAACCCTGACCATCTGATAACTCGGACATGCCCTGTGCAGGGAAAAACATTTTGCTTAGAAGTGCCATCAGATTTCTGAAGAGATCTCCCACACAAATAAAAGTCATCTGCCCAACAGCTACAGGGAGATAAACAAGCCACTTCAGAGATGTGAGCAAGTAATTCCATGAGAATACGTGGCAGATGCGTGCACGCGCCAGTGCAAGCTATCCAGAGTTCCCAGAGAGCCTCCTGATGTCTAACAGCTGGTCCTACTGTAAAAATCATTATTGCTTTCAAGTTAACTGAGGGACAGCTCCCTGCCAGCCGTGGATACCTCTGTTTGAATTACAGGATGTGTCTCTGTTGGAATATCAGCCGGTGTGAGAGGATGGTGATCTGGCAGTATCAGATCTATCTCCCTCTGTGGGGTGAAACACCTAAGGTCTCCCCAGGCAGTGACGAAAGTTCAGCTGGAATTGCTCACTCCTGTGTGGAGTGATACCAGAGTGTGGCTGAAGTGAAGCTGCAAAGAACAACTCAAACAGTCAAGAGGACTCAGGAGCTGCTGCTGTTGCAAGTCACAAGGCAGAGCTGGGCCAGTTCTTTGTCTGAATGTGCTTTTAGAGCTTATGAGCCTCAAACCCTTCTCCAGCTCAAGGGAAAATCTGTGACAGAGCAGAATTTGGACACAAAACTTCACATACTAATTAACTCAGTTCAGTACCTACAGCCCTGCAGTTAAGGGGTTGTCAGCAGAGCTCTGGGGACAGTGACCAGAGGTCCCTCTGGCAAACACACATGGCTGGTTTGTCCCAATGGGAAACTCATGGAGAACGACAGAAAAAAGATTTTGGAAATAATTTTCATCATCAAGCAGCTTCAAAGGAGTCACAGGCTGCTCCTCAGCAGTGCCCTGCAGAGCAGCCCTCTGCCAGTCCTGCTCTGTGCCAGGGGTCACATCTGCACCCTGAACACCAGGAAAGACTGGGCTGAATCCACACTTGGCTGGGAATGCCTACAGCATTTTAGGATTTGAGTTTTGAGGATTTAAAGTGTGATTGCTCTTCTTCTTTTCCAAGTGGGATTGATCCAATGACCCAAAATTGCCCTTAACACCAGAACCATTGAGCATATCCATACAAAACTCCTGATACATACAAACACCAGCTCTCATGAGCCAGTTTAAATTTTGAGGACTGTTTTTATTTTATTTTTTTTCTATAATTCTATAACTGTATATCCATCTTACTGCCTTGAATTAATGGGTGCAATAATAATAAATGTCCAGTGAACTGCCTCAGGCTCCAGTAATTCCCATGGATTTTACCAAGGATGTTTTGGGTCTCTCTAGTTCCCTTGATAGTAGGAAGGATCTCAATTTTTCAGCAGTGTGACACAGGCTGCAGTTCAGCTGAGGCACACCCAGAGACATGGATGTATTTGCAGGATTAAAAGTGTATCAGCATAAACATTGCTGGAAGGTAGTGGGAATGCCTGTACTATTTATTTCCAGAATATAAACTGCACACTGTTAAGACAGAAAAAAAATAAGGAATGTATACCACCTACATGTCCATTGGAAAGAAGAGACCCCACTTTTGGAGTCTGAGGGGCAAGTGGAAGCAGCACAGAACAGCTGAGCCTGCCACAGGCAACTGGAGCAATCCCTCATTTTAGGAGTGATTATGCCAAAGCAGAAAGATTACAAATCCCACCTGAAAAAGAAAAATATAAATATGTGGGGCCTGATGAAGGAAGATGGAGAGAGAACTGTCAGGTAGAATTCATCAAGCACAAGAAATGCCTCAGACACTACAGCACATAAGATATTGAAAAAGCGCAGTCAGGGAGCACATCTGGGACCGTGTGTGCAAGGAGCTTCACTGCCTGGGCTGATGACTGGAGCACTTCCTCAGGGATCAGGAGCAGCGTGCCAGAGCAGCCTGGCACAGAGCACATCTCGCAGACAGCCGCCTCTGGGCCCTGGGGCTGCCCAGAAGTGGTTACTGAGCATCTCCAGAGGCTCCTGCTCAGAAACCCTGCCAGTAAACAGGGCTAGGAAAGAGTTGTTTAACAGTCCAGACAGTTCCTTGTACAGCTTCACACCTGGCTACATCAAGACAGACAGGAAAGCAAATGCTTCTTTCTCCCTTCTTCTCACGCTGCTGCCTTAAGAAGGGGCTGGAGAAGAGCAGGGCCATCAGGACAGGCTCCCCCTCAAGAGGCAAAGGAAAACACCAGAACTGCCACTCCTGTGGGCCTATTTGCCCAACACCATGTGATCTGCAGGCCTTTTTGGTCCATTGTTCTCTGTGCCTTTTGTAAATCTCTGTGCATGGTGGGGTTATCATCTGCCAGGGCAGCATCTCCACTGCTGAACCACCAGGTCTAAAACCCGCCAAGTTTCCTTGTATCCTTCTACTTGGCAACACAAAACACATTGGTCTGAGCTCCTTCCCTCCTTCCCAAGGGGTTTAACAATGCTCTCCAGGTGGCTCCAAGTGTAAATGAAGCCTCAAACCACTCCTGAGAATTCCAGCCCCTGTACCACCTTATTTGCCATTTTAAGGAGCTGTACCTCAGTGTCTGCATAAACACCTCTACTGCTTCTCAATTTTTTTATTATCAAGCTGCTTTTGATATGCAAAAGGCTCTGAAATGTAGATTTCCTATTACCATTACCCTCCTTGTTGTAAAGGTCAGAAAGCTAAATAAACTCCATTTTCCCTCATTCCTCCCTTTCCAGGTAGTATTGAAAATAAAATGTAAAACCAGAACCCCAGCAACCCATGAGATGACATCCCAGGAATCCCTGCTTGAACAATATCCTTGAATTTCCAGTAAATGTTAAATTTTGTCATGGCTTTTTTTTTTTTGACGATTTGTGACATGCTGACAGGTGAATTGATCACAGATGACATTAATATGAGTGGCTGACACAGCATTTGCAGCTCTCTGTCCAGACCACTTCTTCTTGCTGTTATATCTCTCTCTTTTGACATTTCTTTTGAGATTGGTGCTTTGGAAGAGCTGCAGGCCTTTGCTATTATTGTCTCCTCCATAAAAACTCAATCACTGGAGTCTGACAGCCTGCCTGGAATCCAGGAGGACAAAGAAGGGCTCAGCAAAAGGAAAGCCAAGAGCCAGCTGTGCGACCCTCTGGTACCACAGGCAGTGGCACAGGCCCCTCCCACCCCCAGGAACGGGCAATTAATGCTAATTAGGGAAAGAACCAGCTTCCTCTGGGGGTTTTGGACTGGGTTTTTACTGTGAATTCAAGGGAAATAGGGGAGGTGGAGGAGGGGGTTTTGGCAAGGCCAGGTGCTGGTGCTGAACCTGGGTGGATGCAAGCCCATTATCAGTCCAGGCTGGGGGATGAGGAGACTGAGAGCAGCCCTGGCAGAAGGGATTGGGGGTCCCTGCCCATGGCAGGGGGACTGGAACTGCATGACCTTGACAGGTCTGTTCTGTGATTCTATGAGTCTATGAAAAGGTAGGTTTTAGGAAGGTTCTGTCAAAAAAAAAAAAAAATCCCCCCAAAAACCAACCCAAACCAAACAAAACACCATAAACTAGATATTATTTAAAACCACAAGTTTTTTCTTGTTTTTGCGATTTAATATATTTATTATGCTTTTAATATATGAATATGATACAAAATCTAACTGATATAAAATGTGTATATGATATATATAATTTAATTCTATTTGTTGATGTTTGTTTTGTCAGTAAATGGAGAAATAAACGAGCTTGGTACAAGCTTTTAAATAAAATTTCTACCCCTTTGCTTATCTTCCCTGGTCAGATGCTCCTGTTTGGCTCAGTGGCATTAATGGAGTGAGGAAGGAGATCAGAAAGTGGCTTCAAGAGCTCAGCTTGCAAAGAGGCTGGTGAACCTTTTCTTCAGGTTTGAAAATTGTTCTTTTTGATCAGAAATAAAATATTTTGCTCAAATGTCAATTTTTATTTAAAATTTTTTAAATTAAATGTAAATTAGAAGGTAACTTTAAGCCCAATAATTTAAAATAGGTTACACTGAAGTTGTCAAAGCTGATTTTTTCAGAAACACATGGACGTTTATGTTGACCAAAGTGATGCAATCAATCTAAATTCACAAAAAACTGTGGTCCACACATTATTTCTCCTGCTTTATTGAAAATATTTTGTTCTTATCAAGGGAAAATATAGGGATGAGGTTGTGTTTGGCAATGACATAATTCTTTCCTTTCTCTCTCTCTTTCCTTTCTCTCTCTCTTTCCTTTCTCTCTCTCTTTCCTTTCTCTCTCTCTTTCCTTTCTCTCTCTCTTTCCTTTCTCTCTCTCTTTCCTTCCTTCCATTCCTGGAGTGGAAAATCTATAATTTAAAGTAGATTTTATTATGTTCAAAGGGCAATTCGCTATTTCTGAAGCAATAACTATGACACAAAACGATCCAAACATGCTCTTCCATCACGGTTTGGTTGTTAATGCCAAAGATAAGCCTGAAACCTGAGAGGCCAATCGCCAGCCAGGAGCTGGGCTCTTCCAGGGAGAGGACAGTAAATCTGAGGTTCTTTACTTTCCACCAACCCTGATCAAGAGATTTCCTCTCCACACCCATTGAAAAAATTCTCCAGTGTAATTTTTGGTGGTGGGTGAACCCAGCGTTCAAAACCTTTGCAATAATCTTTGGAAAACGAGCGGAAACAGCAATTCAGTGCGAAGAGCTGATGCCTTCGAGCGTGATTGGGGGGCTGTTTTAGGACGGGAGCTGCGGCCGAGGCCCATCTCTGTGTGTGACATTCACCCCAGCACTCAAAGAGCCAGATTTTTACACCTTTTCTTGCCGAGCTCGTTTTCTGCCAGCTGAGCCGCTCCCCCGGAGCCCGAGAGGTGCCGGTCGCTCCCCGAGCCCGGACCCGCCGCTGGGAAGAG
>VXBQ01015647.1:0-56272 GCA_013400175.1 Phainopepla nitens | reverse complement strand
AGATCCGGTCCTTCCCAGGCAGCCAGTTCAGCCAGGACACGCCTAAAGAACCCACTGCCGGTTTCCAAAACCCAGCACCCACCCTCCCAGCCCTCCCAGACTCGGGGACGAGGCACAGAGGGGCTGGGCAGTGACACCTCTCCAACCTCGTGCCACGGGTTCCTCTTCCAGCCCGGGATTTTTCGGGCTTTTAGGTTTAGTTTACGAACAAAACACCTGTTTGGCAACAGGGCAGCCGAACCCGCGGAACGCCTCTCGGTTTTTTATCGCTGTTTTCGTGCCGGCGGCTGCCGAGAGGGAGTGGGAAGGGCTGCTTTGAAAGCAGGAAAAAAGCGAGCGCCGTTCCCACGCGGAGCCCCGTCTCCCGGAGGGAAGGAAGGTTTCCCGGCTGGAGCGGGGAGGAGCCTGCCTCGGTAAGTGCCGCCGGCGGAATCCCCATCCTCATCCGCATCCCCGGGCAGGTCCCGACAGCCCTTCCCCGGGCAGGGCTCGTCCCGGGCACGGCTGCTGTTCCCCGCTCCGGGTGGGAGCCCCTCTGTCGCAGGCTCCCCCGAGGCTCGTCCTGAGCCCTCTGCCCAAAGGACAGCTCCTTCAAACACCCTCTCCCCCTCGGGAAGGGTTCCTCCCTTTTCTCCCGCACCTCCAAGGCAGGTCCCCTCGGCGGGCAGGACCCGCAGCCCCTCCCGGGCCGGTCCCGCTGCCGCGGGCTGGCGCAGATGTGCTCCGCAGCATCCTCGGCGGTTTGCCCTGCCTGGGGCCAGGGGTTTTGCTTGTCTGGGGGTCGGCGCTTTTACCCTCAGAGGTTTGGCGGGTTTGACCCCAGGAAGGGTGGATTTGGCACCCCGGGGCCGTGGATTTGGCACCCCGGGGGTTGTGTCTTTGTACTCGAGGGTTTGGTGGTTTTCCGCCCCAGGGTCTGGGGATTTTTGCACCTTAGGGGTTGGGCTATTTGCACTCCAGGGGTTAGGGTTTTTTCTCGCCAGAGGGTGAGGGGTTTGCCTCCCCAAGGTCTGGGTTTTGGCACCCCGGCTCAGCTCCTAACGCCGATGAGCACCCCAGTGTTCGCAGCGCGGGTTTAACTTCGCCTCGAGTTTCTCTGCTGTGATGTCGCTCCGGTCTCTCCTCTCTCCCCGGAGCAGGCAGCGGCTGGCCAGAGACTTTCTGTGGCTGTGCAGGAGCGTTCCCGTCTGCCGGGGCTGATCCCAGACCGCTGTGATCCCGTCCCTGGTCCAGAGGCGGATGAGCTGGGAGCAGCCCCGCGGCAGGGACCCGCGATCGCCGCGGGCTGGCCGAGCCCCGGCGCCCTGCGGCGGGGAAAGCGCCGCGCTCGGGCTCCGCCGCACCGCCGGGCGGCTCAGCCGTCCCTTCCCAAGGTAAGGATGCCGTGCTTCGCTGCGTTCGCAGCCCCGGGGCTCTCAGAGAGGCTGTGGAGTCGTTCTGTGCTGTTTTGGGGGTGGAAAGGAATGGTGCCCTGAGAAACGCTGTCCCTCCAAAGGGAAAGCTGGATAGAGGGCGAGAGAGAGGGAGAGGGCGAGTCAGTGCGAGGCTCACCCTCTGCACGGCCTCCTCGAGTGCGGGTCGTACTGGTGGGAGCATCCCCAGGCGTTCTCCCCCTCCTTTATCACCACCCGCCGCCTTCCACAGCTCCGCACATTGCTCGCGCTGTTCAGCAGTCACTGAGCTGTCGCAGTTTTCTCGTGGGGACGGGGAGGGAAAGGTGTGTGAGGTCCTGGGGCAGGTGTTGCTCGCTGCTGCCATGTGCTGGTTTGTACCTGATTCAGCAGAGCCTGGCAGCAAATGCATTCCCAGTAATACATTTCCAGTTTTCATCATTCCTCTAAGATCTCAAAGTGCAGTCAACCTTGAGATTGCAGAGCTTTTTTCGCCCTCCCTTGCCATCAGAACATGCCTTTTTCTGATGAAATTAACCTTTAGCTTGGGACTTGTCTGCTGAATAAATTAGGTCAAACTTTTTGGATATTAAAGGGGAACAGAAATGGTGGAGTTGCTTTGCTCAGGCAGCCTCAGAGCAGAATCCAACCCATCCGGTTTTTGAAAGGAAGTAAAACTATAATACCCAAAAGAGAACAGTGCAAACCCTAAGGCATCTGAGATCTCCAGGAGACCTGGGAAGATCCCACATCATGGTACAGCTGGGCATTTATCCCTGTGGTTTAAGAGGGCCCTTACAGGAAAGACTGAAAGACTGATGCTGTAGAAAGACCCTGGGCTACCTCAGCAGGGTAACCACATGGGCTGCTGCAGCTCACAGGAGAATTTAAACCTCCAATATTTTAAGCTGAGGAAGTGTATCCCTGGGAAAGATGGCATATCCAGCCTTGTCCCAGTAATTTTCACAGACAGTTTAAGATGGAATCATCTCCTGCTTTCCTGTGTGAACAATTCTCCAGGTGGTTTGAGAGAAGAACTTCTTAGTTAACTTTATTAATTTAGCACACTTTGGAGGCAAAAGGATCCAGACATCCACCCTGAGCTGCCTGGCTGTGACAGGGACTGGGGATGAGCTTCCAGGGACTCTGCCTGGGGATTCTTAGAAGGCATGAGGAGCAGCAGGATCTTCTTGTCTGCACCCTGAATTAGAGTTCAGACCTCAAGTTCCAAGCATCCATCAGCCCTTTTTTTTGTTGTTGGAATAATGGATGTCAAATAAAGACAGCTTTATTTCCAGTCCCTCAGCCTTTGTGTTGATAAAAAGAAAAAAAAAATACGACAAAAGACTGTTTCTCTATTGTTTTGGGAGTGTGGGCACATCTGCCTGCTGTTTTTGTGCACTGTCATACTCCTGGATGTGTCCTGCATTAAGGAGCCTGCTGTGAGTTTTTCTCTTGAGAAGACCTTTTAACCCAGGCTGGTGGCTGAGATGGTACTTGAGGAGCACAGACAGCTTGCAAAGAGGAATTCTAACAACCGTGTCCTAATTCTGCTCGAAGTTTGAGAGTGGTGCATGTTCACAGAGCAGTGTGAGTAATGATCTGCTTTAATTAGAGTCGTTCTAATGCTGTACAAACTTAATGACTGTGTGGGAACAATCATTCTTTGCAGGAAGGTGTGACTTCAAAACCTTCCCCTCTTCGTGTTACATCTAAAAGAACCCAAATAATTAATCCAGAATTCTCATCTATCATTCTCATGTACCCATGAGCAAAAATTTGACAGTGATTTTATAAAAGCTGAAGACCAGATGTTTCAAACTTTAAAATTTGCCATATCTGTTTTTGGATTTTTTGTTAGTTTTGGGGGTTTTTTTTAACATTGATTTTTCAAACATTTGGATTTTTCAACGCTTCATTTTCAACATTTTGATTTTTCAAACCTGATTTTTTTGCTGTCCATGTCTTAGGAGCTTATCCTAATGCTGCATGCTCTCCTGGCAGAGCCTGGGGTTCACTGGGTGGTACTCAAGTGTTTGAACTGGTTAGGGGTCAAGTCGAGGTGGGGTCAGAGGGCAGTTTCCAGATCTCATGGAGCTACCAGAGGTGTGAGGGCACCAGCAGGTGTGGGAGATGAGATGGCAGATGGCTGTGGGGCAGGGAATGGCCCTTGCAGAGGCGGGTTCTGGAGCCTGGCTCCCCTGTGGCCTCGTGCTGTGTCCGTGGTTTTCCCAGCTGGCTGTCCCTGAGCTGTGTGTGTGGAACACGCAGGCAGGAGAACAGCCTGAACAATTCTGTCTGCCAGGAAATGTGGCTGCAGTGAAATCCAACTGTTCCACAGGAGCTCATCCAGTCTGATGACACCCTCCGTGGAGCTGTTAGAAGGAAGAACAGCACAGATTATCCTCCTTCCTGTCACTTATGGGAGAGCTGGAGACCGGATTTTTTATTTTATTTTTATGGGGCGTTACCAGGGTGTGGAATGTTGTCCAAGGAACATTTTCATTGGGACTGAGGTACTTAAGACACCCTGCAGACTTTCAGCAGTGCTGGCCCAGGGGGCTGCCTGAGATGATGTCCAAAAACCCCTCTTGTTTTCAATGCTGGAGGAACAGAAGAGCTTCAGGTCTCAGTCAGTGATTCCTAGCTCCAGTGAGGAAGAGCTTTCCTTCTTTATTTGTTTTTTTTCTAGACAGCTTGAGTCTTCTTTTAATTTTGTTTTTCATCTTTTATTTTTAACTTGAAAGAAAGGGAACCATGAAATCCAGCAAATAAACAGAAGTCAGAGGACAGAGCTGAGGATTTTGAAGGATGAGTAGGTGCATGAACACACGATTACATCCAAGGGCAAGGTCACTATTGCTTTCAGAAAATGCAGCCCAGCTTCACAGTTGTATGGGAATGCTTGGAAGAAGTCAGCAGGAGGGAAAGAAAGAAACACCTGGGTGGTGTAGGCTGCTTGGAATTCTGAGAGGTTTTCAATAGAGTCCCTCATGGGTGGGGGCTTTTCAGGAAATGTAATAGCCCCGAGCTAAGAAGGAAGTTCTCTGTGTGAAAAAATCCTTGTCTGAAAGTGACATGCAGGAGGGGCAAATGCATGGTGAGTTACAGAGAGGTCAGTGATGCTCTTTACAGGGATAGGGGCTGATATGTGGGATTCTGTAAGTGTCCAGCTGGAAAAAATGTGAATCGTGAAGTGGTGATATTTACAGGCATAAGAAAGTTTAACCAGGGCATGAAGGATAACATCTGACTTAATGAAGTGAAAAAAAGTTTTTATGAGGCTCATTGAGCATTACAGTGGAAGAAAGAATTCAACTGTGAAGTGATGGGGTTTCAAAAAGATGGAGAGAAGTTAATTTCCTAATTTCATGCTATTTTCCCATCTAAAGCAGTGGACTCTGAGCTCCTGTTGCTGCCCAGGAACAAGACCTTTGGGTGGCCACAGCTCAGTGGAAAGGTCAGCTCAGTGCCACTCAAATCAGCAAATCGTGTCGGGGTGGTGGTGAAAGGGCAGCAGGACAGACAGAACAGAGAGCATGCTCTCAGGTAAATCCACAGAGCATTTACCTCTTGGAAATTGTTTGGAGTTTTGGTCCTTCTCAGAGGCTCAGAAGAGCAGGAGGGATGGGCAGGAATCCTCCATTGCTTCTCTGTGAGGAATGGGCAATTGGCAGATGAGGAGGGAGCTGGCAGGGGGTGACAGAGGCTGAAGAGCCCAGCAGGGGCATGGAGGGAGTGGATGGGGATGGGCTCTGTGGTGTCTCATCCAAGGCAAGGACCAGAGGCATTGAATGAAGCTGGCTGGTGACAGGCTCAGAACAAGCAAAAAGAGGTGTTTCTTTGCAGGGTACAGAGCTGTGCTGTGGAAGTTGTTGCTATAGGAGCTCATGGATGCTAAAAGTTGGCTGGGCCAGAGGGGAAGCAGGACAATTTCGTGATTCAGAAATCACTGAAACCATCTTAGGAGGTAATTCTGGATCATAGGCTGCAGGAAGAACAAAGAGATGTTGGGAATATTTTGCTGCCTTGTTCTTAAACTCCTCCTAAGACAAAGTTGGCCCCTGTGAGATGAGGCAAGTTGGGCTACAGGGATGTTATCCAGGCCCACCCTCACTGCACTCAGTAGGATGCCCTGGAGATGTGGGATTGACCTGAGGGTGCTGTGGAGACAGATCCCAGTCACAGCAGAAGTGATGATATTTAAATATAACAACATGTCATCAGGAAATATTTCTATAATTCTCTTTTCCCCACGAGTTTTGTCTTTGTGTTACCTCAGCTACACCAGTGAGCTTTGAACTGCTGGAGTTTTTGCAGGGCATCATTCCCACCTACCTGTGACACCACTCGGTCAAAGTCTGGGAACTGAGCTGTGGACACAAGCATGTGGATTTCCTCAATGGAAAAATCCCCAGTTAAGGAGTTGGGAGCATCACCTCCCATCTGGGCACAGAGGGAACATGAGTCTGGGGTCAGGGCTGCACCTGAGACACCTCAATTTGGTGATCTTCCAACCCAAATCACTCTGTGATTCCACGATTCTGCTCCCTGTGTAGCTGCTTGGCCATTCAGGCTGGAGGATGGAGCTGCCCACTGTGGCAGTAAAACCTCTAAACTTCAGAGTCTGAAAAAGCACCAGGACAGCCCAGGGCATAGCAGGGACTGAACAGTGAGGTTATGGAAGCAGCCAGCCTGGGCAAGCAGCCCCAGCTGCTCTGGGGGTGGCCAAGATGATAATGAGAATATAGAACCACAGAATGGTTTAGGTTGGAAAGGACCTTAAAGATCATCTAGTTCCAGCCCCCACATTATGTGGACTTGGCATGCTGTCCACTGGGATCTAGCCCAGCCGCTTTAATTTTTTATTTCAGTTGTTTTCTTTTCCTCTCTCTGCTCTCAGTACATTTCTATTTTTTTTTTTTCTGGTCTCATGCTTCATCTGACGATGCGTTTTCATTCACAGGAGAGCTTTTAATTGCCGTGAAGGACTTCAGTCAATGCTGCACATTCATCCTCAGCCTCAGGATTTCAGACACCTCTAATGGGCTGCTAACCACGGGACAGTGATGGCACAGGCACAGCAGGGTGTGTGGATTTTTCCCGGAGCAAGTGAAGCGTAAAGATTATTTCCGTCCTCCCTTTCACACTCCTACAAATCGTCATTAAAGTAATTCTGGTTGTCCCCTTTTGTCTGTACAGATTTTAACGGTGGGAAGATGCTGACGGACAGGATGCTGATGGACAGGAACGAAACCTGGCTCTCTAATTTCTCCTCTGCTGCCTCCTCCTTTGCAAGGGGAGGGGCCGGGCTCCAGGAGGTGCTCATTGGGCTTGTCCTCACCCTCATCGACGTGGTCACCCTCCTGGGGAACACCATCGTGTTCCTCTGCCCCGTGGTGGAGAAGAGGCTGCGCACTGTCACCTACATGTTCATCATGTCCCTGGCCACAGCAGACTTCCTCGTGGCCTGCCTGGTGATGCCCTTCAGGTGAGGAGTGTCTGTGGGGTGTGAGCAGGCAGGACAAATGTCCTTTCTCCCAGCTCTGCACCCGCTCTTGGAGCAGGGCTGGGATTCACCTGCCGAGCTCTCCCAAGGGCTGAACCGTGGGCTGGTGGCTGTTGGTGCTGCCCTGTCTCTGCTCTGTGCCATGCATGGGGACACAATTCCCAAGGGTATTTTTCCTGTTGGCCACACAGGGACCCTGGGTCCTGATCTGAACTTGATTTCCAGCTTTGCACGTGGAGCTCCTGTCGTTGAGCCCCCTCTTCCAGGACTAGCTCTGAGTATGGAATGTAAGGAATTTGTTCAGTATAAGCAGGGTAATTTAAGCCTCCCCTGTATTTCATGGAGGAAAAGGCACTTGAGAGGGCAGGTGTCCCTGCATGAGGTTTATATTCATGGGAGCTTCACCACCTGGCTAAAACAGCGAAACAAAACCAGAAGGCAGCTGACTTGTGATCCTGGCTGTCTTGTCCTGCAAAGCAGCCATGGCTTTGTGTAAATCAGGGAGCTGCACCCTGGTTTGAGTTCATGGGGCAGTATGAGGCAGCTGAACTCCTTCCATGTTCTATGCTTCAGTTCTCATGGGGCTGCCTATTACCTTGAATTTGGCACTGAAAATGTCCCAACAAGCAATTACAAACTGAGTTAGAAGTTCATGGTATCAGGTGAAAAAAAAGCAGTCGATGTTCTTTTAAAAAATATTACTGCTGACTTAAATTCTATGCTCAATGAATTTTAAGTTCGGGTTCTGAAATTATTGTAGAACCATGGCATGGTTTGGGTTGGCAGGGACCTTTAGGGGCCACCTAGTCCAACCCCTGCACTGAGCAGGGACATGGGCAACTGGACCAGGTTGTTCAGAGCTCCATCCAACCTGGCTTTGAACACTTCACAGCATGGGCCAGCCACAGCACCTCTGGGCATCCTCACTGTAAAAAATATCTTCCTCCTATCTATTTTGAATCTACTTTTAGTGATGTTTTACTTAAACAACAAAAAGCAAAAAGGGGAGCAAAGATCAGAGCACGGCTGGTGCTTTGTTCCTCTCCTGAATGTCCTGGTGGGAAGACCTGCCAGCTCCTGGTGGGCCCCGTGGTGAGGAATGGGCTCTGCTGGGCTCCATCCAGCCCTGCCCAGCCCTGCCAACACCGTGGCTGCTGTTTCACACTTTCCCACTGTTTTGTCTTCACATCTACGTTGCCCTTTTGGATTTCAGTTTGCTCCTCAGTTGGCAGGTTATTACATGCCAAAGGGAAGGAAGAGAAATGATCTTAGGAGGCAGTTTGGCTCAGGAAAATGTGACAGAAGGGAAAAAACAAATTTGTCATTTGGTGTCTTAATTTCGTAAGAGTAAGACTTTTGTTTTGTTCCTGGCTTGGCTGGTTTGCAGGAGTGGTTCAGCTGAGCTTAGCTTGCTGTCTGAGTACTCCAGCCAGTCTGTCATTTCCAGGCTTAATATTTCCAGCTATTCTTTTTCTCTGCAAGCAAAAGGGCAAAGCAAGGGTGACCTCATTGTGTGGGGTTTTTTTGGCTTTTACCACTTCTTCTTATCCAGCATCATTTCCAAGCTGTACAGATTTTTTTACCTCAGAGAAGAGGGGTCAGGTATCCCCTCCTCCATGCTGTGAGAATGTCTGCAGGTCAGGTGCATCCCACCAGATGTGTGCAGGTGAGAACTGGGCACCTGCTGACGTGGGATCTGTGTGCAAGGGTGTCCCCACAGCAGCACAGCTCCTCCTGGGAGGCCAGGGCACAGCACAGGCTCTGCAGCATCTCTGGGGATAAGGGGGGCTCTGAGGAATGGCAAAGCAGCCCCCAAGCCCAGTTCTGAACCTGTGCTCCAATCCTAATGCCTCATTATCCCTCTGTAAAAAGCCATGAAACCTTTCCATGTGTGTGCTGGGGGATCCTCCATGCTGCCCATGGTGTAGGGACAGGCTCTGCTGTAGTTTGCTTGGGTTTTTGGATGGAATCCCTCATAACAAAGAGCTGCTGAGGGCTGGGACCCTTCAGCAGCAGTACACCCACCTACAGCAGCTGCTGTGCTCTGGAACAACCTTCACAAGTCGATTTGGTGAACTGGTGAGATGTAGATCAGGCATTGTTTTCTGACATCAGGTTGAATCTTTCTCCCTGGCTGGACACCTGAGCACTGCAGCTCAGCAGCCCTGATTTCACTGTATTTAACCAGCAATTAAAAATTAATTTTAAAAAAATTAATTAAAAATTGTATTTAGCCAGCAAGCTGGGAAGTTACCAGATAACTAAAGCTTTGCAGGACTAGGGAGCTGCTCATCAAATTCACTCACAATGGTGATTTCAGCAGCACCTTGGGAGTTGCAGAAAGCTGGGGAAAGCAAGGAGAAGCAAATGGCATCTCAGTGAATGCTACAGAAACATGCATCAGCCTTCCTACAGCTGCCATATGTTCCTTCCTTCGCTGCTCACTTCTCACAGGCCCCTCTTGACTTTGTCAGGAATATTTTTAGTACTATGTCTGCTTTTTGCTGGTGTGTTTACCTTGCTGAGTCATTTATAAGCCACATAATGTACAAGCTGCATGGGCTTCCTCCTAGGATGTTGTTGCTTTGTATTTTTTTTAACCAAGAGTGGAAATCCTTTCAGGTTTTAAAGCATTCAGTTGGATGTGAAGTGAGTTTCTTGAGAAGTCCCATGACCCAGGAACTGGGGAGAAATCATAAAAGACTGTGCTCTATCAGGCACTGGGAAAATGCTGTGATAAACAAAGCTGTGCAGATGTAAATTTGGGGAGCTTTGTGGGGCAAAGCACCTCTCTCAAGGCACTTAGGCTACAAGAAGCATAGGTTTGCTCTTGTTCAGTCATGCTCCAGCTGTGGGGCGCCCCTTTCTTGGGTTGTGCTTTGAGGATGAATCCCTGCTGTCTAAGCTGCATGCCCATCTTTAGTAACTGTGTGATAAAATACAGCATTACCTCAGCAAAGTCATAAAGGAACTGTCACAGAATGGTTTGGGTTGGAAGGAACCTCAAAGATCATCTGGTTCCAGCCCTGGGCAGGAACACCTTCCACTAGACCAGGGTGGAAGCCTGGCTCATACACCTGCAGGGCCTGCACAAACAGCCCTTCCAGCTCTGATTCCTGCCTGTTTCCTGTCACAGCATCATTTACGAGGTGACAGGGATGTGGCTCTTTGGGAAGCTGTTCTGCAAGGTCTGGATCTCCTTCGATGTCATGTTCTGCACCGCGTCCATTGTCACGCTGTGCTTCATCAGCCTGGACAGGTACTGCTCCGTGGTCACCCCCTACCACTACTCCAGGAGGATGTCCCGGGGCAGGTGAGTGCAGCTCCTCCTCATTTTGGATCCCTCCAGGTCGTCACTTGGCCATGGCCTACACTGATCTGAGGCTGAATGAGCTGTTGGCAGGTGCTGCCCAGAAGCAGAGTGATGTGGCAAAAGGAGCCTTCACCATTTAAAACTGCAGAAAATGCTTAATGTGGTGCAGGAGAGGACAAGGAGGATGCAGCTGAGGGGGTTGGATGGTGCTCCTGGGAGAATATTTTTTGAGCTAAGGAAGGGTTGCAAAATGGGGCAGAAACCAGTGATATGGGCTGAGTTGTACCTACAGGTTTTTCACTGTGCAGTCATTTCACAGAATCACCGAAAAGCTTGGGTTGGAAGGGACCTTAAAGATTATCTTGTTCCCTGCTGTGAGCAAGGGCACCTTCCACTAGACCAGGTTGCTCAAGCCTCAGCCTTAAACACTTTCAGAAATGGGGAAGGACGTTGGAGGACTTCTAAGGACGAGGTGAAAGGAGACCCAAAGGAAGAACGTAGCAGTAATCTTCCCTCTCTTAAACTCACCATCTTTTCTGAAGTGATATTCAGGGAAAACAGGGAGAGTTTCAGAGCTCCCATAAGGCTTTCATGTGAAAGGCTGGAATGAGGACTTGCAGGGTGGGGAAAGTCCTCTGAGGGTGGGCAGAGAGGACACTGCAGCAGTGGGGTGCTTTATAGAGTGGATTCAGGCTCTTCTAGGCATGTTTTTCCCACTGTCACTTTTGCTGTGATTTGTGGATCACAGGCAAAGAGAGGAGGGGGCTGTGTGACTCCCCTTGCAGATTCTGTCATCTGGTATCCATCAGCTCCATCCCTATCAGGCCTCAGAGGGCGAGATAATGGCCAGATACTAAAGCTGAAAGCAAAAAACATCTACATGCTTTTGTTTCAAATAATAACAAACATCTTCTGTAAAACCATTCCTCATCTTTTCTCAGCCAGCTCTGAGCACTCCTTAAGGTGACCCCAATTCTCTCAATTACCCTATTGTTAGAGATACGCATGCCTGGACTTGTTACACTCCAGCTTTTTCCCTTCTCCACGGCCTGCTGGACTGCTCAGCAGCAATATCCCACACGGGTTACCATGGGGATTGAATCGTACTGGATGTTCTCAACTCAAAATTACTCCGACCCTCTCTCCCCTCCGCATCTCTTTCCTCTTGCAGATGCATCGTGATGACCTGCATGGTCTGGGTGTACTCCTCCCTCATTTCCTTCCTTCCCGTCATGCAAGGTTGGAACGAGATCCCCGGGGTGGACTTCGACGCGGGCAGAGAATGCATCTTCGTCACCAACTGGGTTTTTGCCATCGTGGCTTCCGCCCTGGCGTTCTTCCTTCCTTTCACGGTCATGTGCAGCATGTACTTCTTCATCTACCGAGCCTCCCGCCTCAAGGCCACCCGCATCATGTCCCAGACGCTGGAGATCCACTACCACCCCAACAGCAAGCGGCAGAACCACCTGCAGCTGGAGAACAAGGCCACGAGGACCATCAGCATCATCATCTCCGTGTTCGTGCTCTGCTGGCTGCCCTACTTCGTGCTGAACGTTTGGCTGGCGGCCAGAGGCACCGACGCCGCCAGCACCGTGCTGCTCGGCACCTTCAAGGTCATCACCTGGCTGGGGTACTGCAACTCCACCATCAACCCCCTGCTCTACGCCTTCCTCAACAGGGACTTCCAGCACGCCCTCAAGAAGCTGCTCATCTGCAGGCGCAGGTCTCAGGTGGACGTTGGGGAAGACATGGTGTCCATAGCCACGTTTTCCAAGACCGGTCCGGACCTGGAATACAGCGTGACGGTGCCCAACGGTGCCCCGAAGGGCAAACCCAAGACATAGGGATTCAGGATCAGACACTGGAGGTGGCGATACAGAAAGTGCTGGAGCACATCCCAATGGAAAAACAAAGGGTAGGAAAATAGGGGAAGGAGGGGCTGGAATATTACAGCTGGGGACAATACAACAAAGATGCATTTCTTCACCTTCCACAGGAACTTGGATATTTTAGGGGCAATTTGTTACAGTAACGGAGCTAATTCATTCCTGGATAATTATTTTTCTAATGAGCATTTCCTAAGACAAATTCAACCTTCATACTGGGTAAAAAAAGCCCAGACCAGTAGGGTATAACATGACCTTACATTTGTGCACATCCTGGTGATCTGTGTCAGGTGGGACAGGGTTTCTTATCAAGCCACTGTAGCTTCTCATCTCAAAGTTTCATTGCAGATTTGACCAGTTTTGGTAACTCTAGGTGTGCCAGTCTGTGTATGGGAATTAGAGGAGGGATGTGGCCAAAGAGCAGAGCTCACTTCCTAAAGAGCCACCACTCTGCAGCCTGGGCCATTGCTTTGGGTTCAGCTCACTGGCTTCTGCAACACCTGGATGTGCAGAGCTTCCCGTGGCGTTCTGTGAATTACCTGTGGGTTTCCTTGTTAATTCTGGAAGGGGACATTCCATGTGGCAGACCCCAGGAGTTGACAAAGACTTGCTGCAACACCAGGAGCACCATGGCTTCAAAGCTACAGGTGGCTGACACCATCCAAAGATGGGCTGTGAATAGGAATTATTACCTGTGTGTACACTGTGGTATCTACCACAGAGACATAAAAAAATCACGATAAACGGAAATTATTTTTACTACTCCAAGTGCTTGCATGGACTTCCAACAGCACTGGCTCCCTGCAGAAAGCCACAAGTGCCTCACTGAAGGGTGACTCTGAAAAGGTAGCAGGGGACTGTCCTCAGAGGTAGCACAATGCAGCAGGACCTGCCTGCAGCAGCTCAGCTACTGAAGATGCCAGCACAAGGGTCAGGAGTTCTCTCTCAAGAGCCTGAGAGAAAAAACAGCCCTGACCTGTGGTTCAACAGTGGTTCTCCTGTCAAATGACTCTCCATGGAGAGGTTCAGGTGCTCCAGACCCGAGGACTCCAGCAACAACTTGGAAGTGGTAAGTAACTACACCTTATTCCGGGGAAAGCATCCTGTGGGCACAAAGGAGGGAACACAAAGGGCAGGAATCCCGGTCATTTTGATAAAACAGGACAAGGAATGGGGGTTTCATTCCCAAGAGCTATGGAGAAAGGGAGCTGAGGAATGGGCAAACATCCTGTGAAGGAATGGGGCAGGACCCCAGGCCAAAGCCCCTTCTGCAGGGCTGTGAGCTCACAGCTGTCGCAGTTTGGGTGTTTTTCCACAAAACAGCTGGCAGGAAGGTACACATCATTCAGAGGAAAGCCCCTCAGATTAGAGGAGAGCCTTTCTCTGTCCAACCCTGGAGCTATAAGGCACAGAGACAGGGACAACACACTC
Source organism: Phainopepla nitens (assembly GCA_013400175.1). NCBI lineage: Eukaryota > Metazoa > Chordata > Aves > Passeriformes > Bombycillidae > Phainopepla > Phainopepla nitens. The sequence goes on along the minus strand of VXBQ01015647.1, from coordinate 42,742 downwards.
CAGTGCTTAGAGAAGCAAAGAGTGACCAGGCAGCTGAGCATGGGCAGATGCATTTGTGGCTGGGCAGAGACCCCACAGGGAAGGACTTGCTCACGCCTTTGAGGGCAAGTGTAACATCCCAGAATATGCAGACACACCTGGTGTGAACACATATGCCAGCTCTGGTACTGGAATGCTGCAGGGCCCTTGGAATAGGCAGCTGCCCACATCCAGACATACAGCAAGTTAAAAATACCTTCTTCCTCATTTCCTGAGCTCCACCTGTAATCACTGAGCTGGCAGGGAAGGCAAGAGGCTCCTCTTGTGGCCATTTCACTGTGCAGCTGTAGCTGATGCAAACAGGGACATCCAAAGGAAGAGGACACACTTAACTCTGCTGCTTTAAAACCCAGTCAAACACAAATTCTGTTCCTGATCAGATATTCACTGCAGCATTCTGGTTTCACCTGGACAAGCCAGTATCTAGGAGAGTTATCTGAGAGGACGTGGGAGACAATCTCTGTAATCTAATTCTGCCTTATCATAAAGCTGCAGCGTGTCAGCAGCTTTAAGTGCTGGTCACAGTGTCACACCACAGTGCAGTAATCCCCAGAAGGATGTGAATCCAGTATCTTTTTAGGAAACTGATCTCAGAGACTCCAACAAATTTAAGTCTGTAAAACAGAAAAACACAACTGTACAAGAACAGTTCTAACAGCGTAAGAATTATTCCATCTCCCCTCTCTGGTGAGTGACTGCCTCCATAACCCACCCAGTTTGGAGCTCAGGTCCCTTCTTCCTCCAGATCCTGTCTCACTTCCAAGCAGCACATTCAGTTTTGCATCATCACACAGCTGTGGGCAGTGTGAGACAGGGAAGCAAAGCAAGTTTCAGGAGTGCAGAGCCCATCCTGCTCCCACTGCACAGGGCTGCCATCTGCAGCACACACAGATGCAGGCTTCCAACAGAAGCAACTACTATTTTGTCTTATAAATAAAAAAAGTTTATTAAATCATTTAGACTTGAAAGAAGTCACAATAATCAATGCACTCAACAATTACAGCAAGTGCATCCTGTACACCACCAACCCAAATGGATTGATTCCGTATTTTATAAATAAAAATTAACATATTTACAGTGAGAAATAAAAGCATGGCATTAGGCAGTTAAATTAGCAGATTAACACAAATGCCTACCAGTTGATTTTTTTTTTTGAAAGTACAAATCTACAAGATTACATACGACACGTATGACTTCATTAAGTTTAAATTTTCAGAATCACAACATTTTTGTACATCATTTTGACTATGGCTCTTCCAACCACTGCCTATAAAACCCCCCATTTAATGGCAAAAAGCTCTTTTTCCTTCTCTACAGCTTCATCCGTACAAGATGCATTCCCTAAGATCTACTGTAGTGCAGAAATATGAAATGATTTCCTATAATGACAGGCTATGGACAGTGATAATATGTACAACTGTGGTACTTTTTTGCTTTAAAAATAGTGCAGATTCCCAGTTTACCCACCAGGGACAAAAATGGAGTCAAAGTTAATTTCAAAATCATCTTCATTTCACCAAAGAGCAAGTGATCCAGATAGACACTCACTAGGCTTAGAGACTGTAATGTGCTCTATAAAAATACAGTATTTTAATTCTATTTACATGTTACAGATCTCTCACTCACCCAGCAAGCTGACATTTACAAGCTTCAAAAAAAACCCAAGAAACCCCCCAAAAAAGGATAATGGAGCACAACATTGGCAAGCACAGCAGCTGGACCCGTCCACTTAGGAGAGCAAAGGTAAGAGAAATGGAATGTGAGAGGTTACTGGGCCTTGGGGGCTGTCAAAGTAAACCAAAATCAACACATCTTATACTTTAAACATGGCAAAAAGAGCTGAAGTAAACTATTCCCAAGATAAACATTCTGCATCATAGGATCCTTCTGCTGAACAATCCCTGTGAAACCTGCCGAGTGGAAGAAGTGATCCTGAGGATAGTTATTTGCTTGGTTGTCTGGAATGTTTATTTCCTGACAGACTCATTGTCCGTGACCTCTGCCTGAGCACGGGTTTGGGTGGGAGCTCCAAGTCTTCAAAGACAGGATTTTCTATGATTGCTGCAGCCTCTGGTCGTTCAGTGGGACTCGGAGAGAGCATGTCCTTCACCATGGTGTACTGCAAGAAAACACAACACAAATTACATGGACCAATCCAAAAACTCTTCCTCATTTCATGTCCTGGCTTCAGCTGTGGCTGTGTGAACAAGTGGAAAATAACCTCAGCTGCTTTCTGAGTTATTTGGATGTAAGTGCTTTGGCTCAGTACTTAGAACTGCACTAAGTATTTTAAAATGTATCACTGTGCATCTCTCAAAGTGTTTTTACTGTCAAGGACTGAAAACCAAATCGGACTCAAGGTCTAACAGAGTTATAAAAACTTCACATTATTCAAAAACCAAAAAAAGACACATAATTTGTAAGTAATTTTTAGCTTCACGTTTAAGCCATCACATGTTAAGCCACACTGATTTCTTCTTGTGGTAAATAAGAATTTTTGCTTTATATATACAAGTAGTTTGAATATTTGCTTCAAATTGAATCAGAATTAGTGTCCTGCTCCAGCTGAGCACAGCACAGCCCCTTCTCCCAGGCAGCCTTCAGCTGTAAAGCATGAAAGGCTGGTCTCATTTGGCCACTGCTCTGAAGCTACCTTGAACACCTGAGACAACCTCAGCTTTTTACTGGGGAGGTTTTGTACATCACCTCCTCTTTACCTGCAACCACTTTACCGACCTGACTAATGAGAACAGAGCACAATTTGCTTATGTGATTTCTCTCTTGGGAGGTCTAGTTCTGGAGAGGATCCCATGCAGCCATGGTGCTACCTAGAGCCTCTCCTTTACCTGCCTGAAACTCTGCACTTGCTCTTTGGGAATATGGATTTGTTGCAGGAAACCATGACAGGATGTATGTGAAATGAATCACTGTAAGTGACAAAGGGAAGGCAGGTAAAAATGTATTCTTGGAGGAAAACTGTGACAAAAGTGTCATCATGCCCATTATTGCAATGTCATAGCTTTGAAATGTAGAGAAGTACTGGGATAGAGAAATGCATCTTAATAACATGAAAGCAACCTGGTTTCTCCCTTCTTACCTGCAAAGCAATTGGAAAGCAAAGGAAAAAAAGCTATAATTATTAATGAAAAAGCTGTAATTAATAGCATTAGCTATACCTACCTCTTGTGCATATTTCTGAGTGAACAATGGTGGAAAGTTCAAATTTCTAACATCACTTAAGGTCTGCAAAAATATGAAAAACAACATGTAACTTTTCCAAAATATCATTCTTTAGTAATATCACCCTATCCTTAAAAAATATGCAAATTATGCAAAGAAAAGAAATCAGCCTGCTGGACATAAAACTATTTGAAGTGTTGCTTTAGTGGTTAAAAAATCACAACCTTGAACAGGTGAGTTGCTGCTTCCCTAGGTATTGAACCTGCAACAGGAGGAGTTGCACTACAAGAACTGTGATCTCTGCAGTTTTAAACAAAAAAAGAGTCAGATAAATAAACTTGTACTTTCTAACTTCAGCTGAACAAAATCAACAAATCTGTGCACCACCCACAACCCCCAGGATGGCCTGCACCAGTATTAAGACACACAAAATGACTGTCTCTGCATTACCAATGAAAGCACCAGTCTTGGTTTAACATTTAAGGAGGAATGAGAAGATTCATTAGCACTTTGGAAAGCAGTTGAGTATTTCTGTGCTTCTTCCATACAAAGCCACTGGCTCCATCTAGTGACAGTTTTTCCTATGTTCAGCCAAAACCACAGTATTTACCACTTCAATTTTTTTGGAAGGAACTCCTTTTACAACAGTTTGAGCACAAAATAGATTTAGTTCGAAAGTTAAATCAAAATTCACTTCACTATTATTCCACTGGAAGTATAAAGTGACCAGTTAATAGTGATGGGGAACAGCCAAACTCCTGTTCAAGAGAACTGAGTTTGATGACATTAAAACATTTCAGAAAACTTTTTTCCTTTTCTGTCAGTTCAGTCTGCATTTAGTGATCTGTTTTCCAGCATCTCATTTGGAAATAAATTGCACTGCTACTGACTAACTGCTCACAGCTTGAGACAGAGGCAGCTCTCACGCTCCACCTCTGGGGATTTTTCCAGCCAGTTGTCACAAATTCCTAGAATTTGCTGGGTTACTTGGTCAGGCAGAGCATGTTTTGCTTCAGCAAGCAGTGCTAATGTTTGGCTGATGCCAATGTAAACCTCAGTGTAACAACTCAGAAATAACTACTGAAGTAGCCAAACTCCAGAACCTGGCAATGGAAGGGCAGGAGTTTCTTTTTAGCAAAAAGAGTGAAATGACAGTGAAAAATCCTGGAAAGTCATGGCACTCTTTTAACACTGTCTTGAAGAAAAATTTGAATTAGATGGAATTTAGGTTTCATTCTGATTACTTGCTTTGCTTCTGTTTTTAGGACAGAAACTGGAAGGGGAAAGCCTGTAATCACTGCTGCAAGAGATCTGAGAATCCAGGATGGCTCCTTCCCGGGTATTTTGTTTCAGTAAAACTGATTTAGAGAAAGTAAAATTGGTTTAAATGCCAGGGGTTCAAATTAAACACCAAATCCTATTCTAGACTATGCTCTTTTGTGCCATGAAAAGCCAGAGCATTTTAGTCCAGAGAACACAACGAATGAAGTACTTGGTCAGGCTGCTGTTCAAGTTGTTTCTTTACCTCTCTGCTAAACCCACTCCACCTGAGAATATAACTTCCAAAGCACATTAAAATGATAAATACAAGTTTTAATGACTCTCTCTTTGCTGCACAGGTCACTGCTTGCCACAGAGGAGAGACCTTTCTGGCTGTTCTCCATGAAATTGTTCCTGAGCAAGATGGATCTGACATTTTAACAGCAAGCAAGAGCTGTAATGCACCATCAAACATCCCAAAGTCACATCTGGTGCAATGAATGTCATCAGTTATGGGAAGACTGTCCTTGAAGCTGAGCGACACTCACAGCTAAGACTCACTATAGGAAAAGGAACAGCCATTTTTCACCCAGTGCTCTGGGTGAAAAAGCACTGCAGATGCAAATGAAGGAAGAAATAATCAAAATGCACAGCGTGGTTCCAATTCTTGAATGAAAACCAAGCTGGTAGGCTTAAAGTCACAAGCTATATTTGTTGCTTGAGTTCTTGGATATCGTAGTTCAATAGTTTCTCTTACTTGGCTTGACAACAGAGGAGCTTTGTAAAGAAATTAAAGCCTCAATTCAACTGCACACATTAGGAAGACTGCAGTTTATTTTCAGTGATTCAGGGGGTCTGTACAAGGCTGATAAAGAAGTTGTGCTCCTAGCTGCAAGGCTCTTCTCCAAAGAAAACAGGACAGGAATCTCTTGCCAGTGACACACCAAGCAAAGAGCCGTTTTAAACAAGTGCTCAAATTGAAGTTAACCCAACACCACACATACCTTGACCCTCTCCATCTGTGTGCTGAAGGGGTAGAGCAGCTCAAAGAGAATCAGTCCCAGAGAAAAGATATCCACCTTGTGTGAATAGGTGTTGCCACAGATCTGAGAAGGCAAAATCAGGGTCAGGGCAATCAAGCTACTCACTGGATGCAATTACCTACAAAGTAAACAACAGCCTTGCAAGTCCACCTGTGGAAGTCACCAGCCCTGTGCAGAGCTGAAAGCTGCAGCCCAGGAATGTTGGCAAACTTCAGCAATGAGCACCAGGGGGCAAGGTCCTGATCCTCAGCTCCTCTGTGCTGCAAAGCAAAATGTTTCACCTTACTTAAACCTCATGCCACAAGAGTGTGTCCTTCCTCAGTTAAGTGGAATCTTTCCCAGTTACCTTCCTATACTGCATTAAAAGCAAGAAAAATGAATGCATCCAGTCTGAATAATTAGCCACTATTTTTGCTATAACAAATAGATATATTTAAATATTCATTCTGGAATTCAATTTGGCTCAAAATTCTATTCTGATGAGAAAGAATTTAAGTGACTTGATTGCAACAGTTTCCTAGGAGTGCCTGATCTTAGAGCTCCCAAAAATTCAGGGCTCTTCTGGGCACTGCCAAATACAGCTTTGGAGAAGAGAGCACAAACCTGTTCCGGGCTCATGTAGAGTTTGGTCCCTACTTGTCCTGTGTGCCTGGCATAAGCTGGCATTGGGGTCAGAACTGATTCCTCCTCCTCATCTTGGTCCATAGCAGTCACCAGTCCAAAATCCCCAACCTTTACTATGTCATCCATTGTGAAAAATATATTGGAAGGCTGAGAAAACAAAGAGATGAAAAGAAAATGTAAGTGACAAACAAGTGTCTGTGTTTCAGTGGTCACAACAGTCAGTTTTAATGCAGAAGCTGTCAGGGTTAAAAACACTCACTGATCTGCTGAAGGACAGCAGTTAAGAATTGTAACTATTGAGGAAAAAGGAATTACTCCTGCATTAACCACTGTCTCTTCCTGAAACTCAGATTGCTCATTTCTTATCATTCAGCAGAGGTTTACCAGCAGCACACAGGTCTGCTGAGGAACATACACAGAGTCAACACTGCTGGGAACAGCACAGCTAAGTTATCCAGCTCCCCGTCACATGACACTTGAACACCACATGCTGCAGTTCCAGCTCCTGGCCTTTTATATTTTAATCTCTAAGTGTTAAAGTAATTTGCTGTATTATTAACCAGCACACAGCCCATCATCTTAGTGTTAAATTAAATGGGAACAAGGTCTGCTTTTCAGTGTAACTGGGCAGTTTAACAGGGGAACAGCTGTTTGCGTAACAGAATTAAAAGTTTATTTTTGATGGAAGCTTAAGAACTTTGCAATTCATAAAGGCAGCAACAGTGATGATCTGTCCAAACTCTCCTTTAGCTTGTTTGCCACACCATCCTTGGCTCAGCCTACTGATAAGAGACTGATCAGATATGTCCCCTTGCCAGTGGTGTACATCCCAAACAGTTTATCAAGAAATTTGTTTCCTGGCTGATAGAAGAGCACCCACCAAAAGAATGATTACTCCCTTGAAATATAACCACTCCAGCTGGGTTACAAATACAGACACAGAGTTCTGGGGGAAGAACAGACTGATCCTGCAAGGGGAAAGGAAGCAGGAGGATGCTGTACAGGGCCAAGCTGTGAACAGGCAGGTGATGCTGGGCAAGCTCCTCTCAGAGCTCCTGGACCCTGGAGGCTGGGAGAACAGGGTCTGTGCTTTGCTGACATAAGCTCTGCAACAGGAGCAGGCAGACAGACAGAAGGCAATATTCTTCCACAAGATAAGGGACCAGAAAGCTGACCTATTTCAAAGTCCATCTGACTTCCTCAGTTAAAGACAAATCCACTGTGTGCAGGAGAAACAAGACAGAGAAAAGGATTCTTGGTGTTTTTTTTTATTTTTGTTTTGTTTTTTTTTTTTTAGGCAGTAGGCAGCTCTGAGGGAAGCACTAGGGAAAGAGTTCCATGGGGCCCACATCTTGCCTCTGAAGCTGCCTTCTGAGTCAGGTTTTATTTCCCACTGTACTTCCCTGTAATGAGTGTCCAGCCCTTTGGAGTCACTGTGCATTCAGGGCACAAAAGCCACTGCCCTGGAAACCCACGGTGTCTCCAGGCTCTGGCTGAAGCATTTACAGAGCACCCAGCCCTCAGTGCACACCCACATGGTAAAAAAAGTCTTGATATCAGAATTTTAATGCTCAAGGAACAAACATCTCCATTAGGAGTTTGTATCCCATTGCCTTGATCTCCATTCAACAAACATGCAAGTCAAGATTTGTCTTGCTTCCTGGGGAAAAACTCCTTGTAACAGAAAGTTTATTTCAATACTGCTCTGGCTGGACACAGACTGTCTCTGAACAGGCTGGCACATAGTTTCTACAAATAAGGGGAATGGACTCTCTGCTACTGCAAAATACCAGCAAAAATAAACCATCAAGATCACATTTGGGAGAAGAAAAAGCCTAAGGCAGAAGCACACAGTTTTGATTTAAATAATCAGAAGAGTATAATCAAATAGTTTAGTTATCTTGCCACCTGCACAAAGAAATTTCTCTCCATATTCTTCAGCCAGAATAAGAATTCTCAGTTTTTCACAGACATGAATAAGCTTCTCACACATTTGGAATACTCTGTTTAATTCAATTAATGCTGCAAAATGTATCCAAGACTGTTCCTGCAGCTCTGTGAAACTGATAATTTCTTTTGAGCCGCCAAGCATGACCGACAGCTTATCCTAGGAGTAACAGTAAATTCACTTGACAGACAGACTTTTGTTTCTGCACTTCATTTTCTTCAAAAGAATTTGAACTCTGACCTCTTCACTTGCCCACATAAATTCCTGCCATCTTGTCACTAAGTATGTCTGATTAGCAGGAGCCTAACTAATGCATTTTTAATGTGCACTGTTAATTTAAATATTTAGATTACTTCTTGGATCGTTTAATATGCCCACATAGAAATTTATTTTCTCATAGATCTACCAGCTTTTGTTGGTGCCAATGGGAGCAAGAACTGGCCTCTGCTGTCACTGAGCTCTGCCTGTAGCTAAGCCAAAGCAACTTTCCAGGTTATTCACCTGTTAGTGCTGGCACCAACTCAGGGCTGCATGACCAATCTCTTGGACAAATTACAAAATTAGATGAGTTCTCTTCCTAGGAGCTTCTGAAAAGTACAGAAAATAATTAAATAAACTGGCTGTTGTTTTGACCAAATTAACACACAGCAGACAAATAAACTTTGGGATCCAAGAATAACATCTATACAAGCATAGAAAGTTTCCTGAAGGAGGAAGTTGCTCATTCAGGGAGACCATTTCCAAGTTGGTTATACCAAGTAAACAAAATTAAATCTCTTGTTCAAACTGTTGCCAGCACTGAACTTTTAAGATGTTCCAACAAAACACTCCACACCTGCTGATTAAGACCAACACAGTTTTAAGTGAAGATCTACCTAAGGTTTACTGAACAGTGAGCTCAGTGAAGACTGCAGAGGGCTACAACTGACAGCATTGTTAAGAAAGGTTATTAATTAACATGTCTAGCAATATATTAGTACAGAGATTTAATTACTTTTATGGTCAGCTTCTCAAGCACTGAAGATTTGTCAGATAGCTGGTTCAAGGTAATTGCCTAATGCTGATGGGAAAAGAAAATACTTGGAAGGGCTCACAAGTTTTTATAACTGACATATCCAATGAGGATTATTGAATTTGAACCTCCTTTTACTACCACATCTGAGATGGCATTTTTTAGCTTTTGCTTCTGCTGATACCAAATTACCATCTGAGAAGACACAATCATTTCAGTAATTACTCCTCTGAGGCCGGGTATTAATGCCTCCTCAAACAAGCAAAGAGAAACAGAACTGTCCACATTTGGCAAAAGGGATCCATTTCTCAGAGCTTGGCCAAATAAAACTAACTTCAGCTGGGCTCTTCAATTAGGTTTGTTTATTTGGTAACACATACTGACACTTCCAGGGCTTTAAGCTGCAGCAAAATTAGGCACTAGCATAGGAGGATCATGAACAAAATGGAAGAAAAGGTACAAGTTACTCCTGACTTCAGTTACACTAAACACCAGAGGTGCAAAGCACCTTTCCCACTCCTCACTGTATGGATGCTGTGAGACATTAAAAATACTTCAGAATTACTAATACTAAGAATCCTTCAGAAAGCTTCATTGTGATTGCTGGCATTGGCTCACAATGCTGCTCCAGGACAGTTTACATTTCAATTCCAGAGTAGTAATACTTAATTTTTACTTTCTCTAACCAAGAGTAACACTGCTCCTTTTAGGTTGTATTGCTATAGAAAGAAGGAAAATGCCAGAATTAGAATCACAGAATTATTTAGGTTGGAAAAGACTTTTAAGATCACGTCCATCTGCAAGCTCCACACTGCCAATCATCTGTTTCACTTGGAACAGTAGAACAGGATCCAAAATAGCTTTGTCACACAGCTCAGCACTGAATAACCTAGTACAAAGAACAAGAATCAAAAATACCATAGGACAAATGCCACTGATCTGTGCCAGGTACAAGAAGCCTTGCTGTAAGAAAGGCTGTAATTGCAGTAAGAAGTGATGAATGTTTATTTCTTGGAGCACTGCACCTCCAGATGATTGTACAGCCATTAATTCAGCTTTTTTAACACCCATGCTGAGGTCACTGAGAGGAGTCAGCTATTTTGGCAGGCTGTGTCTCCAGTGCCACCCTCCTCCCACATGCAGCAACCTATGGATACAAACCTTGAGATCTCTGTGCATTAATCCTTTGCTATGCAGAAAGTCAACAGCTTCAGCAATCTGCAGAAAGATCTGCAGACACTCTGTCCTTTCCCTCTCCTCTATGGAGCATCTTCTGCTCATCCAGTCCTTGAGGTTCTCTTTCCGGCAGAGCTGCATCTGGATGTACAGATACACCTTTGGAGAGGTGGGTTTGACTTTTTCTGCAGTGTTTTTAGAAAGGTCCAGGCTTAAACTTGTTGGCCTTGGAGGAGAAACAGAGAGGGGACTTCCTGAAGCAGATTTCTTGTCACCAGATTCCTTTGTACTTTTCCCTTTATCCTCAGAAGGACTCTCACTATGTGAAACATCAACTTTATCTTCCTTACTAGAGGCATTTCCACAGCCAGAATCCTCAAACACAATAGAGGAGGAGGTCCCTTCCTTCAGATGTACAACAGGAACAGCTGAAGAACAAATTTCCAAGGAGGGCCCCAGCTCATTACTGTTGATAGTACTGTCTTCTACATCACAGCCTGTAAGGACACTGTCCTGAAGGTTTAACAGTGGATCTTCTGAGTGCTGCAAGTCCCTGTTGTCTGTGCCAGAAAATTCCAGAGGGGAAAACTGGCTTCCAGATGAATCTGACCGACCACAGGGTATCCCCACAGACCTCACCCTCTCAGCTGAATTTGCAGTAACTTCAATGTGTTCCTTTGTTGAAAATGGCTCTGTTGTGATCTTAAATGATGGGACATCCATTGGGCTGGGAGAACTGAGAGGCCAATCAGTGCTGGAAGACAAAGTTGAGAGATCAATTTTAGTAGATTCCAATAATTCCACTAGAAATGCACTTCCAAAAGTCCAGATTTTAACAACTACAGCTACCCCTGACACATGTGTTGTACTGCAACAAGGAATGACTGACTACACGAGTGTAGGAATCACTAATAACCAGGATTTAGCATCTGTTTCTTAGAAAGGATAATGTTTTCTCACTGAGACAAAAGTGTTGATAAAGGAATATTTAACAAGCTCCACTGCCTGGATTCCTAATGTGCAATCAGGCTCGTCTTCAGTTTGAAAAAATCCAGCCCTTTGGAACATGCACTGCAAGGACTATTTAAAGTGCCTTGGAAGAATTACAGCTGTGAAATGTTAATTTGATGCCTGAAATATAAAGGTCACTGTATTCTAAAAATTGTGAGGCATGTTAAGAGGATATTATGAAAACACCCAGCAGTCTTGTATTAGGCCTCAATCTGTAAATGCCAACCTACATCTACTTTTTCCTCTCTCTTCACATTCTCTAACTCCTTTATCTAACTTTCCATTTTTAACTTACTTCTACCAAGCTTCACAAATCGCCAGTCAGATGATCCCTCACGTATTTCTGCTGAAATAAGTTCACTGAATTCTTGGGAGTATTGTATCAGGTCCATCTAACGCAGGACAATGAAGAGGAAGAAAGCAGTAGAAAGGAACAAAGAAGGCAGAGATGCCAAGGTTTGAAACTGAATCATAGTAGCAATGCTCCAACCTTCCAATCACCACAAGATTCAGTTACACAAGTTCAATTAAGAACCATGTGATGTTTCCTAAGCTGAAGGAAGGACCTTAACAAAAGAAAGGACCTATAAATGAAGACCCTTATGCAGAAGGGTGATATATTTTTACCTGTTCAATTGAAAAGTTGGCAGGCTAAGTTAACAATCTCTCTCCTAGATAGTCTCTCCATCTTCCTGGATCCTCTACCAGTTTTCTGGTTCTCTTGACACACAATCTCAAATTCAATTGTTAAAAAGAGCCCCATGAGTTACCTTTCATCTTTTAACCACTGCTCATCCATCTTTTCCTGCCACCTCTCAGGGGGAGCTTCCAGCCATGCATTGAAATACCGAACAATCCCTGGATGCTCGAGCTTAGCCAAAGCCTTCACCTCCCTCATCACCTTTTCACGAGCCAGCTCCCTATGGTTTGGGGTGAGGAGAAAGAGACATGGTCACAAAAAACAACAGCACAGCACAATAATGTCTGCAAAGCCATTTAATCAAAGCGAAGTATACACCAGGCCAGTAGCACTGCTTTTCATATCAGAACAAAAATATGTCTTAAATTCCCCAGAGTAACTCCTTTATAGCTTAGAAGTGTGGAGGAGCAGAATGTGCTCATAATGGCTCAATATTTAGTCTTCCATTTTCACACAATTACAGGTAGCAAAAACAAGAAGAAAAAGTTCATCTTCCTCTCAACTGTTCTCAAGGACAGAAAAAAAGATTTTAAACAGCAATATTCTACAGGGATGTAGAAGACACTGACACACAAAAGACAGACAGCAATACCTTAGAATTTGTTTTTTTAATTGGCAATAGGTAAGGAGATTGCATAAGGACTATTTCTGTTCTGTGGACAGGAAAGCAGGCAGCCTCCTGTCTTACTGAAGGAATTTATCTCTTTTCCTAAGTCGGTAACTGGATCAAATAAAGTCTGATGGTTTTATTTAATAGCTTTGAATATGTTTGGAAAAGAAGAATTTAGGCTACCTTAAATCTCTGAACAAAACCTTTAACCTTAAATAGTCACACTTATTTACCACATTCAAAAAAATAGTAATTCTAGATTTCATAGCTTTACCCCCTCCCTCTTGCTGTTCTAACTTGAGATTTCCAGAAGCAGTGTCTCCCATCTCCCACTAAAAGGAAGTGCTGCAAGCTCTGGGTAGGGTAATTCAGCAGCATGGCTTGACCACCTATGACTGAGAGAAAAGGTAGGGGTTGTGGGACCAGAAAATGAAACAAATGGGCAAATGGTGTCAAAAAAGTAGGTGAGGGAGAGAGAAAAGAAAGAGAAGGTGGAATTGAAAAGGAAAGGAGAGGAAGGAGAGAAGCACATTAACAGCACTACAGTAAGTGGTCCTGTTAGCAAAGGCTCCATTCATCAAGGAAATCCCCATGGAGCAGCTTCCTCACAAAGGGATCTGCTATGCAAGTGTTTTAGCCAAGCAGGCCACCTCTGCTGGGACTGCATATGCCAAGCTCTCCGTGCCAAAACTAAGTCAGCCCCCCGTTAAAAAGGATGTCATTCATGCTAATGAAATATCTGGGAAATCAGTTCAGGAGCAGATGGCTCTGTGTAGGATGGGATCCCACCACTCATTCATCATTCTGTGTCCCAACAAACCCATTCAATACCTGTTGGGCAACCGGATCCTCTTGATGGCATAGTTGCAGTCATCTACTTTATTTCTGGCTTCAAAAACCACTCCAAAACCTCCACGACCCAGACACTGAATAGGTTCAAAATCTGTCAGATATCTGGGAACAGAGGGGTGTGAGGAAGGGACAGAAGAAGGGAGGGAGGACAGAGGAGAAAAATGCATTAGTATAAACAGAAAAATAAAGTCATTTATGATCATGACTGAAGTAGTTCTGTACAGGCAAAACATGCTGAAGGACTTGCAGAATTTCTTATTTTTCCCTGCTCACCCATTGTGAGCAATTCCCTATCTATGAAATGGACAGCTGGTAAACATGTATTTATGCAGAGCCTATCACAGGCCAGCAGGATTCATTCTGCATGCACTGGACAAAGTGAAGAGGTTTTTCAGAATACCAGGCTGCATGCCTACTGGATCCTGAGCATATAGCCCACGTTTCTACAGCTGAGTATTTTCTAAATCATAATTTACCTTTAATCCTACCCCAAATAACTGTTTCTGCAACTAGTCCTTCTAAACATTGCATCCAAAACATAACTTTTCCTTAACAGCACTACTTTCTTACTCTTCCTCATTTTAAACACTCCAGTTTTTACTTTCATTGAGTTACAAATGCACAGGAAATGGTCACATTTGCTCTGGAGCATAGTGACATGCTCCTATTAAGCCTTCTGTCTTAACCAACTCCTTTGTAAAACCAATAAAGGTTTTATTTCAAATGCAGACTGCTTATTCTGCAGAGTATATAAAATGTCATCTGTTTCCACCTGCAACTGCCCTTCTCTGCCTTACACCATAAACACAGGAACAGATGGAGTAAACACTGATTAAGATCTACAAGGATCAACCTTCCCATTTTGCTTATCAGCAAGAAGTATGAGAGCAATACTTCTGATCACATGTAACCTGTCGACTGTCTGGAATTTCTGAGACTAATCATAACTGCAATGTCCTGTGAGTAATGGGGTCACAGAGTCCTTGGTGCCAGCTGCTGATTATCCTGCAAGTCAGAGGACTGGGAGTTCCTAGGTAAGAACAGGTGAATACCTACTCTTTCTATCTCCAGATAGTATTAGCAGCCACACTGATTAAACACCCTGTTTGTGTTGTGTTGAACAGACCTCACCTTGACACATATCCAGAGTTCTTGGCATCACTCCAGCTGTTGTCTTTAATGTCTCCACAAGTGGGCTCATACTTACAATCAGTCTGACACTGTGTTTCAGACTCCTTCCGCAGCTAACAAGGATTTCCAAAACAAGAACAAAACAAACAAACAAACAAAATCAACTCCTTGAGTGCCTGAGACTGGTTTGTACCCTAGATATGGCATTAAATAAACATCTCCAGACACATCAGAAGCAGTTTAATCTGCTTGCTGAAGCAGTTAAGCAAATTGTGTGCGGCAGCTGGCAGCCTTCACACACAGATGAAACAATAAATTTAGGCTTTTGATTTTGTTATCTCATTAGTTATTAACTTATTAATATTACTCATTGCAAGTGCAAACTGAAAGAAACAGCTAAAAGAATTCCTTCTGTATTTGGGATTCAGAAGCAAATACTTACTCTGCTGTAAGGGTGGGGATGGAAGAGTTTGCGCACAATAAAGGTCGTGGCCACGATACAAAATACAATGGTGCCAACAATCTCCTTCCACCAGTGAAGCAGAAGAACAGGATCCTTTTTGCGAATGTTCTTGTAACTCATGTCATCAAAAAATCTAACTGTGATCTGGTTGCTACGTTTATTTCTCTCCCTCTTGTAGTAGGGCAAGTAATAACCATTATCTGTGTATAAAGCACACGAGGAGAACACAGATTTACTTGCAGGTACCTACTTAACAACTCTAGCTTCTCATTAATGGGTCTCCTCAACAGACATTGGGTGCTTTTATTTCCATGCCCCATGATTTTAAATGGCACCTGAGCAAACTCAGTTAATTAAGGTTGTGGACAGCAACTAGGTCTCCCTAGCTTTAAACCAGAATATCTTCCATATGGAAAACTTGTGACAACCATCCTGAGTCTCCAGCACTGTTAGTAAATTCTGAAAAAATAATTTCCAAGATTTTTCCACTCCAAACAACTCTCAGTGGCAACAGCAGCACACACAACAGCTCTTTAGCAGCAATTCTTGGCACTTTGTTGTGCTTTATGTGGCACTAATTCTTCCTACATCATAATCTGGAAATCCTGGTTTAGGCAATAATTTCCTAATATTTCCATTAAATAAATTACACATGGTCATTTATTGAAATTCACAGATAATAAAACCTGGGTACTTGAAACACTTCAAAGTCTGTAAGTTCACCTACCATATGGGTACTGCAGAACTGACAGTGCTCCATTGCTGTATTCCTCATGAGAATACTTGTCATTGCTGAGACACTTATCAAACTCATCAGAGCCCACCAACACTGGAGTCCTGGAACAAAACTCTAAACACAGAAAAGAAAAGATTTTCTGAGCTTTATTTCAAGTACAGACTGCTTATTCTGCAAAGTGCATAAAATGTGAATTGTTTGTAAAATTCTATTCTCATATTAATTAAAAGAGAACTCTAATTGCATAATCTTACAACATTGAATCAGGCCATGAGAAGTAAACTTCGTAGAAGGAAACATTAAGAAAGGTACTTTAAGGTAATAGTTACTTAATAATTCTCCCTGTTTACAAGTCAATTCACTCATATTCACATCACTGCAAAAAACTTCTTCCTCTTTTTGTTGAAAAATTTGATTAAGACCCAACACTTCATTACTAACAAAGACAAATCCATACTGAAAGAAAACAGACATTCAACACCTAATTAGAAAAAGATAAACACTTAAAAAACCACACAGATATTCCTGAAGTAGTTTACAGTGGGAGACATCAGACTAGTTTGAAACATACTGGAAATCAGAAAGATGTCCTGTCTTTTCTGAGGTAATAAATGAAACTCTGAATTGTTACTTACGGATTAAAGGTTTCCATTTGATTTTGGGAAGAGGAATAATTGCATTATCGTTCCTGGATTCCAGAGCCTTTGGGTTGGTTGGGAATTTCTCAAAAATTCTGACTGATGATTGAAGATACAACTGGCCCCTGAACATACCTAAGTAATACACAAGGAAGAATATTAGTCTTCAGATTTGGGTCTCTTCACCCCTGGAATAAAACTGCCTACTCAAAATACATGCTTAAAAACATTTTTGAAAATATTCCTTCATATTCTGAGAACCTGAGATACTGACTCTGATTGATAGGCTGGATTAATTCAGTTAGTATCTTCCCTCTGTTCTAGGAAAGCAAGAGTTCAGGACATCTCATTTCTACTGCTGGAAAGTTGATGCTACAGCAAAATGCCAGCAATTTTTAAGAGCTGTAATGGAGTTTGGGATTTGCAGAAGTAAGACCTCATTCAAACTTTCTATCCTTGTTAATGCTGCACAAAGCAGCCACTGCCAGGAAGGCTGGAACAATCTGGCTTCTTCCTAGTGCTACTCTTTATCTGTTATTCTAACCATTGACTGGAAAGCTACAAGGTGTAAAGACTTAGAGAAAAAGGCTAAGGCAAACCAATTCTTAGAAAACTAAAGCACATTTACATCCCAGAGACAGACAGCTGAGGAGGAGGACCTCGAGCTACTCTATTTCCAATTGTCACAAACCACATCCAATGAATCCTGACAGCTGGATGAAAACTAAGGTATGTAAAAACTTATCTGAATTTTCTTCACATAAGTTACTGCAATCAGTGTACAAATTAATGGGCAATGAGGCTGCTTTGTTAGCTGTCAACCTATCTTGTAAAGGTTCAAGACTTTTAGTCGTCTCCAATGTACTGAAACTACAAAGCAATGAGCATTTCAGAATCAAAATGGAAAAGATTCATGGGTTTGAAATCTACCAGTACAAAAGGATTTGCTTTACTACAACCTCAACAAAGAAATGAATAATGTTTACTACAGAAAATGCTGCAGTTGGTGTCTCACCCAAATAGACACTGGATTCTGTGGCCCCTCTGGCAGCTTCCACAAGATCTTCTTCATCTTCCAGTACCTCATTATTTGTTGTGTAACTCGTGTCATCAAACAGACTGATTGGAATTACTTTGCCATCCTTAAGCAGCCATGCAGAAGCAATTGGAGTGCAAAACTGAAGGGGAGAGAGGTAATTGGAAAATGAATGTTGTATTAATGAGCTATTAAATAAGAATAATAAAAAACAAAGTGCTTAAATTTCTTGTTTAAATTTTTGTAACAGATGCAGCAGCTCAAAGTCAGAACTTCAGTTAAAAAATCACAAGCAGATGTGTGCTCCTTTACAAAGACAGTGCCTGAAACCAAAGATGAAAGGCATCTTCAAAATGTCTGCTTTTGTGATATGTAATATTCTGTCTTTCCCCCTACCTGGTATTCCCATTCCAGATGTCCTCCTCGTCTGTTAAAAGCCATCACCTTCCAGTCAGCCACAGAGACCTTTATCACCGTGTCTTTCATCATAGCTTCCTGCTCATCCACATCTGAAATAATTTTTGTTTCTTCTTTGTTCATAGTTGATTTAAAATTGCTCTCAATGTATCCTGCTCTAGTTTCAATATCTGGGACATAGCGCAGCTCAAAGTGACCAACACTGAAATTCCACCTCAAAGAAAAAGAGAAAACCTTTGTAGAAATAGCTTTTATATTCCAAGGAAGTCCCAAGTCCTCTGTGCAGAGGATTTCTAAACTGAACTACCTATATTTGGCCCATATCTTCCAAGTAAACTCTTCGACTGTCAAATGAACAGAACTGTACCAGGAGGGGAGTGCTAATCCAGAACACAAATCAAACAAGCTGAGAAATGGTGTCCAACATGATGGGTGAACTGATAAAAAAGCTAGTAAACAGGGCCAATGGCATGAAAGATTCAGTGTATGAAGGGGGAAATTAAAATCATCAAGCACTACAGCTGGGTCTACTCAGTAAGAAAACATTCTCTTGGCTGGTTAAAGCAGTAAGTACAAAGCTATTAGGAAGCAGCATTCTAACAAACCATTTTTTTCTTCACTGCTTAAGTGGCTTTAATTGGAAATATAAGATTCTTCAAACTGAGAAAGAGACAATACTTTTTTTTGTTTACCCCTCCTACAACCTAACACAGATCCCTTGACAAGTACTTCATGAAACCAGGACTGCTCCTGTCCCATAGGTTAACACCAAAAAAGGACAAATGTATAATGAAATATGTAAGAAACACAATTTTCTTGCATAGCAAAAAACTCTTCAATTCCTACAAACCTACAGATGAGAAGAGCATGGCATGTTTATGTCTTGGACAGCATGAAGGGGTAAATATTTCCTAAACAGTATATTTGGGTACCTAAAGCTTCTTGTCAGTCTGGCAACCATCAGGAGCCCAAACGGGCTCTTTAGAGAATTCACACCCCTCTGGTAAAAGTTTGGCATATTTTATACACTCAGTCGATTTATTAAAGATGTTATGTTCTCTGGATTAAAACCCCAGATGTTTCCTACCCATTCCATGTCAGCAGGAAAGCACCTCTGTTTCTCAGCAGAAAGACAGGAGGATTCTGGGACACAAGACTAACTACTATGGTTCTGACATACCTCTCCTGGCTAATATCTGTCTCCAAGAAACACAGAAACCAAGATTTATCCTCTCAGACATCTGATCTGTTAATCTACTGAGTTCTCATTAGGCTCTCTCTGATAGGCTACAAATTCACAACCTGTCACACCGTGCTGCAAACAGAAGAGGGAGCAGGGGAACAGGGAATGACTGGTTCTCCACTATGTTGCTGGGCAGTTATTTGTATCTATGTACAGAACGCAGCTTTTTAAGTCTGTGATCTGTGGTTTATGAAGTGGGTTAGTTTTTTTTTTTTTTTCCAGAAAATATATGTCTGTAATTTTACAGAAATCTTGACTTCAATGTGACAGTGTTAGAAAAATCACAGCTTGAACCAGTTTCTACAGCTTAGAAAGAACAGACCACCTACATTATAGAATGAACAACACATATTTAAGAATGATTTAAAATATCAACTTAAAATGAAAGCTTAAGACATCATGTATAAACCCCTCCCCAGTGACAGTTACCATTAGTAGGTAAAGAACCCTAAAGTGAGTAGATTATAAGAAGACTTTTAAACTGTCTCCTCACGTACAAAAGCAACAGTCAGAGCAAACATTATCGCGACATCGCCTTGTGCAGCAGCGCAGCGACAAACTCTTCTGAGGTGAGCAAGGACGAGGGAAGCAACTGTGATGTAACTCCTATCTTTGCTGTCTCCCCTCTCTGTGGGAGCAGTCAGAACAGCTGTCAGACTCACTTCTCATTGCCGCTGCGTGGCCCCACAGCTCGGACGGTTTTCTGGGTGCGGTGCAGCAGCAGCGTCTCCTCCTGCTCCGCCTCCTCATCGTCCCAGCGGCGGCAGCCCACGGCCGAGCAGATGTACTTCACCTGAGGGACAACAGGCTCGCATGTGCCACTTCAAAACAAATATAATCAACAGCAGTACTCAAAGCTAACAACCCTTTCAGCCTGCTCTTGGCTGGCAGGCAGTTTGGAACTCCGTGACTTTAGATGTTGGACTGGAGGGATGTTGAAAAGGCTGGTTTAAGAGATAACGGCTTTTCAGAAGGAAAGCTTCCAAAGGATTCTAGAAAGTTTACAGTCTGTGGTATTTTGACTACCATTTGACTACATTTTTCATGTACTTCTAACACAAAGAAATCTGAGCTCTCTCTTTTCCCACTATTTCTACGGACATCAAAAGAACATTCCTGCAAGACCCACAGCAAAATTCTGCTTCCATGTCATATTTGTCTCAGCAAACTCTTATCAGCTTCAAATGAAGTACCATTGATTTATATAAAATAGCACAAATCCTTCCTCCTTTGCCTTGCCAGCTATTAAAAGGAAAAAAAAAAAAGTAATGAACTCTCAAGTCACACAGTTTCCAACAGTCCCAATCTCAAACAGAATTTGCATTATATGGGCAATGCCAGAGAGATAAAACTGCCCAAACTCTTAGGAACAAAGAGTCAGGCACTATGTCCTCTAAGAGGCAGCTCTGCTACTGTGAGTGTAAGCCAGGAATCAAAACAGAAATGAAAATTTCCTCTTCTGAGCACTGGAGGAGGAGGAGCCTGTTGGTGCACAGAGCCCTCTGCTATCAGTGAGGAAATCAAAAGGAATTCATGAACTCTGGTTTGGGGTCTGTGCTCTTTATCAATACTGATGATTCCACACCAAACCACAGAAGTGTTCCACATTCAAATGTATGGTGAAAATAAAAAAAAACAAAACACCCTGATTTTGTTGAAAACAAACACTGGGAACTTTAAATTTTTTTTACTGAATCTATTTTTAAACTTGTTTTAAAAATGCAATGTTTCTGAATCACCAAATGTCTGTTCTTCACTACACAAAGTATCAACAAGCACTTCAATGACATCTGACATTTAACTTTTAAATATGACTTTAAAATATAAGAACTTCTGATAGTAAACACACTGACAACAACTAGAAGTCCTTAACTTTTGCATATGTTGAATTTTTTCTGTTCTCATTAGTTTTGAAAAATCTGAAATTAGTTATAAAAAAGGTGTCACCTAAAGCATTAATTGATACACAGTGAGCTGAACTGCAAAGTCTACTTCAAGCAGAGCCAGATGATAAAGCTGAACTCCTCCCACAGCAGGGGTCACCCCTCTCATCCTCTCACTACGCTCTGGTGACAAACCCTCAGTCCCTTCTCCTGTGCTGCCTCTGGCTCTCCCTGATCCCCTGCTACAGCTAACCCAGCACAAAACTAATCCAGTAAGAAGTGCACAGCGCTCTGCTGGGTTAACAAATGGTGAGACAGAGGTTAAAGCCAGCACAGGGGGCAGAGCAGGAGCACCCAGGCAGGAGGAGATGGCAGTGCCACGCCACCCACTGCAGCCCACGCAGCTCAGGTTCTGCCCTTTCGTGCCCCGCAGTCAAACGCCTGAGCTGCAGCACAACTTAAACCCCAGGAGTTACCCGTCTGCAAGGCAGAGCTCGAAACACACAGACACAAAACACCTTTTCAGGCTCTTACCTTCCCTGAATAGGAGCTCAGCCCGTAGGTGGTCAAAGACTTTCCCCCAACTAAGACAACGTCCTCGCCGAATTTGTAGGATGACTCCAGAAGAGATTCGACCGTGAAAGGAACGGCTTCCATGCTCTCTCGATCCCGATCCCACTGGAACAGGTCCCCATCCAAGGAAGGGATAATAATCTTGTTTCCAAACACCTAAAATAATTGAGTTCAAGGTTAGCTGTGATTTAACCATAATTTTATCAAAACACACAGACCACAAATGGCAAGAGAAATTCTGTACAAGCAAGTCCAGTGCATTATGCTCCCGTGTTCTAATGGTTTTGTATCTCAGAGTCCTATTTTTCAAAGTTATACTGAAGACTGAAAACTTTCAGAAACAAAATCAAATCTATATTTCACTATTCTTAGTTAAAAAACAGTTCAGTGCATGACACTTCTTCAGAACATTTGAAAGCTCGATGAGTTGACAGGTTTCATCCAAAACTGCAGAAAATATGATGCGGGTAGAAGCATTCTCCAAGAGACAGGGACTGGTTAAAGTGCAAAGTTTTGCAGATTATTTGTGATAGTTTCAAGATAGAGTAATTTTAAAAGTAAAACTGAGGCTGTTTTCACGATTAATGTCTGTTCCAGAATATCCAACTTCCTGTAAAGCAGAGAGCAACTATCACTGAGATGAGAGCTCACATTTCACCTTTGCCTCTCCAGACAATTTAATCTGACTTCTCAGAATTCCTATCTTTAAACACACTGTTCCTTTAAAAACTGCCTGGTTCTTCCCTAAAAACACAAGTAAGAAAAAAAAAATCTTCACCAGGCTACAATATTTCATCCATTACAGAGAGATTTTCAAGGAGATCCTGGTTTGGAAGTATGAGTCATTGTCAGCGAGTACTAAGGGACTTATTAAGAAACTCATTATCAGCATGATGGACCATAACTAATGCTGTGGAGCCACAGTGGCTGTGCCCATCAAGAACAGTGAGAAACTGTAATCCACATAATCTTAGCTTCTGAGGATATGGATTAACATGGGAGGTTTTAGTGCTTTTGCAGAACCTCTGTCCATCTGGGCAGTACCCTACAACATAATTACATTAAATTCAGATACTTGACACATTAGGAATTAAAGACTGCTTCTGGTACACATGTATTAGTCACTTGGAGAAAAAGATTCCTGCT
This sequence comes from Phainopepla nitens, assembly GCA_013400175.1. Classification (NCBI taxonomy): domain Eukaryota; kingdom Metazoa; phylum Chordata; class Aves; order Passeriformes; family Bombycillidae; genus Phainopepla; species Phainopepla nitens. Next base: position 20,021 of record VXBQ01015647.1, on the reverse strand, counting down.
CAGACTCTAAGGCACAGATGTGTATTAAAAAGTGGTACAAAAGATGCAGAAGGCTTCTTGATGTTATTATTGCTGGAGACACTGTGAGGATCTGAAACCACATCTTCTGCATGATTCAAATTCCATATAACATGGAACTTTTTATTCCTCTAACTGGGTCAGAGTCGAGCAAGCAGCAGTAAGCAAAGCTGGGATTCACCTGAACGGGGAGGGAAAGACAGATGTTGTAGATGTGTGCATGTCATGACTAATACCTCCTCAGACACTGTTCAACACATCTCATTTAAAGAGAAAATTCAGGTGAATTACCTCACACTGCTGGTATTTACTACCCCTAAAGGATCCAACACTGATGCTTTCCAGCTTTGAAAAGCCTCATGATGACAGACAATTGAAATAAAAACTCCTTTCAGGAGCACAATGTGTAATTGAACAGATGATAAAAATAAACCCCTGAGATTAGCTGTGAAGCTCTCTACAAAGCAAAACTAGGTGTGTGTTCTTTCCCTCTCATATATTTACCTTATGGCAATAAAGGCCAAACACCCTGGAAAAGACACTGCATGTGAAACACAAATGTCGCATTATGGCCTACTATTGGGGAGGAAAAATAAACACACACAGCCCTAAACACACACACAGAAATAAACCAACAAAAAAGCAAATATTCCGGTGGGGAGTGGGGGGTGTCATTTGTAGAGATCACCTGATTGGTGGACAAATAAAACAAATAAGGTTTATATAAACATTCACATTCAAGAGTAACCTTGTGGTCTTGAGAAACAAAAGACTGGGAAGACCTGGAAAATACCTTTTTAAAATCAAAATGTCAGTGCCAAAATTGCAGCGGTAACCATGGTGGAAGTACCTTGTTAAAACATTCAACACAGAGGAGTAATACCACAAAATGTTTCTGTAATATATTCTTTCAGAAGTCCATAATAATTCTGATGACAACTTTCAGCCTGTGCAGTTGTTACTTTGCTGCTCTGAACAAATCCTCTGAATGGATCTGCACATGATCCATACAAATGCAAGTAGTCTGAAGGCCCATGGCAGATCCTCTGCTCCAAGGGCTGGAGACCATTCCATGGTTTGTGAAGAATGGAGACAGTGGTGCAAACTGCCCAGGAATTGCTGCTGAGCAAGGAAGGCTCTCTGTGGGCAGCTGCAAGCTCTGGGGACAGGGTGACACACGTCACCATAAGAGCCTCCCCTGTCCCAAAGCTCTCATCCCAGGGCCCAAGGAGATCTTCCACCAGCAAACAACACTGGCCATTTCAGGAACCACACCCGAATTTCCAAGATGCATGAAGCTGACTCAGCAACACACACACCTGGATACTCCCAGTATATGGATCAAATCAGGTTACGGCTTTGAAAAGCCATGACAGCAGCTCTCTGCCTGCTCAACTGTTAAACCTCGGTCCCCATAAACTGCAGGGGACAGATGACACTGTTGGTGAGCTCTGCTCATCACCTGTCCATGCTGCCAACCTTGAGGGCATCCACAGGAGCAGCACATCCTGGGTGACATTGGGAGGGAAAAGCTGAGAAAAGACAGAGCTGCTGTCCATGAACACGTCAGGAAAGGGAGCACAGGCTGCAGGAAGAGCTGTTGCAGTGAAGGACAATGCCAGAGCAGGAGTGGCTAAGGTTAAATTGACACTAAGTGCAAGTGAGACATTTGGGTTACTAACCATCACAAATGAGCTATTTCACTACAGAAACAGAACAGGGGAAAAAAAAATCACCTTCTTTTAAGATGACTCTATCTCTAAGTGGATTACATGACACAGTGCTGACAAGAGACAGCACCTGATTACCACGAAGATGCTCTTTAACAAAATAGCTTTATTTAAAGAATGGGGCAGGTATGCAAATGTGCCACTTGCAGATGCTCACATACATGTGTAACAAAATGCATTTGTGGCTACTTGTAGTGACATCTGTTTTCAAAAGAGCAGTTCAGCCAGAGGCTTTGGAAGGACGTTAATAACAAGAGCTCTCTGAATTATGCAGCTCATTCCCTAGTACATCAGAAGCAGAAAAGGGACTTTCCTTGAAAGTACTAGCAACTAGCATCGGCATGCAGCTCAGGTAAAGGAATGACATCACCCTGTATCTCAAAAGCATTACCTCATCTCCTAATCCAAGGAGTGAGTCACCCAGGCAGTCAGCTGCAAATCTCTTGGCACAGAAAATGTAGGTTACCACGATGCACTTACACATTCCTCTGATCTGTCAATGTAAATAGCTATTTGTTCAGCTTCACCGGTCAGCAATATGGCACATAATTGTTAAGTGGCTTGTCTGTCAGAAGTAACACTTAAAAAAAGCCCCCACATTAAGTGTGGGGCCCTAAACGAGGCGCTGCTCTTTTGCTCACGAAGAGTTTGCAGCCCAAGTTCTCCATTGGCTCTGCGCGGGGCTCCGCAGCCCTATCAGCGGCGTGGGCTCCGCAATCTCCAGGCCGACGGGTGAGGTAATGCAGTTTCTAAAAAGCCTCCACAAAAAAGCAAAAAGGCATAACGATCGGGAATGGCACAGGCTTCCAGGGAATTTGCTGTCTAGACTCTTTACTGGAAAGGAGGGCACCGTACGCCAGGTGCCACGGCAGGTTGATCGGCGCAGGGAGCCGCTGATTTACAGAGGTGGAGGGAAGAGAGAAGGCAAGAAAAGGAAAAATTGTGTAAACACAGATCAAAACAAGCTGAAGTACTAAAGCTTCCAGGAGTTGTTGAACAGCAAGCGTGACATTCTACCTACCCCCTTCCTAATGCTCTTTATCGTCTGAAACAAAAATCGAGCCTGCTCACGTGCAGACACATCTGAGCCAAGTCTGGTGCCAAAACAGTCAATATTATTGTTTACAGATGGGCTGGACTATCTACTAACTCCAAGGAAATAACCACGCACAAGTGAAATATTTTCCTTAAAATAGGCTTTTATGTCTTTATGTTTTTCTAACACTTCTGCTTGTAGTTTTCAAATCTTACTGTTACTGTAAGCTGCAAGAGCTTCATTCCAGTTACTAATTAACTAAGACCAACCTACATGATCTTAAATGATAAGGGTACCAGTTTTTTTCCCCTCTATGATTATCCCTATAATAGGATCACTGTAACAAACAGGATCAAAGCCAACATCAAGCATGATCTTAAGAAAACTACTTCTCACTGAGAACTATGTCTTTTAAGCCTCTTTAAAATTAATCTAGGCAACATATTAGAAGTCACATATGGCAGCTTTATTCTGAAGGGTAAAAACAAGAGTCTGCACAGAGAAATCTGGGAAAATGAAAGCAAGCTGGTATGCTCCACATTAAAAAAACAAACAAATTTAAAACACAAACAGTAGGCAGGCAGTAACACAGGTTATCTCTACTGTAAATGTTTACAGATTTTCAGGTAATATAGATATATATAGATACATGCATACACACACAGTTTTTGAGATGTCCCTAGTTTGGGCTGCTCTGGAAGATTTATTGTCTGCTCTTTTTTGTTACGCATGCAGGAAGGTTATCTGCACAGAGCCATGGGTTTATGACTTCCTTCCAACAGAAGAGGTTATTTCTCATCTTCACCTTAGATTTCAGGATGCTGATTCATCTGTTTTGCCTCCAGCTACCTGCAGAAATCCTGAAGCACAGGGCACTACAAGGATGACAGTGTACTATTACTAACAGGCAAACCCTAATCAAACAGCAGCACAGAGGGATGAAGGGGCCACCCAGAGTCTTCCAACTTCTGCGAGGCCCACAACATCTCCACTTCCTTAAGAGAACAAAGACCCAGACACAAGCACAGTCTTTTGAAAAATGGGAGGCTGTTGAGCTATTCCACTGCCTAAAGCAATGGTAAAAGAGCAGAGTATTCTTCAAAACATACAGGACTGTTCAGCCAGAAAGGAAAAAGAAAACTGACTGTGAAGGGAAGTCCATGATTTATATCAGTAAAACAACCTGAGACTTGGTTCAATGAGGAAGCTGGGGTAGAAAACACCAACAAACAGGTTGTTGTTTGTCTAGAAAATTTTTCCTTCTTGTGAGTACCTTTACTTCTATCTCAGCACTACACTTGCTTAGGAAGTGCATTCCTGTCCTGACCACCTCCTGTGCCTGTAAGCACTGAACATGCCCAAACCATCTTTGAGGCCAGGACCATGAGAAAGGCTGCACCTGGACACCAGATAATCAGTATTTTATTGAGCTGTTTACAGAGGGGGGATTAGGTGGCCTTCCTCCTCTGCAGAGGTGAGAGCCAGCCAGTGCCAGGGCGGCACATCAGAGAAGCCACTGAAATAGGTTTCATCTCGGCTGGGGTGTGACAGCCTGAAGGAGCACACCAGGTCTGCACAGGAACAGTGAGCAGAGCTGTTCTCAAAGCTCAGGCTGATCTGTACCATCAGCCTGAACTGCTCACCCAGCAGCAGTTCACACATCTATCGAGTGACCAAACCTGGTCCCTGACTCCTGCCTACATTAAGTACCTTATGACACCAGTTTATATCTATTACAGCCCTCCTTCCATCATCCCCCCCATACTCCACAAGCTGGTAGTTTAATTTTTCATGAATACATGGAAAAGATTAATAAATTCAACTTCTGTGGGTCTGTATTTTCTGTATGATCAGTATGTGAAGTGATGCTGTAACCCTGTACCTGGATGAGTACTAGAGAACTCATTTCAAAACTCCTTTCTTCTCTCTCTTCAAAGCAACACCTGCAACATCCTCCCCACAACTTTAATAGAGGACTAGAGCTGGTATCTCTGTCATAATTCTACACTTCAGATCTTAAAATCTGATCAAGTGTAAGCACCAGAGTCCCAACAAAACTGTCTTGTACACAAACAGTCTAAAAAGCAACAGATGACAGCAGCACAGCAGCTTGAGCAATTTACACTCTCCAGCATCAGGGGCACAGTACCTTGTTCAGCTTGAGTTTGCCCTTAAAAGAAAGGGCCTTTTTCCTGCTCTGCCCTCCTCTGAAGGGCCATACAGGAAATATAGTTCCACTGAGGAACTGCAGTGTGCTAACTAGACCACCCCAGCTTCAAAAGAGATCAGGAACCCAGTGCTGTTTGCTGTGCAACCACACAGACCCTTCCTCTGAAGACAAGCAAACTGAAATACCACCGTTGCTTTAATCATAGTCAAACAAGACTTGGGGTTTTGAGATACAGAGATGCCAGCCTGCTCTGCTGCCATGGTAACAGACTTTTAAAAACTGTTCTCCTTAATAATAATAAAAAAACCCAACTGCATGGTGCTTTAAGAAAGACTTTATTTTGACATTATTCCATCCCCCTCTTTTACACGGCAAGTTTTATTAATAAGACTGCAAGTCTTCTGAAACTTAAGAGCAGTGCTTTCTGACACAAACCAGTGCTGCTGCTACCGAGCCCATCACTGAGCTCCTTGAAACTAACAGCACATAAGGGAGTGCATTAGTGGAAAAAAAATTACCCAGAGCCTTTTCTTTACAGAAACAGGCCCTACACAGAAGTGCATCAGCCACCGTGGCAAAACTGGTACCTGTATTTGGTTTGCATGGCAAGGCTTTGGTAGTGGGGGGCTCCAGAGGTGGAAGAACCCCACACTGGAGCAGGGGAAGCACGTGAGGGATCTTCCCTGAGGAGAAAGAAGTGGCAGAGGCAGCGTGTGATGAACTTACTGCAGTCTCCACGCCCCATCGCCCTACGGCACTCTGGGGTGGAAGGAGGGAAAATCAGGGTGAAGTTAAGCCTGGGAAGAAGGGAGGGGTGGGGGAAGGTGTTCTTCAGCTTTATTTCTCCTTATCCTACTCTGGTTTTATTGGCAATAGAGCTGGTTTCTCTGAGTCAAGTTTGCTTTGCCCGTGACGGTGCGAGGTGAATGATCTCTCCCTGCCCTTACCTCGACCCACGAGCCTTTGCAATAGATTTTTCTCTCCCCTGTCCAGCTGGAGGAGGTCTAGTGACAGAGTGGCTTTGGGGGACACCTGGCATCCATGCAGGGGCAATAGCAGAAGCTCGTGGCACTTCAGGAGACCAGGATTCAAACTGATATCTGCTGGACCTTGTGTTTCTTCCCCTGGCCCTGCACAGGTAAGATGGTTTTGCAGATAAGGACACAGAGTCCATGTGAAAAACTAAGTCACAGAGCAGCTCCTGTAAGAAAAGAGCCTGATACAGGAAGAGAACAGAACATGGCAAAGAAAGAGCGCACAAAACATGCAGTGAGACTGACAAAGATTAATAGCCACCTCCTTATGGAGCACAAAGTCCAGAAGAAATTCGGAAATGAGATGTCAGTGGCTGTACTGCTAGAGGAATGATTTGCTAAACTGTCTAAAATGCTTAACCCTTGAAATGGGCCCTTCTTCATATAGATAAAGATATAGCCTGAAAGTTAAAAAAGGCCTTAGGGCAGAATAAATTACTTTTTTGTGTACTGGGCAGCTGAATTCCAACTATCTATTTGTCTAGGTACTAGAGTTGATCCACTTTAGTATCTATAAACACCAGAACTGCTAAACAGCCAACGCAAAACATGCAGTGGGCCATACCAAATTAAATTACAAGCTCTCTTCCTGCCCTTATCTCGACCAAGGAGGTGAAGAGTCCAAAACTAGAAGACTTGCAAGAAATGGCTGAGGGAGCTGAGGTTAGTTAGCCTGGTAAAAAAGGAGGCTCAGGGAAGACCTTACTGCTCTCTACAACTACCTGAATGGAAGTTTTAGCCAGGTGAGAGGAGTCAATCTCTTTTCCCAAGAAACAAGCAATAGGACAAGAAGGAATGGGCTCAAGTTCCATCAGGGAAGGTTTAGATTGGCTGTAAGGAAAACCTTCTTCACTGCAAAGATGGTCAAGTATTGGAACAGGCTGCCCAGGGCAGTGGTGGAGTCACCATCCCTGGGGAGATGTAAAAGCCTTGTGGATGTGCCACTTAAGGATGTGGTTTAGTGGTGACCTCAGCAGTGCAGGGTTAACACTTGGACTCTGTAATTCTGTAATCTTAGAGGTCTATCTCAGCCTAAACCTTTCTGTTATTCTACTACAAAGAAAATAAAAATACAGAGACAATGGGGATGGTGAAAAGCCTTTCCAGCATTTGGAGCATTTTGATGAAGGCTGTGAGCATGAGGTGAAAGCTGAGAGCGACTCTCGAGAAACTTTCCTGGCTCTGCTCCAGGCAGGGCATCACCTGAGGATGGTCTGGAGAGCTTTGGAATCACACAAGCCACAATATCCTGTTCTGTAGCTGCTCCCATGTCCCCTAAGGGAAGCTGTCATCCTCCAGAACGCCCTTATAGGCCGGTGGAAGGACACGTGTCTGCACTTCCTCAGGGCCTCCTGGGGGCCAGCTGCAAGTGTCAGCAAGGCAGCACCGAGCTGCAGCTACAGGAAGTCTGTTGGGTTTTCAATTGAACAGGACACCAAACTAAGAGGACTGAAGATGTGCATTTTTGATAAATACATAACACCACTTGCCTAACAGCCCTGTCTGTGATGATGGTGTGATGGTGCTGCATCACACTAACTAGCTCAGGCAGCTGTCAGCAATTCCCCTTTTCCTCAAGTTTACCATTTTCCACTAAAAAAGTTGGTTGTGTTTCCTATAAAAGCAGAGCTTCCAGCTGTCAGGGTACTTTAAAACAATTAGTCTTCTGCTGATTACTTTTTGTCCACTAAACAACATAAGAAGTTTATTTTCAGGAGAATTGTAAATTATGTTTTAGCTTCACCAAGAAAGCAACAAAAATCTGTACTCAGAAATCCACAGGTCTCTCTAGTGAAGTTTCCCAAGCCTGTCACCTCTTCATGCACACAGCAGCAGAACTGAAAAGAACCACTGGTGCCATCAGGAATGCAGATACATCCGTGTAGTTAAAGAGCAGTCACATCCATTCTCTTCCTCCAAAACACAGGCTCCACTCCCCTTGATAGCCCTAACAAGCCTTCTCTGCCTCAATTGCAATTAGAATTTATCTTCCTTTGAAGTACAATTCTGGACACTCACTTCTTATTCATTATGAGCTTTTCCAGGACCATTTAAGACACTAATCTGTCTCTCTCTACCCGCAGGCAACACAGAATCACATTTCCTTCCCCTGCAGTGGAATGGAGACGGCAGCTGATAACCTGTCACGGGATATCTCAGTACACAGTTTTTCAGTTTTCAGCTGGTCATCTCCAACCTTCAACAACAAAACGACTGTTATCAACCCCCACATCTTGTATTTCATTTAGCACTGTTTAATTTCGTGTCTCTTATAAAACCTGCACGACTGAGAACCAGCTGATGTGCCAGTCTTTCTCTACAGGAATGACACCTCCAACTATCTAAGCATCTGGTGGTTCTACACCTCTCAGTAGTACACAAAAATAAAGGTCACTACAGGACACTAGAATTCTCTTTCAGACAACTAAAATTAGACCAGTTTACCTACAAGGAAACATTTTCTCCAGTTTAGTCACCTCAATAACCAGAGCACTGATTTACACTCTGCCTGCTTGAAAAGATTGGCAATTCAGTTCTTCACATCTGCTCAAAACATATTACAGCTGAAAAGTAATTTTACAGCATAAATAGGTATTTTAAAAAAATTATTATTCGTTGAGTAAAACTGTCCTTTTAAAAACCTTTTGTACCCACTCAAACACCTCAGAGAACCAAGCTGCTGTTCTCTGTATATGAAAGCCTGACTCTCCTGCGAGCTGCCTGGATGGTGCATGGAGACTCTTCCAAGTGCTAAGCAGCAAAGATTGTTTTTGTTGCTGGCATGTCCCATTCCAGATGTGTTAAGATGCACCCAAGATTAAGAGTTAAAATTACTAACAGTGAACTAGACAGAGGCATTCATTTTTAAGCAGAATTCAGAACAAAGACATTTTCTCAGAGTGTCTGTGTAGTTTGAAAATAATCTCTTTTTTGTCTGGTCAGTGAATGTTAGCAGATTTAAAACAATTTTATGCAGGATTAATATAAATTCCTAATATTCATCACTGCATTTAACAGCTGCTATAATAACCTTTTCAGTGAAAACACTCAAGTGTCTGACAGTCTTAAGTGTTCCGCACCCATATCCAAGACAAACACTATCAGCTTTTCCTTGGATGATATTTACAGACAGTGACTCAACCAAAAAGTAACTATAATAGAAAGCCATGAGCCAAACAAGCTCAAGTTTTATTCAAACTAATAAAATACTGCTGCAGTGGTGCCTAAGTGGTGGGTGAGACTTCCCTAATTCTTTCAAAGACACTTAAATTATTTACCCTCCCTGAACCTCTGGGAGGGCATACAACATAATTCACAATTCAAGCCCCTCAAAGGGCATTCTGACCTCTTGCCTTGCCCTGACCCATTCCAATGTGGATTTTGCATTTTCTTCTATTCCAGAATGCAAGAGGTCAAAGGATGGGAATTGCTGACTTTCCTCCTGAGTTCCCAAAGCAACCCAAGACAGATTTGGGCTCTTCTCTGGCTTGTCTGGGCACAGAGGTTGCCTTATCCAAAGTGCAGCAAAGTGCAGGCAGGGCAATACCTCAGAGTGAGTCCCAGGTGGCTGGGCACTGCACAGCAGAATTCTGTATTGCTTTTGGGAAACCAAAGCACTGAAAATTTGGAAGAGATTATGATGCAGATAAAGGGAAGGAAAAAGAAAGACACACTCATACTGTACATTAAATCCAGTCACTAGTGGAGTTTTCTGAGATTTCAAAATCCTTTTCAAACTCACTGCTCTAAGCAAAACCAGGAACAATCTGTTTAAAGTCTCTATGGGTTCACTTCACCAACGATGCAGTGAGATTTCAGATTACTTCAGTATAAAACTTCTTCACCTCTCCACATTTCTTGGAGGAAAAAATGTAATACTAGGCTATTCCATAAAAATATGCCACTTCTATGTCCAAAAAAAAAGATTACACAGGTGTCTTAAGTTCGTAGAAAAGTTGATTTTATGTGGCTATCACAATAAAAAGTCCCATTTGTGTTTTTACATATATAAATATATATACACACACACACACACAATGCAATACAAAAGTCATGAGAATCCTTATTGGAATAAGGATGTTGACAGATTTGGTGACATGGCATAATCAAATTATTTCATTTTTCCAGGATACAGTGGTATGTTTACTCTGACTGCTGTAAATGCCAGCCTTGTGAGCTGAAACTGATTTTGTACCATGATCCTCAATGTCTCAGATAAGGAAATAAGGTGCTTACTTAGGGATTAGTCTGTAACAGCCCAGGCCTACCAGGTACTTTTATTGAGTCCATCCCAGTGTAACCTCTGCCCAGAGCACTGAGACAACTCTGACTGGTGCCCATTAAGTAGTTTAGAATAAAGCTTGCAGGTAAAAGAATGAATTATCCTCATCAGTAAATGATGTGCTATGAACCTTTCCCACTGCTTCTGAAGCACTTCTTCACTCTCACCATAATTAAGCATCATTATTTCAACATGCTGCTTCTCCCAAAAGTATTCTTTTCTAAGTATGGACAGTATATTAATTAAAAACTCAAATTTTAAAGAGCAGAGTGTTTTTATTAAAATTAAGCTCCCTTTTAGAAAATGTGTGATTCAATGACTTTACTGTGAACTTCATCAGGCAATCTTTATGTGCAGGTAACAGGAAAACCTGGAGTTGTAACCAGGCTTTTACAGAGAAAGGTGTTCCATTTTAAAGCAATGGATAGGGAAACAGAGTTTTGAAATTCTCATGCACAAGCCTGAACTGCAGAGTCAACTTTTCAGCATTGGCAACCATGATTTGTTTATGTTGGAGCTCAGAGCCAAGGAAAGAATTTTAGCATTTTAGTTACCCAGACACACAATTAATACTTCAGCAGCCTTTCCTTTCTAATTGATCTGTTCACATGACAAATGATGAACATCTCACTTGTCAGTGTCTTAAGCAGTAGTTTCAAGATCTGAAGCGTTTGACAGAGCTGCTGGAACATTTGAAATTTCACTGCCTCACTTTCCTAATTAACACACGAGCTCCAGACAGCCAGGTTGACATTTTACAGTTAGGCAAAGGAAGTTAACTACAGTTCTGTTAAGCACTAAAAGTTTGAAGATCTAATGTCTACTCTTAAAAGGCACTTGGCAATTAAATTCATGCTTTTGCACCAGGACTTGGAACTACAGTTCATTATACTCACACTTGAGATTGTTAAAAAAACTCTCATCAAAACAATTAAGACCCAACAGCACACATTTCCGTGCTCTGAAAGAACACAAATCTTTGTCACTGCAAGTGTAATACAGTTTCTCATCTGCCATTTCTTGCAAGAAGATGTAATTTAACAGCTTACATAATGTTACTGCTCTATGATGAATATTGTGGTTGCTAGCACAGAAACCTTTGTTACTTCAAAAATGCTGGAAAAGCAAAACCCTCAAGACTCAGTTTGAGAGAATAAAACTCAACAGGTCACATGCCCACATCAGTATTTTGACCCAAACCAGAATTTTCCCAGCAATTTTGATGAGGTGAATTACTCACTTAAGTATCTAGATTCACTGCATGAAGTCCTTCAGCTGATTACTGACAGCAGATTAAACATTTAAATATTTAAATGCAGTTTATTCAGAGTATTCATCACTTTTCATCATGTTTCTTGTTAAATTCTGTCTTAACAGCATTTGTTTACATGACAGTAAGAACTCTAAAAAGGCCCAGATTCATAATGCTTAACAGCTTCTAAAAGGCCAATATGACCTTTTCCTTCCAAAATTAGTTATCTCATAGGCTCTGCATCTCAACTGCCAACATCCCTCAGTGTCTTTGGCCACAGCTGTAGAAATGGAACAATATGAAAGCCCATCTGAAAGTCCAACTTCCTCTATCCATAACAAACACTCTTTATAAATATATTTTTATGACTGCCATGACCTACTGACTTGTAACGACAGAGGAGAATTAAATATCACATGGATAAACTACAATTTCTGTTGTCTGAACCCCAGCCTTTTGTTTCTACAGTCATACCACATTGGGAAAATACTAAAACTCTGGACAGACAGTTGAGTGACAAAATCTGTATTTGCAGAAACACTTCTACTGTTGGAAATGCTTGCACTCCCAAAATCTGTGAAAATCTGGGCTTGTGACTTAACTTGTATGAAAAAATAAAGTTTATATTTGCACAGATTTCAAATGTGTGCTTTTCATAACCACTGGTTCTATTTTCATGTGGTCATCATAAACTATCTGCAGCAACAGGTAACAGGCCAGCATTTTATATATCTATTACTGAGAACATTTGTGAAGGATCACACTGACACCTTCCACCCCACTGAGCTCTTTACAGCTCTATCTACAGTTCTCTCTTCTGTATTCTTTTCAGTTCTGCTCTTTAAGTGTATTTTAGGGGGGAAGTTCTCCTTCCCTACAGTTTTTTTTATTAAAGCACAAAAATACACCTGGACAAATCTCACAAAGCTGCATCCATAAATAAAATTCTCTCTCAGAAACAAAGGAACGTGAGTAAACATGAACATTACTTCTGCAACCTGAGGTACTCATTAGCAGCTCTCCCACTACACAGCAAGAGAGTACATCTTCCCTTTGACTTCTTCACACCAAAACTGAGGCCATGGCTAGAGACAGCAATGAAGTCATGCAGTCTGAAAAATCCTGAACTCAACTTTCATTCTCTGATGCTCATTGTGCAGAAGCATGATACAGGGCTGGGCATCAAATCCAACCATCCCTGACAGGGAAGGACTGTTACTTCTGTGGTGTGTTACCATCACAGATTACCTCTGTCGATGTTTTTATTCCTCCTAATTCTAGGAGAGAATGAATCTGAGATCTCCCCAGTGCAGGAAAAGAAAAAAAAAAAAAAAAAAGAAAAAAAAAAAAATCTTCCTTTTATTTTTTCGCCTAGTTTATTGAAACTGGTGGTGGCCAATAGCACCAAACAAGAAACTGAACTCTAGATTTTCTTCTTACAGTTCAACAGCAAGTGATGCAACCCTTTACCACTTCAGGGTGACCTTCAGCACTCTGTTTAATTGCTAACACATTCTATTTCACAGGCAGCCTGCTTATCTAGTATAAAACACCCAAACCAATCCTTTGTTCATGTATTAAGTCACAAGGACTTCTGCTTTTCTTGAGGGGAAAAAAAAGTCAGCACTTGCCAAGACATAGTCTAGTAATACAAAGCAGATGATCCTCTCATTTGCTTGAAATTACAAGTAACTTGTTTTCAATCAGCAATTACACACAATTCCCCAACTCAGTTACATCATCTAGTGTGATAGTTATCAAACATGTCAATCCCAAGGCTGAAATGCTGACACACTCCAGTTTGAAATGGCAACATGATGTAAGCACTCAAAAAAAAAAAGTTTGAGAATAGTACTGACAAAGTTTGGTAGGTGTTTATTGTTTAACATCCACCAAAGAGGGAGGAAGCTGCATTCCTTTTCTTATAGACAACTGCATTTTTAAAGATTTAGTCAGAAAAGAAATTAAGCCTTACCTCTGGTTTACTGAGGCTGGATGACAACAGAGAACCTGATCCCACATCCAGATCCCACTGTTTTCTCCCACTGTTCTCTGGATCCAGTGCAGCAATCCGTCCATCCAAAGTGCTGATAATTACTAGAGATCTGCAAGATGGAAACGCTCACAGTCAAAACTACAGCAGGATGGACTTCCCCTATGAGCTGCCTTTTATGCTGAGTAAAATCCAACTCCAACCCTGAAGTTCAGGCTCTGTATTCTGCAGAAATGCAATTTAACTAGCTCTGCCCAGACCACCAATAGAGTAGAGCAGCTGCAGTCTCTGGCTGGGTGTCATAAGCTGATTTCCATGTTGTAAGCCACTTTCAGAGCTCAGATTCAGGGGAAGGCAGTTGACTTTTTGCTCTTGCATGCAGATGTTACCACTACAATATTGAATGAGAACATCTTTTTTTGGAGATATTTATACAAACAGTATGGATCCCACTTCTTCCAGTCCCTTCCAAACTGATCTTTAATACATCCTTTCAAAGCAACCTAAACCCAAAACTATTAACCCAGTCAATCGGGGTGTAAGAAATATTAAGTTGCAACGAAGTTTTCAATGATTTTGGGTGCAACCTCAAACTTCTGGGACATTTCCTAAGTCTGTGAATAAAACAAGTCCTTCCAAAGGCACACACAGGGCACTACAAACAACCCCCAATGCCTGCAGACCACAAAGCAGTGACACTGGGTTTTGCAGCTAGGCTTTAAGTAGCCTGATGTCTGGGGATACAGGGCCATGGCAGCCTGGCTGCCGATTTCTACAGTGCCTGAAGCTCCTCAATTTCAGTCAATCTTGTTTCTTACAGAGCTGTACAATTAGAATAAGCATTTCTGGTTGGGTTAGAGCTCCAGCATTAAAATAAACAAACAAACAAAATAAACAGCACATCAGAGACAAAGCACTGACAAGGCATTTCTGAAGGGTCTTTATTTTTCCTTGAAGATTGTTTCTCTCTGAACTGAAAAAGCTGGGATTGTGTTGTCAGTTTGGCTTGCAGCAGCTCACCAGTCTTCAAAGGCAGAGGGAGCAGAACTTGATCACTTGACAGGCTGCTTGCACTGAGGGGGGCTGGATCTAGTGACCCAGAAGGACCTTTATAGTCACTGGTTTCAATGAGAATAAGGAACTGTGCAAATAAACTGATGGGGAGATTAACCAGTTTCAGGTGAGGGTGAAAGGGCAGGGGGCTGCTAGTGCACACACAGACATGTATATTCATCTTTACTTTAAACAACAAGGGATAATAAATTATTGGGCAGACCTCTGGCCAAATATGTTCACTTGTCCAAAGTTAATTGTGTAGTAACACTGAATTTAGGGAGGAAATGATGGGGGTTATTAGCTTGCTTTAAGGAGGGAAAAACTGAAATCATGATCTAAAAACATGTTCAGGGAGAGAGGCTCATTACATCACCTCTAACAAAGGTCATGTAAAAAATGGCCATTTTACATGCCAAAGTATTTATACTTTATTAACCAAATTTATAGGATTCTATAATGCTTATAGCACTATGCTACTAATAAACAGAAAAATAAAGATATCTTTTAACCTGTTACAAAAATGCCATAGCAGCTTCTACTTCTGAAGGTGGCCAAGCCTCACGTTCCTCCAGAAGTTAAGTTTAAGAAACTGTTAGAAAAATACCAATTGTGCAAATATTTGCACAGTAGGAGACATGAGTTTTTATAAGCTGATTACAAACACTTTTTCCAACTGTACAGAAACGAAGACTGGGTTAATAATAAACCAGATTGCAGGAGATTGACTATTTTCAAGTACTGTAAACAAGTGCTCACACACTAAAGGCCTTGGACATATTTAACACAATCTGTTTGCTTTATGGTAAAGCAATTTATCTGAAACCCTCTATCATTGCATAAAAAAATACTATTCCAAGTGGGTCTACTTAAATTTTATGTTGATCCTCCTGACAACTAGGTTATAAAAAGAGGTAGAAATGCAGCTTGAAAGGGATTTTGGCAGCCATACTGCAGAGAAGACAAATCCTAAAATCACACTGTGAAATGTTTTCTTCCCATGTACTCCCATTGTTTTCCTTTATCTAATACTTCCTGTTTGACTTCTCTCTCAAGTAACAGATGTTTCACGTCTTTCTTTCTTACATTTCTGTATTATCTTTCCCCACCAGATGCAAACCCCAACTTTCCCTAGGAGTTACCTGACTATTTAAGCCTCCCCAGACAGTGGGTTTGGAATTGTGCCTGCACCCTGACCTCCAGCCACCCAAATCCTGCTGGAACCACACCTCAGTTTTAAGTTTAGCTGATTAGCAAAGAGGAGGGCAGCGTGGGCAACCTTTGTGCCAGCAGCACACACTTGGAGGAACTGGTTTAACCAACCACTTCTGCACACTGTAAAAATCCTGGCTTTTCTTGGGTGCAGTGGCACTCAGTTTGCCCCCTTGGTTTGTTCCCAGCTGTAGAAGTGACTTTGTTTCACCTGAGCAAACACTTCCATGAGACAGAGGAACAGAATCAGCCCAGTTATATCTAAATCTTAGGTGTGGTTACCTTTAGAACTGGAATCAGATCTAAGAAAAACATCCATTTCTCTCTGCTTTTTTAATAAGTGATTCATTTTCAACTAAATAGCCACATTTCTGGTTCCAACTTCATCTTGCCTTCAGCAATACCACATACCAGGAAAAAAAGAGCTAAACCTCCTTACTCTTCTGATATAAACCTTCTTGCCTTACTCTATTTGCCTGTGAGTTAAAATCTTGGTACCTGTTCTCCTCTTCTCTGATGGACTCCAGAAAGTTAAACCCTGTCACTTGAACTGTAATTGGTGTAAGACCTGAAATTTGTGCCCAAGACTCTCTCCAGTGTTACACTTTCTCACTGTCAGATTTTCCCTTTCTCTGTGAGATTCCAGTGCCTGCAGCTTTGTGTACTGGCAGCATGAAGTGGTGACAAGGGATCTTTCCATTGCTCAGGTAGTCTAATCAAGCACTAAATTAACACATGATGATAAAAAGCAATTTAGGCAACTACTTCAAGAAAATATTTCAGAGCTTAAAAACAAACAGGCAGGTGACTTGCTTTTTCTCACCCCACAATGCCACTGTGGGTTTACTGCAGTGTATTATGCCAATTCTTACATCAAATTCTTAGAAACATGAGCAGAATACAGCCATAGCTGCAGAAAAAAGAGAGTCCTTTCAGCCACCTGTTAGCCAGCCTTTGCTGGCTCAAGATGTCAGGGCTGCAACTCCATTCCACTAAACTGAAAAAGCAGTATTTTTGATGTGCCTTTGGGCCAACTGATTGACAAACTGAAAATAAAAGGAATTCCTGACTCAGTTTCTGTTTTGGTTAGGCCTGATAAACTCTTTTATTCTCTGAAAAACAACACCTTATAGCTGGCTTTGTCAACGTCACTTCCCGCCGGGGGTGAAGCTGAAAGACTGCCTTGACCAAAGAAGGCAGCTTCCAGGAACACACAGGTTTTCTGAGAACACCACCAAACCAGATTCCCTTCAGAGAAGGGAAAACACAAAATATTGCCCAGCTTAAGGTCAAAAATCACAACTGTAACACCAAGAAAGTGAGGAGGATAGAGACAAACAGCATCAAGGCTGTGTCAAGCCTTGTGGACAGTAAATCGCAGACTGTACCAGGGAGTGAATCACATCACAGGGATACAAAAGAAGGAAAAAAAAAAAAACCAAACCAAATGACCAATACCACAAAATCATAATTCAACAGTCTCCACAAGCCTGGACCAGAACAAAAAAAGGTACAAAAATAAATTACTCAAAATAAGGCAGTCACTTAAATCCCAGGATCCATCACTTGAAAAATAAACATCAGTAAAATGAAGACCTGCACTTCTCCTTGCTTTGAGCTACTGGTCCAGAATATATTGTGAACCAAGGGATGGAGGGGATTAAAATCCCTCCTGGGCCCCTACAGATGGCCACAGCAGGACTAGAGCAAGGGGCCAGTTCATGGAGCATACAGAGATATCAGTAATTGGAGCAGCTGGCAGAGAACAAGCTGATGTTGTATGGTTAATTTTATTTGCACTTTGTCACTATGAAAGCACATCTGGACACACTTCCCTGACCCCAGCCATCTAAAAACAGCCTCTGTGGCTGAATGAAAATGTTTTCTTACCAGTTCCTATCCTCTTTTGCTCACAGACAGGAACTTCTTATTCCAGGGCAGGGATCATGTTCCTCCTTGCAATCATGCAAAATATCTACTGCAAACTTCCACCTAGGTTGACAAAAGGCCACTCCTGGGCCTTAAAACCTTTATAGTATCCCATAATGAACACAGCCCACTTTCTGAGATCAAGAGGCTTGAGCACAGCATTGTTCTGCCTTACAGAGGTGAGGGTATGATTTACCTACAAACAAAAGGGCTAAGAAAGCAAGGGAAGTTGTAAACAGGACAGAGGAAGAACACTTCTTTAGTTCACCTACACCCCTTCACTGCACCAAACTTTGCATTTATTCAAATAAGTTGTTTTTGTCAGAAAAACAAAGCAGAACTTATCATCATCTTAGTACATTTACCACTGTTCCTGTTTCAGCTTAAAAGGATGATCAAACCTAAACCACTCAACCCTTAAAAGTCCACAGGGACATTGCAAATATGGCTGTTTGTTAACTGGAACTCTAAGCAGCTATTCCAACAACAAACACTGCATGGTGTATGTAAAGGGCACAGCAAATCACTAACTCTCCTATTTTCTTCTAGAAAAACAAAACAAAAAAATCTTCAAACCAAGATGATTATATTAATTTGCCTACAGCAAAGACAGATGGGGTTTTGGTTTTGTTCTTTTTGTTCCAGATTATATTGACCTCTGTATTGCCTGGGTATTGCTGAAGAACAATTAGCTGAGTGGAGATGTCAGAAACACAGATTAAAAAAAAAATAAAGAAATGCAGGCAAACACTATGGCCAGGCAGCCATTCTATTTTTATTTGATGACAGCAAATCTGTTCCTACATACTAATCAATTGCAGAGCAGCTACATTTAATCTCAGGCTTAATTTACTACATTGAACATCTTTAGTGTATTCTACTTAGCTCCAGAAGGCAAACAGAAAATGTATTTTTAAAATTTTTCCAGGCTAAATAAACGAGGGTCCTATCAAAAGCTGAATACAGTTGAATTGCAGTAAACCAGGTGGTATTTTGATCACCTGATACACAAAAGAAGGATCCTGTTGCTAACTGGTGAGACTGCCTGTCCTCCAAGAAAACAGGGTGCCAAGTTTTATCAGCCGGTTTCTTGTTTTCAGTGAACGCTTGGCCATACTAAGAACAAGCTTTGGGCTATTCATTTTCATGTTTTCAAATACAGCAGGCGTTTAGTCACGCTGTTCTTCCTTTAAACTCCGGCTGTGGCTTATCACCTCATCGTTCTCAGCCAATTCAGAAACAGACTGGAATCAGCTCAGTAACATTTCTGCACTTGAGTCATTCATCTAAGTCTTCCTTTTGCCGCTGGTTCTTGCCACACGCAGTTATTAAGAATTTTATTTCCCCTTGTTAGAGTCTGAGGCTTGTTCATCAATCTGCCTTCCCCTCCGGCACACACCCGTGTCTCTGCTGAACGCACAAGTGCGCGGGGGAACTGCGTTTTCTTTAAAACAAAACGATGGCAGACAGGGACAGCGCGCTCTGAACCACTGTCAGCTACGGGTATTGGGAAGAGTTTGGACTACAGCTGCTTTAGGATCTCCCTCTCGCCGGCACAGAACTGCCACCCGGGACCAAGGCTAGGAAGAGATCGAGACGTGGTATTACCGGGGTAGGCAGACACATAGCGCGACATCCGGCAGCTTGTTTGTCCAAGAACTAAGACGCCCTTTCTCCTTGCTGACAAGCGCGTGAAGAACGAGCACCTCAGCGCCGGGCAGGTCCCGAAGTTCCTTTTCCTCACCGCCAGCGCCTGCCCCTCGGCGCAGCCCGTCCGTCCCTGCAGCGCTACTCCAGCCCCGGCACGGGACTCGTCTCCTCCAGCCCTTCTCCCGACACCTCTCCTCCGGCCCTGGGACACTTCCCTGCGGGTCCCTCAGCCCACGCACCGGCCTGCGACACCCTTATTTCGCCTCTTTCCCAAGCACCATTCCATCCGGGATAACCCTACAGCGCAACTCTCCCTCCTCCCCTCTCCACTCTTCCCACTCCAGCACTCCCGACCCATCCCAGCGCCGTTCCCGTCCGAGCCCGCTCCTGCACGGTCCCGTCCCCACAAACGAGCCCCGGGACACCGCAGCCCCTTTCCCACNCACCCCCTTCCCCCCGCACTCCCCCCTCCCCAACACCCCCAGCTGCCGGGTCCCAGCCCAGACACAGTCGTGTCCCCCGCAGCACCCCCGGACAGCGACGCAGGACACTGCCTCCCCCTGCCCTGAGGCACGGCCCCTGCCCAGCATCCCCACAGCGGACCGAGCCCTCCTCCCCAGCACCTCCGCGCTGAGTCCACTGACCCCCACCCCAGCCACAGA